>CM035156.1:33833159-34253225 GCA_020205615.1 Panax quinquefolius | reverse complement strand
ATATGATCTGCAGGCGGAGATGGGGAATAGAACTAGGAGGAGGCAGGTAAATCCTTGGCTGAGTGTGTCTACCTAAGCTTATTTGTTAGTTGGTCGATATATAGGGATATTATGTGATATATTGATTTCCTTAATTAACCCACTTGTTTTATGAATGATGTTGAGAATGTCGGCGAGAATAATACTTGATGGAGTAAATGAGGCAGTGGAGATGCACTTTGTCACTGACAAGCCAGAGGAGAGCGTCTGTGGTGTGACAATGTACTCACAGTGAGCGACACCTTTGAGCAGATGATGAGCGAGGGGATGTTTAGAAGCTTTTGCGGTTAAATGCAAAATCGAGACGAGAGACTGGTGTTCAAAATCTGAGGAGAAATGATAGCAATTCACCGGGTGGTCTGACCGAAGCGATTGAAGAGTTGGGACCACGAGTGCAGGAAAGCGGGATCCATTAAAGCGGTAGGTCGAACAAATTACCAAGATATTACGATGTCTTGGGATGCGCGAACGAGAGAAAGTTCCATTGGCTACTTTTATGTTCCGTAATGAGGCGGATTCGGTGGGAATGCGTAGGCGTACCCGATCAGTACGCTTTCGGCGTGGCTTGGGGAGGCGTTTGAGAGACTATTTAATGACAAATACTTTCAAGAAAGTGTTAGTCAATATGAAGGAATGGAGTTCATGATTGAGAGCAAAATAACGCGGCGGTGTCTCGGTGCGAGGCAAAGTTTGCGAGTTATCAGGTTTACACCTCATTTGGTGGAGAATAAGGGCATTATAGCGGATGTTTCTTAGAGGTTTGAAACACGGCGTCGTCGGTATCTCATTCTCGTAAACTTTCTCTTTATTGAGATGTTGTAAGCAGGGCTCAATTATTAGAGCGAGATAAAGATCTGGTCGGCTGAGGACCCGTAACGAGGATCGTACGGAGATAGCGATCAGCGGAATAGCGATAACCGGTGGAGAAGAAAGAATCGGAATGAGCGGTAACCTTGTATGGTGGTAATCGTAGTGAAAATAGAAGAAAGCGGAGTCGGGAGGAGATTTTAAAGAAGAAATTCAACGATGACCATTTGAAGGCGGCGTCGAGCAGTGTAACTAGTTACAAGGAAGAGAGCGACCCTTACCGGTCGTATCTTCTAAATCTGAAAAGAGGAATATCAGTCAAGCGCCTTGCAGATTCAAGGTATGCTATAGTTGTGGAAAGGAAGGACATATCATCTTTGAATTATGCTGTAAGTAAGAAACCCGATCCAATGAGAATGGTGACTCAAAAGGATCATCCCGAAAAGTCAAAGTCAGCGATTAAGAAGAAGCGTTTATCGTGTGCCGGTCGAAATCGAGGAACGAGCGAAGGTTAACGCACGGGTTAGTTAATTATAAATTCTTGCGAAGTTTATACCTTCTTGAATCTGGATTACCCATTCTTTTATCTCTTTGCTTGCGCTCAACGTTTGAACTTGACTACGGAGAATTAAACTTTGACCTATCATGGAGACTCAGATTGGGAGAAACTTCATTACATCAGTTTGTTTAAAAATCTTGCTTGATTCAGGTTGGCACTTTCATTACTGTTAACCTTATTTCTATGGAGATATTTGCTTTTGATGTGATTTTAGGGATTGATTGATTAACTTCTCATCATGCAAATTGATTGCTTTTAAGTAAGGGTTGTTAGTTTTCATATTCTAAGCAACTTGTTATTGAACTCAAGCGGTCGAACCATTGTAGTCAAACATTTTCATATCAAGCCATGAAGTCGTTAGTTTTTATTACGGATGTCGAGTTTTTCTTAGTCCGTGTTATGGATTTGAATAAAGACAGCGTCGATTTGAATAATATTCTTGTTGTTATTGATTTTTCGCAGCGTATTTTACGAAGAATTTCTTGGCTTACTCCCAAGCTTTGATATTAAATTTTATATCGAATTTGAACTTGGTACAAAAAACTCATTTCTAAAATCTCATATCGAATGGCTCTATTGAACTTGAGTTAAAAATTCAACTATAAATTTGGTACTGAGCCTTTATCTTGTGACTTCCTTTGTGGAATTCACTCGGCCGAACTCTATGTAGGGGCGTCGTATTAGATGCGATAGTAAAGCGATAGGTGTCGTTGTGACGTCTTATCGAAGATTGGGATATAGTCACGATTGAGAAGCAACCTAAAGTCGATAATGTCGAAATCGTAGCTTTCTGAAGCTTAGTTGGTTATTATCGGAATTCGTTGAAGGATATTCTCGAATATTTATTCCATTATTGTGGTGATTCTTAGAGATACAAAATTCGAATGGAAGCGAGGAATGTGGGAAGAGCTTGAAGAAGAACTCGAGGAGACTCGTTTCAACCGTATTACGACCATGCCATCACGGAAGCGAGCGTGGTAGGTGGCGTGTTGAGTAGAAGATGCATTATACAATCTGAGTCTGATGTTGTCAAAGACTAATTTCGTATAATTTACAAATAATAGAGATGGAGATGAAAACTCTAGGTACCCATTGATGATATACTGAGTATAATCGACTTTAATCGATAAAGTTAAAATTTTTCGAGCCAAATAGGCCGGGGCGATGCGTATGAAGAAGAAAGTACAAGAAGGAACTATTAGGGGCGAGAATTGATGAAGAAGAATACTTGAGTCCTCTGAGACTTTGTGTTCTAACGACTCGATTTGAAGTACAAGATTATGATGGAGGCACCTGATACACCATTTACGATCCATCACGGAAGTACTAAAATGTATCGTGATCTTGACATACATTTTGGTGGAACAATATGAAGAGAGAGATTGCAAAATTTATCTCGATGTGTTTAATTTGTCAGCGTGTAAAGGCGGAGCATCTAGTACCTAAGATTCCAGATGCAACCACTTGAGATTCGGAATGGAAGTGGGAACACATTACCATGGATTTAAATTCTGGGGTCTTCCTACTACGGTTCTCAAGGCATCAATCTTATTTGGGTTATTGTTGATAGATTAACCAAATCTGCTCATTTCTTCTTGAAATCTGGAGACTTATTTCACTTGAGCGTCTTGCTAGTATATGCGTAAATGAGATTGTGAGATTGCGTGGCATGCCAAGTATCCATAGTTTTAGATCGTGACCCAGATTCACTTCAGATTTTGGGTTGGCTTAAAAAAAACTATGAGCGCAATTTACGATTGATTTAGCATACCATCCTCAACGGATGGACAATCGAGAAGGACTACTCAAACTCTTGAAGATATATTAAGACTACTGTGTCCTGAGACTTCAAAGGAAGTTGGGATAAGTACTTACCATTGGTGGAATTCTCCTACAACAATAGTTATTAAACAAATATAGGTGTGGATTCCATTCGAAGCATTATATGGGCGAAAATATCGTTCTCGATATGTTGGGATGAGGTGGGTGAAACAACATTGTTTGGGACCCGAGTTAAATACGTATGACTACGAAAAAGATCGAATGATTAACACAAGCGTATACAAGCGGCACAAAGATCGACAAAAGAGTTATCACGGATCTTCGCCGAAAGGGCGTGGAATTTAGTGTAAGGATCATGTATTATTGCAGTTGCTCCATGGAAGGAGATTTACAAGATTTGGGAAGAAGGAAAGCTCGATCCACGATTTATTGGTCCATTTCAAATTCTTAATGAAGGTAGGAAATGTAGCCTATAGACTTGCGTTACCTCAAAGTATGTCTCGTGTTCATAATGTGTTTCATATATCATGTTAAATAAATATGTGAAAGACACCGAACCGTTATTGAGTTAGAAGCCGGACGAGATAATGAAGACTTAGCGTGTGAGGAGGTACTGTCGAAGATCTTGGATAGGAAGGAAGCATATCCTACTGTATGAATTCGTACCACAAGTTAAAGTTTTGTGGAGGAATCAATGCTATAGAGAAATGACACAGGGAATTGGAAAGCGGAAATGAAAGCGAGGTATCCTCACCTTTTGAAACACAGAATGCGTCGTCGATTTAGAGGGCCGAAATTTCATAAGGAGGGGAGGTTGTAAGACCCGAAATTTTTAAATAAAATTTAATTTCCTTTATTTATTATTTTGAAATAGTAAGGGTTGATTTGATTAATGTGGATAGTTAAGGGTTAAATCGCATAAATATTTCAAAATAAGCAGTGGTTATAAAATATTCATTTTTGTCGGGGAATATTCGTTTTGGTGGTGGAATATTCTTCTTGTCGGGAATATTAAATGCGTGACAATAGCGACCAATATGTGGAGCCCATAACGAGAAGCGATTGGATGAAGAAAATGCAGCAAATATAAGTTGTTTAAAAATAACGGCGTAGTTATTCTGGTTAATACTGTTGGAATACCCGGTGGTTAAAATACGATGTCTGGCGTTGGTTGCCGCGATAGCTTTGCAGTGATATTATTGAATTATTGATTCTTACGTGAAGGCACTACTTTCGATAATTTTCACGGTGAATTCTTGTTCAATATTTTATTTTATTGATTGATAATTCTTTGCGTTGATATTTTATATTATTGTTGTTTCGATAATTGTCATTTGCGATATTTTCCATTATCGGATCGATAATTCATATTATTTGAATAATATTATTAGATAACATTATTGGCGATGTCTAGAAAGTTACATCGAGGAGAGGTTTGGTCACCTAATTGCGGCGTACGATGAGGAGAAATCCTTATTGGAAGCCCCCTGCTTTCACGAGGAGCGGCACAGTTGTCATAAATGTGATTACGTAATATTATTTGTGAATAATTAATTATTGATTCATATGATAAGAAATATTTATTTTATGTGGATATAAATGATGGATTTATTTATGTGTGGTTATAAATGAAGGAATTAATGTTGAGGTGTTTTATAAAATAATTATCGAATTGGAGGTATTAAAAATTAAATGGGATATTTTTACAGATATATTGCGGGGAGTTATAATTTTTAATCAAATAATTGGATAATTATTAATTTTGGATATGTTATACATATATAAGTTGAGTATATGTCCACAAATTTTGAGCCGTTAAAAATGAGCACTTGATGATTTGTTATGAATTTTAAGAGGTGTACGATTAGGAAATTAGGTTATAATTTGATTTTGGTGTTTATTATCACAATATAAAGCGTGAGTTTAAATACAAATATTATCTTACAGACAATATTTATACTCAAATAAATCCTCATCACATTTATTGATACATTATTTTACAATAATGGTGAGGACTACTAAACAACTCTCTCTAGAACCTTCATTCCATACCCATTGAGCTAGTACTACATTTACATTCTAGCCTCACGAGAAGAAAAATGGAACAACGAGGAAAAGGTGAGCTCAACTAGCCCGATAAAGAATGTTATGACTAAGATAATATCAACAAATTATCGTTAGTCTCCAGCGAGGAAAATCGATAGAATCTGATAGGCAACAAGTTTGGATCAATATTACATGTGAAATAATAATTCATAGAAGAGTTCGTAGAGAATGAAATCTACTATAATCTATAGATTTAACGATCCATCATCAATATTTTATCCTGTAACATCAATCGATATTCATCTCGAATCAAATATTCATCTTTTTGCTTTCTGGGCGAAGATATTCATCAATCGATCATCATTCATCTCAACACTTTTCATCTTTGCACTAAAGGCCAAAGATATTCATCGATCGGTCGTATTCATTTAAACACACATTCATCTTTGCTTCATCTAAAAAGGCGAAGATATTCATCGATCGGTCGTATTCATTTAAACACTGTTCATCTTTTTTACTTTCTGGGCCGAAGATATTCTTGAAAATCATTCATCTTTTTTTTTTCTTCTCTGGGCCCGAAGATATTCAATAATATCATCATTTAAGGCGAGGATGATGAAAAATATTTTTAAAAAAGCGAATCGATTGAAACAAAATGAGCAAGGATTAAGGATTAAGGATTAAGTACTTTGTTTTATCCATATCGAAAATACCTCAAAAATAATCATAGTAGTGGTGTAAAATTCGAGAATGATCAAAACATGGATCTGATCAAAGCTAGTATCCGAAATAGATATTTTAGACGAAAAGAAAAATTTTCATTTTTAGATGAATAGTCTTGAAATGATAAGTGAATAGTCTTAGTATCGTGAATAGTCTTGAGTATCGTGAATAGTAACTCAAACACGAAAGATAGAAATTCCACAAAAAAAACATCTTCACGCTTAATGAATAGTACTGTGAATAGAATAACTAACTTCGTGAATAGTAACTCATGAATAGTAACTTCGTGAATAGTAACTCATGAATAATAACCCAGAACATGAAAAAGTTCCAAATTTGATAAAAGTACCAACGATATTTGACGTAATGATATTGAAGAATTAATATCATTTGAGAAAAAAATAACATCCACCTTACCTCGAAGAATCGATTGCTTGGAAGGAAAGGTCGGAAGTGATCTTTGAATGAAACTTATCTTGAGCAACAACTCTCAAAGTATCTAAATACTCACAAAATACGCTCGATAATATAGAGAGAAAGAAAAACTTTGTTTACGGTGTGATTTTCAATTCTAACTTAGCCCTCTTTTTATAGGAAAATGTTAGCCATGTAAAAGCGGACTTGACTTTGCTTTTGATGGCTTTACTACTTCTATTGCCACCCACCACATTTGAAATAAAATTCAGCACATTTTTCACCAACCACAAGTGGGGCCCACTCAATTCTAAATTTTCCACCAAAATCAATTATAAACCTAATTTAGAATCAGACACCTCTTAAAATTCACAACAAATCATTAAATGCATTTTTAACGGTTCAAAATTTGTGGACATATACTCAACTTATGTATGTATAACATATCCAAAAATTACCACAATCAACGGTCGGATTAAAAATTATAACCCATGATATATCTAAAAACCCACGATTTGATTTTAATACCTCCATCAGATAAAATCTTGATAAAACACCTCAACATTAATTCCTTCATTAATAACCACATAAATAAATCCATCATTTATATTCATATAAAATAAATATTTCCTTATCATATGAATCGATAATTAATTATTCACAAATAATATTACGAATCACATTTATAATGACGAGTACATTCCCGGGAAGAGGGCTTTCGATAAGGATCTCTCTCTTCTTGGCGCGCAATTAGGTGACCAAACCTCTCCTTAGGCGAACTTTCTAGACATTGCCAATAATGTTATCTAATAATATTATTCAAATAATATGAATTATTGATCGATAATGGGAAATCATGTGTGATGACAATTATTGAAACAATGATAATATAAAATATCAATATGACAATTATTGAATCGATAAAATAAAATATTGAGCGATAACTCTTGTGAAAATTATTGAGTAGTGCCATCTTACGTGAGGATCGATAATTCAACAATCTTTATGCGATCTGGTAATCTTCTTTGTGCGACCACGCGTATTCTTGTATTTTAACCACGGGGTATTCAGCTTCTAACAACTTGGTAAACAACTTCTGGCTAGTTATTTTAACCACCACTTTTACTTTATATGTTTTCCTCATCCAATAAACTTTCCGTTATAGGGCCCACATGCATGATGCCCGTCGTGCGAATTCCCAAACGATGCGAATATTCCACGACCAAACGAATATTCCCAAACAAAAATGAATATTTTATAACCACTTGCTTATTTTGAAATATTTGCGTATTTAACCCTAACTATCCACATTAATCAAATCAACCCTTACTATTTCAAAATAATAAATAAAGGAAATTCCTTTTTATTTAAAAAAAAATTTGAGGTCTTCTGACCTCCCTCCTTATGAAATTTAAGTCCTCGAAATTGGCGTCGTACACAGTGTTTGAAAAGGTAAAGATACCTCGCTTTCATTTTTCGTTTCCAACTCCCGTCATTTCCTCGATAACATGGTTTCTCCACAAAACTTTAACTTATGGTATAACCTCGATGCATGGGTCGTATTCTTTCTCTCTACAAAATCTTGGCGGTACCTCCTCGTCGTTAAGTCTTGGCTATCTCGTCGGTTCTAACTTCGATAGCGTGTTTGAATTAGTCCACATATTTACGTAACATCGATCGTGAAAAAAGCGTTATGAACAGCGTCGTACTTGGTGGTAAAAGCAGCAGTCATAGGCCCGCGGTTCTATTCGATCGAAATTTCAAATGGATTAATAAATCGAAGGTTTGAGCTTTCCTCACCTCACCGATTCTCGCTTTTAAAATAACAACTTCTTGCCCTCCTTCTTCAAATTCATCGACTCGGTGTGTACTTGAGCGACTTTAACTTTATCGATTAAAATCGATTATACTCGTATATCATCACGTACTACGTATATCATCACGTGGGTACCTAGAGTTTTCATCTCCATCTCTATTATTTGTATATTATCTGAAATGAGTCTTTGTGATATTGTACTTTCGTGCTTGTATCGATCTTACACTCGACACGTCGGCTTACCGTTAAACTTTTCGAGGATGGCATGGTGAGAACATGTCTTTGAAATGAGTCTCTCTTGAGTTCTTGAAGCTCTTCCCATTCCTTGCTCCATTTGAATTTGTATCTCTACTGAGTCAGCTTCGTTAATGGAATAGCGATTGAGAATATCCTTGACGAATCTCAGATAATAACCAACTAAGCCTGAAAGCTACGTATTTAGATTCTTGACTTAGGTTGCTCTCAAGTGTGACTCGTATCCCAATCTTGGATATGCGTCACAATGACACCTATCGATTCTTATCGCTTGCGAATATGGCGTCCCTACGGAGAGTGCGGCAGGTGAATTCCTGAAAAAGTCACGAAGATAAAACTCGTGTACCAAATTCTATAGTTGAATTTTAACTCACGAAGTTCAATAGGAGCCATTCGATGTGAGATTTTAGAAATGAGTTTTGTCTGGGGTTCAAAGAAATCGATACAAAATTTAATATCGATCTTTGGGAGTAAGCGATAAATTCTTGAAAAATCGTCGGGAAAAATCAATAACAACAGAATATTATTCAAATCGGCGTGTCTTTATTCAAATCCATAACATGGACTAAGAAAACTTGACATCAAGTAATAAGCGAATGACTTCATGGCTTGATATGAAAATGTTTGACTCTGATGGTTTGATTGCTTGAATTGAATAACGAGTTGCTTAGGAATATGAAAACTATGACCTTACAAAAGCAATCAATTTTGGCGTGATGAGTAGTTAACCTTAAATCACATCAAAAGCAAATATCTTTATAGAAATAAGGTTAACGGTAATGTGATAGTGCCAACTTGAATCAAACAAGATTTTTTAAACAACGGATGTAATGAAAGTTTCTAACTAGAGTCTCCATAAATAAATCAAAATCTAATTTCTCGTGAGTCGAGTTCAAGCGTTGGCGCTGACGAAGAGATAAAGAATGGGTAGAAGCAGGTATCTAGTAAGGTATAAACTTGCAAAATTTATAATTAACTAACTTCTAAACCGTTCGGGTTCCTCGTATTTTAATGAAGTCGCGACAAACGCTCTTCGAGAATCGTTGACTTTGACTTTTACGGGACATCCTTTTGAGTCACCATTCCCATTTGGTTTGGGTTTCGATATCGTCTGATCTCGGCGATATGTCCTTCTTTTCCTGAATTATAGCATACCTTAAAGCTGTTGTGGGGGTTTGGGTGATATATCCCTCTTTCCGCATTTATAACATCTGACCGGAGGTGGTCTTTCTCCTCCACTGGAACCGAGTTGCCCTTTGGCGGCGTCTTCACGTGGTGGTTGTTGAATCTCCTCTCTTTTAAAATCTCCTCCCGACTCGCTTCTTACATTTTCATGGCCACGATTACCACCGGTGTAGTTCTGCCTTTGTCCGTATTCTTCTTTCTCCTTTGGTTATCGTTATTACGATGACTCTTTATCTTTGGTATGATCCACGTTATGGTCCCTCGGTTGAGCGTACTCGTTATCTCGCTCTAACAAGTTGAGCCACATTTACAACATGTCTGAATAGAGAAAATTTATGAGAAATGAGATCTTGGCGTATCTTGGGGTTTGAAACCTCTCGAAACATCCGCGTCATCGTTCCTCATTCTCCACCAAATGAGGTCTGAAACACGGATAACTCATGAACTTAGCCTCGTCTTTGGGACAAATCGTATTTATTACTGCTCGATCTAATAAACTCCACTTCCTTCGTATATAGCCGAATACTTTCGGGAAAGTACTTGTCGTTGAAGCATTTCTGAAAGCGTCTCCCATGACATCTTGAGTGCGGTGAATGGATGCAACTTCCTGATTCACACCGATGTCTGCCTGCCACGGAACATAAAAGTAGCGAATGGAACTTTACATTCCTTCGTGCATCCCAAGACATCGAATATCTTGGTAATTTGCTTGACCCGTGTTTCGCCGTGATCGGATCGGGCTTTCCCAGTTACAGGTGGTCCCGACTCTTTGAGCTGCTTGGTTTTGTGACCACCCGTGAATTCTTATCATCTCCTCACATATTTTTTGAACACGAGTCTCCTCGTGCGATTTTGCATGAGCTGCAAAAAACTTCTAAACATCCCTCGTTCATCATCGCTTTCGGTGGTGTTATTCACGGGAGGTACATTTGCCGACTGTTGCGTTCTCCTCGTTGTTAAAATCTGAGCATCTCCACGGTCTCATTTACACCACTATTAATATTCTCGATCGACATTCTCGATTCTTGTCGTAAAAAAACAAGGTTAATTAAAAATCGATCACATAATATCCCATATCTTGACCAACTAACAAATAAGCTTAGGTAGGACACCTTTAGCGAAGGATTTACTCGTCTCTCCCTCTCTGATTCTATTCCAGATCTCATGGAGATCGTATCCTAACTACGATACCAAGTATGGCGACCCCAAAATAGGTCCATTCCATCCACCCGTTACGAGTGCGCCAAATACGTGATGCGAAACAACTCTGACTTTATTATCACAACATAAAGCTGTGAGTTTAAATACAAATATTATCTTACAGACAATATTTATACTCGAATAAATCCTCATCACATTTATTGATACATTATTTTACAATAATGGTGAGGACTACTAAACAACTCTCTCTAGAACCTTCATTCCATTACCCAGTAGTACTATTACATTCTACGCCTCTGAGAAGAAAAATGGAACAACAGAGGAAGGGTGAGCTCAACTAGCCCGATAAAGAATGTTATGACTAAGATAATATCTGACAAATTATCGTTAGTCTCCAGCGAGGAAAAATCGATAGAATCTGATAGAACAACAAGTTTGGGATCAATATTACATGGGAAATAATAATTCATAGAAGAGTTACGTAGAGAATGAAATCTACTATAATCTATAGAATTTAACGATCCATCATCAATATTTTATCCACAACAACATCAATCGATATTCATCTCGAATCAAATATATTCATCTTTGAATCTGGGCGAATATTCATCAATCGGTCGTATTAAATCTCAACACTGTTCATCTTTTTTTGCCTAAAGGCGAAGATATTCATCGATCGGTCGTATTCATTTATCGTAACACACATTCTAAACACTTTTTGCACTAAAGGCCGAAGATATTCATCGATCGATCGTATTCATTTAAACACATTCATCTTTGCTTCTGAGGCCAAAGATATTCTTGAAAATCATTCATCTTTGCACTCTGGGCCAAAGATATTCAATAATATCATTTTAAGGCGAGGATGATGAAAATATATTTTTAAAAAGCGAATCGATGAAACAAAATGACGAGGATTAAGGATTAAGTTAGTACTTTGTTTTTATCCATGTCCAAAATACCTCAAAAATAATCATAGTGGTGTAAAATTCGAGAATGATCAAAACATGGATCTGATCAAAGCTAGTATCGAAATAGATATTTTAGACGAAAAGAAAAATTTTCATTTTTTAGATGAATAGTCTTAAATGATAAATGAATAGTCTTAGTATCGTGAATAGTCTTGAGTATCGTGAATAGTAACTCAAACACCAAAAGATAGAAATTCCACAAAAAAAACATCTTCACGCTTATGAATAGTACTAAATGAATAGTAACTTCGTGAATAGAATAAACTCATGAATAGTAACTTCGTGAATAATAGTAACTCATGAATAGTAACCCAGACGTGAAAAAGTTCCAAATTTGATAAAAAGTTCCAACCGATATTTGACGTAATGATATTGAAGAATTAATATCATTTGAGAAAAAATAACATCCACTTACCTCGAAAGAATCGATGCTTGGGAAGGAAGGTCGGAAGTGATCTTTGAATGAAACTTATCTTGAGCAATGACTCTCAAAGTATCTAAATACTCACAAAATCGCTCGATAATATAGAGAGAAAGAAAACTTTGTTTACGGTGTGATTTTCAATTCTAACAGCCCTCTATTTATAGGAAAATGTTAGCCGCCGTAAAAAGCGAGACTTGACTGCTTACTGATGGCTTTACACTCTTTATTATTGCACCCACCACATTTGAAATAAAATTCAGCACATTTTTTCACCAACCACAAGTGGGGCCCACTCAATTCTAAATTTTCCACCAAAATCAATTATAAACCTAATTTAGAATCAGACACCTCTTAAAATTCACAACAAATCATTAAGTGCATTTTAACGGTTCAAAATTTGTGGACATATACTCGACTTATGTATGTATAACATACCCAAAAATTACCACAATCAGCGGTCGGATTAAAATTATAACCCCATGATATATCTCTGAAAACCCACGATTTGATTTTTAATACCTCGATCAGATAAAATCTTGATAAAACACCTCAACATTAATTCCTTCATTAATAACCACATAAATAAATCCATCATTTATATTCATATAAAATAAATATTTCCTTATCATATGAATCGATAATTAATTATTCACAAATAATATTACGAATCACATTTATAATGACGGTAGTTCCCGGGAAGGGGGCTTTCGATAAGGATCTCTCCTTCTTGGCGGCGCGATTAGGTGACCAAACCTCTCCTTGAGCGAACTTTCTAGACATTGCCAATAATGTTATCTAATAATATTATTCAAATAATATGAATTATTGATCGATAATGGGAAATCTTGTGCGATGACAATTATTGAAGCAATGATAATATAAAATATCAATATGACAATTATTGAATCGATAAAATAAAATATTGAGCGATAACTCTTTGTGAAAATTATTGAGTAGTGCCTTCTTACGTGGGATCGATAATTCAACAATCTTGTGCGATCTGGTGTCTTCTTTGTGCGACCCGCGCGTATTCTTTATATTTTAACCACAAGGGTATTCAATGATCTTAACTTGGTAACAACTACAGCAGTTATTTATAACCACCCAAACTTTGTCGTTTTCCTCATCGAATCGCTTTCCAGTTATGGGGCCCACACATGCATTTGCGATGCGTATTCCACGATGCGAATATTCCAAATGACGATCTGAATATTCCACGACGAAACGAATATTCCCAAGCAAAAATGAATATTTTATAACCACTTGCTTATTTTGAAATATTTGCGTATTTAACCCTTAACTATCCACATTAATCAAATCAACCCTTACTATTTCAAAATAATAAATAAAGAAAATCCTTTTTTTATTTAAAAAATTTTGGAATGAAGGTTTTAGAAAAGGATTGTTTAGTAGTCCTCACCATTTTTGTAAAATAATGTATCGATAAATGTGATGAGGATTTATTTGAATTATAAATATTATTAGAAGATAATATTTGTATTTAAACTCACACGATTTCTCTTGTTGTAATAATAAAGTTGTAGTTGTTTACATGCCATGTATTGGTAACTTCGAGAATGGGTGATGTATACCTATTTTGGGGGCGTCACAACTTGTCTTCGTCGATTTTGCATGAACGCAAAAACTTCTAAATTTTCCCCTCGTTCATCATCCCCTACGTTAATCATCCCTTGTTGTTCACGGGAGAGAACATTGCCCCAAAATTTGCCGTTCTCCCTCGTTGGTGAGTACGAGCGTCTCCATCGTTCTCATTTCCATTGTTAATATTCTCGATCGACATTCTCAAATCATCCATAAAACAAGGTTAATTAAGGAAATCAATATATCATATAATATCCCTTATATCTTGACCAACTAACAAATAAGCTTAGGTAGGACACATTGGCGAAGGATTTACTTTCGTCTCTCCCTCTGATTCTATTCCAGATCTCCGCGGAGATCATATCCTAAGCTCGATATTAACAGTGGCGCCCCAAAATAGGTATACACAACACCCATTCAAAGTCGCGAAATATCGTGGTACAAGAAGCAAACTACAACTTCAATAATACAAATGTATTATGAAATACGACATATATCTCTAATGAGTTTAAATACAAATATTATCTTCTAGATAATATCTATACTCAAATAAATCCTCATCACATTTATTGATACATTATTTTACAAAAATGGTGAGGACTACTAAACAATCTTTCTAGAAAAACCTTCATTCCATTTCAACTAGTACTCGTTGTATTCTCGCCTCCCGAGAAGAAAAATGGAACAAAAGGAAAAGGGTGAGCTCAACTAGCCCGATAAAGAATATTATGACTAAGATAATATACAACAAATTATCGTTAGTCTCCAACGAGGAAAAATCGATAGAATACAATAGGCAAACAAGTTTGAGATCAATATTACATGGAAATAATAATTCATAGAAGAGTTACGTAGAGAATGAAATCTACTATAATCTATGAATTTAACGATCCATCATCAATATTTTATCCTGTAACATCAATCAATATTCATCTCAAATCAAATATTCATCTTTGCTTTGTACAGAGCCGAAGATATTCATCAATCGATCGTGTTCAATCTCAACACTGTTCATCTTTGCACTAAAGGCCAAAGATATTCATCGATCGGTCATATTCATTTAAACACCTGTTCATCTTTGCTACGGCCAAAGATATTCTGAAATCATTCATCTTCATCTTTTGCTACGAAGATATTCCAAAGATATTCAATAATATCATCATTTAAGGTAGAGGATGATGAAAAATATTTTAAAAACGAATCCGATTGAAACAAAATGACAAGGATTAAGGATTAAGGATTAGTACTTTGTTTTATCCATGTCCAACAATACCTCAAAAAATAATCATAGGTGGTGTAAAATTCGAGAATGATCAAAACATGGATCTGATCAAAGCTAGTATCCAAAATAGATATTTTGACGAAAAGAAGAAATTTTATTTTTCGATTGAATAGTCTCGTGATCGTGAATAGTCTAGTATCGTGAATAATCTTGAGTATCGTGAATAGTAACTCAGAGACACCAAAGATAGAAATTCCACAAAAAAACATTTTCACGCTTCCATGAATAGTACTAAGTGAATAGTAACTTCGTGAATAGTAACTCATGAATAGTAACTTCGTGAATAGTAACTCATGAATAAATAACCAAGACATGAAAAAGTTCCAAATTTGATAAAAACTTCGGATCGACATTTGACGTAATGATATTGAAGAAATAATATCATTACTGAAAAAAAAATAATATCCACCTCGAAGAATCGAGTGCTTGGAAGGAAAGGTCGGAAGAGATCTTTGAATGGAACTTGTCTTTGAACAACAACTCTCAAAGTATCTAAATACTTACAAAATACGCTCGATAATATAGAGAAAAAGAAAACTTTGTTTACGGTGTGATTTTCAATTCTAACTTAACCCTCATTTATAGGAAAATGTTAGCCGTAAAAGCGGACTTGACACCATTTACACGATGGCTTTACACTACTTACTATTGCCACCCACCACATTTGAAATAAAATTCAGCACATTTTTCACCAACCACAAGTGGGGCCCACTCAATTCTAAATTTTCACCAAAATCAATTATAAACCTAATTTCCGAATCAGACACCTCTTAAAATTCATAACAAATCATTCGTGAATTTTTAACGGTTCAAAATTTGTGGACATATACTCAACTTATGTATGTATAACATACCCAAAAATTACCACAATCAACGATCGGATTAAAAATTATAACCCCATGATATATCTCAAAATCCACGATTTAATTTTTAATACCTCGAATCCGATAAAATCTTGATAAAACACCTCAACATTAATTTCTTCATTTATAACCACATAAATAAATCCATCATTTATATCCACATAAAATAAATATTTATTTATCATATGAATCAATAATTAATTATTCACAAAATAATATTACGAGAATCACAATTATGACAACCAGTAGTTCCCCGGGAAGAGGGGCTTTCGATAAGGATCTCTCTTCTTTGGTGGCGCTTGATTAGGTGACCAAACCTCTCCTTATAAGGCGAACTTTCTAGACATTGCCAATAATGTTATCTAATAATATTATTCAAATAATATGAATTATTGATCGATAATGGGAAATCTTGTGCGATGACAATTATTGAACAACAATAATATAAAATATCAGCGCAAGAATTATTGAATCAATAAAATAAAATATTGAGCGATAACTACTGTGAAAATTATTGAGTAGTGCCTTCTTACGTAAGGATCAATAATTCACAATCTTTATGCGTCTGGGTGTCTTCTTGTGCGACCAGTATTATTCGTATTTTAACCACCGGGTATTCAATGGTCTTAACGGTATAACTAACTATGAGTTATTTTAACCAACTTATATTTATCGTTTTCTTCATCCAATCGCTTTCAGTTATGGGGCCCACATTGTACATTGTGGCAGTCAAATGCGAATATTCCCAACGATCTGAATATTCCACGACCAAACGAATATTCCCAGAGCAAAAATGAATATTTTATAACCACTTGCTTATTTTGAAATATTTGCGTATTTAACCCTAACTATCCACATTAATCAAATCAACCCTTCTTATTTCAAAATAATAAATAAAGGAAATTCCTTTTATTTAAAAAAAATTTGGGTCTTACATCTAGCCCATTCTAAACAAATCCAACCACTTGTAGATCATTCAAGTCACACACTGGCCCCTCTTGCTTCACTGGAATCTCTTCACATATCGCCCAAAGACTCATTCAAAACTGTCGAACTGAGCGATGAACGGTTAGTTTTCCCCTTCTTTTGTTGCTTCCAAAGCGAGCATGAAATTTACTGCACATGTCTGCCCAAGATGAAATTGAATTTGTGGGCAAAGTCCCCACCCACTGCCGGGCATCCTTTCTAAGTGTTGTGACGAAAGTATGACACTTAAGCGAAGATCGCTAAAAGTCATAATAATCCATCGATCAATTGACGCTTTGATCAGGTCATAAGGATCCCCATCCATCATAACTCTCAATATGGGCAACTTTTTTAGTGGGGTCGCTTTTTCTCTAAGAATCTCCGCGGAAAAAGGGGATTCCTTCTTTCCCGAAGTGTCCTTCGTCTTTTGTACTTCGGCAAGCTGCTTCCGAAGCTCTTTTAACTCTTTAACCAAATAATCTACTCCTTCTGGTTGAGACGATGCTTCCTTTTCCGATGACTCTTTTCTCCTATGAGTAGACCGGTTTCTCACAATAGAACCTTCAACTCTAGAAGGACTTCTTCGGTGACGAGTGTCTACAGGGCGGTGTACCCTCAGTAGACTCTCGGGAGTACAATCTCTAGATATGCTTCGTCTTTGTGCTCACAGCAATCGAGGCGAGAATGTGCAACAACAAGGGCTCTTTTGTGGTTTGAGAGTACGATCCACGGACCAGACCTCTTTCGTTCCCTCCGACCACTGCTCCTTAGAATCGACAGGGTGATGTACCCTCCTCGATCTTTGAGGAGTAGGGCTTCGGGATCTTCTTCTTCCTCGATTTCGGCCTCGAGACTCTCGTCCTGAATGAACAGGTTCTTTTCCGCTTCGGTGTCCTTGCTCTTCGGACTGATTATAACTGAGTTCTTCATCTCTCAACTCTATCATTCGGGCCATCTGCTCGGCTATATCTTGTTTTTGTTTCACAAGTACTTCCATAGCTTTATCCGCCTCATCGTACCATCTTAACTAGTCGTGAAGTCTTTTCATCTTGGTCTTCTCAAGATCGAGTTCTAGGCGAAGTGCCTTCACCCGCTTTCGACCGTGGCGGATGCTTTATCGTTGGGTGACTAACCTCGTTTAACCTTACCCATCTTCTTCAACCGAAAATCTTGAGGATCGTTTGACGATTTGTTTGCATGAACACTTATTATCGGTCTGGCCAAACGATCCTTACTGCATACTTCCTGGGTGTCGATTCACCGGTAGCCCTCGGCCTTCTTGAATGTAAGTGTTCTACTCTTCACCATGAATTTCGATGCGTAAACAAACACGGTTTGTGATTGAAAATATTCAGTGACACTAGAACTCGGCCCTCCTTCTACGCCCGATGTTAACGCCAGGATCTTTCCCCACGTCCCAATCACCAAGACGCTATCAATATCCCCGCACATTTCAACAAGTCAACACCAAAAGCTTGATGGCTGACCAGTCGAGGATAGCTCCGGCGAGAGTAAAGATGCAAGCGATCACAAGGTCAACAATGGAGAGAAAATATTATCTAGTGTCTGAGAGAGATAGAAATAGAATTTTTTTTTAAAATGTGTGTATTACTTACCCTCTTATGTGATCTTAGCCCCATGCATGATCCACTATCCGGTTTACCGTGCCACCCACCACCTTCTGACACCTTTTTTCCCCACCTCAGGTCACTTCAAATTAAAAGTAAACGATCTACCTTCACCCCTCTCATATCGCTTTGTCACCGGCCATTAATCCGAGTCCCATCCTCATTAATGCCATGCAGCAAAGTGGCAGAACATAATAGTTAACGTCCATTTGGCATATGATTACTGGTCAAAATTGGGATTAAGTGATAATTTGTATAATGGGCCAATATAATGACTAGGCCCAAATAATAAGAATGACCCAAGTGACCTGATCCAACCATGACTTAACATAACATGATCCAAGGGAAGAGCCCAATAATTTTGGCCCAATAAAGAAAAGGATTATGGCCCAACACAATACAATTATAATAATTATATCAATGAAAATACTTGATATTTTAGATTAAATTCGATATTTTTTTCTATAACATGAAGGTAGTAATTGTTTTAGTTAATTTAATGTTGATTTATTAAAAAAAAAGTCTCTTTTTTCTTTGGGGGATAACATAAAATGACAAAATTATTCTCTAGTCAACTATCACAAATTAAATTCATTAATATGTCATGCTTACTAAACTAATTAAACATTCGATTAATTCACGGATAAATATGTAAGAAAAACATATGATTTACATTCTCTCTCTGATCTCTTCATTAAGCCTAATTGTCGACCAACTATTTGAAAATGAATTTTTCCTACTCTACATTGCTTCCAACTTTCACCAACTATTTTATGCCTTTGCTTTTTTTACATTTAATGATTCCATGAATTATGAATAACTTGATTAATCATTTAATCCAGAGTACAACATATATTTCTAGAAACTTCAACTCCACAGTACTACTAGTATAAAAAACTACGGGATAAATAAGGTTTTGGTCACTGTATTGAGTTCGGTTTTTATTGTGGTTACCGAATTTTTTTTTGTTACAATCGAATAACTGTACTTTCAAAAATTTACAAAATGGTCACTCAAAATCGATTTTCCGTCCAAAAAACGTTAGGAATCTTGCTGACTGCAAAGTCGACTTGACTTTTTTGGACGTGGAACACGTAAAAAGACAAACAAAGTGGATTATTATAGTACAAATGACCAAAACTATTAACTACTTCACCTAAAACAATTCCAAAACTAATAATAATAATAATATTAATAATTTCAAAATAATAATAATAAAAAAATTTAAATTTTTAAAATTAACATTTTTTATTATTATTATTTGAAATTATTAATATTATTATTATCATGAACCAATTTTATCAATAAAGATTTAAATTTTATCGAAATAATTTTTTAATATTATGGTGTGAATTTAAGATAATATTATAGTTGTGGGTAGTATTTATAAATTTTGCAAAGTATGCAAGTGGTTATATTATATTCGATTGGTGGGGAATATTAGGTTTAGCGAGGAATATTCGTTACAACTACCAATCATTGGTGGACCCTACAAATGCAATTATTATCGGATTGAGAAAACGACAAAAATATTTTATTGAAATAACGACGGAAGTTTTACCGTTGATCTTTGTTGAACTACTTGGTAGTAAAAATACGATGTACGTGTGGTTGCATAAGAAGCATCACCTGTATTGATTATCGATGCTTATGTGAGAAGTCATTCGGTTTGATTTCATTATCATTAGATTAATAATATGAATTATTATAATGATAATGACGTTTTATTTTATTCGTATTATTAACGTAATAAAAGCGAAACATCTTTTTTATAAAAATAGAATACTTTATTAAAGTTATTCTATAAATAAAATATATTATATTTTATTATGCATAGTGTTGCATAGTGTTTTGCATAGTGTTGCATAGTGTTTTGCATAGTAAAATGTTTTTATATAAATAGAATATATGATATTTTATTTAAAAGATTTTGCTTTAAATATGGACCGTCATCGATTAAAGTAAATCAATCTGACCGCTCAATGGATTAATTACTATGCATTCTATTTTCCTATAAATAAAGCTCATTCCTTCATTATTTTCTTACTTAATTCACTAAAACTCTGTAGAGAGAAAGTATAGAGAAGCTATAGAGAGAAAATCGGAAGAAGAGTATTACGGTACTTCACTACTTTGATATCCGGTGTCTTTTACTAGAAGGATATTATTCTTTTGTATTCAAAAAGAAACTTACATTATTCCATTTCTTTATTATTACATTGGAATAACTTGTATAATGGGTTTACCTATACTTGGTGACATTCTTCTATTATTCACATTGGAACATCCCATCATGTGTTTTACACCTGACACAGTTCCATTTTTATTATTCCGCCTTTATTATTCCGGAATATCCTCATGCATCTTTATCTGCCGGACACGGTTCCATCATTTATTATTCCGCATTTATTATTACTCGTTGGAACATCCAATAGCTTGTGAATTTCACACGACTGGTTCCGTTTATTATTATTACATTGGAATAACTTTTGCTGTCTGATATATCGCATGCACGGTGATTTCTTTTGTTATTCCATTCTTTATTATACCCAGTTGGTTAAAACTTTGACTTCTATACTCCATGAAATTAGTAGAATATCCTTGATAATTGCGTTTCATCCAAAGATCTTTCATGGAAATATTCTTCCGATCATTCTTGAATTTTACTCTACAAAACAAAGATGTCGTGTTGACAATTTGACGTTAATAATTCCGGATAAAATAATTCTTGAACTTGTTTTATTGAATTCTTATATCATTGTCATCATCCTCATGTTTATGTTATGTTGAAAGTTATCTTTGGTTTACGTGCATAGATGAACTTAGTATGATTATGACCGGGGTTCATTCGGATAATCACGGCTTGATATAAATGATGTGACAAAAGTCCTCGGTGGCTTCTGCAATGCAATGATGGATAGTTTTGGTATGACTATGACCGGGGTGATTCGGTATAGTCATGACCATTGATAATTTGATGAAAATCCTTGACCGTAGTATGCGTGGATGATTAGATATTGTGGTTTATTCATTAAACCGAGTCTTAGTGATAAAAATTGATGAAAACCTTTTAAAACCTAAAAGATAGTAGACTTTATTTTCTACTTGACTCTTTTAATGGATTAGATATTCATTGCGATTAAACCGTTGTCTATTGTATTTTATCGGTTTAACATTGTTGAAGACTATTGATAATTTATTCTGCATTATCTTAGTTATAATATTTCTTCTTGGGCTAGTTGAGCTCACCCTTTCTTTTCACTTGTTCTCTTCTGTGAAATGAGAATATAAATTGGGGACGAGTCGGGGAACGGAGTAATGGTCCAGAGGATAGCATTAGTAGTCCTCACTATTACGTAAAATAGTGTGATAATAATTGTAATGAGGACTCCTTTTGAGTTTGTATAATATCTAGTAGATAATATTTGTATTCAAACTCACGCTTTATATCGTATTGTACACGACGCTTATATTAGTAAGTTGTATTTAAATTTTGTACCATGTAAGTGGCGACCCAAGATGGGTGATGTATACCTAATTTTGGGGCGTCACGATCAGATATCGAGCTTGTGGATATGATCCTGGGCCGAGATGTGAGACTAGAACTAGGAGGGAGAGATAGGGAATTCTTCGCTAGTATGACCTACATAAGTTTATTTGGTATTTGATTGGTCGGTCAGAGTATAGTGATAATATGTTGCATGTCAATTAACCCTTATTTTATGGCAGTGTTTGAAAATGGCATCCCGAGAATGTTGAGAATAGCAATAGAGCACATAAGACTGTTGATTCTCCATAGATCAATAATCAGGACAATGTGCAACAGGATGGCGATAATCCTCCTGTAAACAACAACACTGATCAATTGACGAACGACGATACGTTTAATGAGTTTTTAGAATTCACGCACATCATCGAGCAAAAGCGACTTACATCCAAAAACGTAGGGTGGAAACACGGAAAACTCTCTGTGCACACCATTAAACAATTCAAGGCTGGGACCACCGGGAGTTTAAGGAGAGCTAAAAACCACTTACGGCGGAAGCATGGATAAAGCAGATTACGAAGATATTTGATGTCTTGGGATGCTCCGAGGAGCAAAAGGTTCCACTTCCGCCTTTTATGTTGCATGGAGGAGAGCGACATGGTGGGAATCGGTGAAACGTGCTTAACTTTCATTGTCTCAAGATATCTTGGGAGAAGTTCCAGGAGTTCAACGATAAATACTTTCTGAAAGTATTCGCCACATGATGGAGGTGGAGTTTATCAAGTTGGAACAAAACAATATGACCAGTAATATGCAATATGAGGCAAATTTTACTTTGAGTTATCACGATTTACGTCCCACTTGGTGGATAATGAAGAGAGAATGTCGCGAATGTTTTAAGAGGTTTGAAGCTGGGAATACGCCAACATCTTATTTCTCATAAACCGTGTTTGTATTCAGATGTTGTAAATAGGGCTCGATTAGTGGAGCGCGATAACGAGTCAACGAAACTAAAAGAAGCGGTAAACAAGAAATTATAATACCGGTGAGAGTAGTCATCGAGCGGTGACAACAAGCGTGGAGGGAATCAACGGGCGGATATGGTAACCACTTCGGTGGTAATCGGTCAAAGCAATAAGAATGGACATTTCAAGAAAGGAGATTCAACAATGATGGAAAGACGTCAAGACCAAAGACCTGTTGTTAAGGAAGGAGAAAGACCACCTATCATATGCTTCAAATGCGGAAGAGGGACACATCGGTCCGAATCTAGCCATGCCATCAAAAGCATGTTATAATTGTGGAAGAGAAGGTCACTTAGCTCGATTTTGTGCCATCAAGACAAATTCAACTAGGATGGAGGCACCAAAGGTCATCCCTGCATAAACCAAAGCCGTAGGTTTAAGAGAGAGCGTTTTTTTTCTCGTGACGAGGAACTGAATAAAATTATCACGGTAAGTTAATCATAAGCTCTTGCGAAGTCTATACCGTGTTAGATACCAGTTCTACCCATTATTTTATCTCTCTTGCTTGCGTTCAACGTTTAAATTTGACTCAGGAGAAGTTAGACTTTGACTTATTGGTTGAAACTTCGTTAGTAGGAGCCTTCGTTCTGCTTACTATTTTTAAATCTTGTTTGATTCAAATAAACACTTTCACGTTACTGTCAATCTTATCTTTTTGAAAATACTTGCCTTTGATGTGATTTTAGGAATCAATTGGTTAACTATTCATCATGCTTTTCGTAAGGTTGTTAGCTTTTATATTCATAACCAACTTTTATATCTAATTCAAAGTAACCAAACCCTAAAGTTAATCACCATTATATCAAGCCATAAGTAAAAGTCTCCGATCCTTTCGTTGTTAACTTCCTTGTGTGGAATGCAGAAGCCGGACTTTCGGTAGGCGGCGTCAATGATGAAGATGGCAAGTTGATAGGTATCATTGTGAGGTCTTATCCGGGAGTTAAGGGATAGAAAGTCACAGTTGGTATTAATGTGACGTCTTATTCAAGTCTTGGACGAGAAATACAGCTTTGAATGATATTTCTATCATTAATAAATTTCTTGACGTATTCTTGAAGATTTCCTAGCCTACCCTAGAGCGTGAAATCGAATTTTGTATTGAACCTAGTACAAAAACCCATTTCTTAAACCCTCAAATATTTCTTCAACTAAAAGGATGCATTTACGAGGATTATGATGAAAGTCATAATAAAAGCATTGGACTAATGAAAATCATGGGTATATGAAGTATTAGTAAGTGTTATGATGAGTTATGTTGGTTATTATGTGAAAACATGAAAGTTTCTTAGAAATAACAAAGAGTTGAAAATCGATTTTGGTGAAAAGCGTAACATGAAATTCAATTGACCATATCTCTTATTATATTTTGAATTTTTGAGTGTGGTCAAGTCCTAGAGTTAGATCTATGAGTTACCTAACTAATCCAAGTGGAATTACTGGAAAAGGTGTTGTAGATTTTTTGTGTAGACTGATTTTAGCAAAGGAGTGCAAAGCTGTAAAACCGAAAAAGTTGCTGCCATGATTTTAGAGGGCTGTTTCAGCCACTTAAATTATGAGAAAATTCTGGCCTTTTGGGACATGAAGGTATATGGTATAAAGTACCTCCTGTCCAAAAATGAGCTCATTCGACTTAAAATGAGCAAGTTATGACTATTTCAATATTTAGGTTTTCAATGAAAATGCTATAACCGGAGTTCTATAACTCCGATGACCATGAAATTTAAACTAGAAGCTCACGTTAACATGTGTAAGGTCCTACCAAGATTTGGGAATTTTGGAGTTAAACTTGAGGTAGCTAATTTCTTAAGGAATTAATTAGAAATTGATTTTTGAAAAATAGTAAATGAATTTTAAAATTCGAGAAAAATATATATTCATTATGGGACTATATTATGCTAAATTCCAGTAAAGAAATATTTTTGGGACTAATTTGGTATTTTCATGAAAATAGTTTGAATTCTGAACATATGAGTTAAATATGTTATGTGAAGTAACAAAGTTGAAAATAGGATTTTATGGCTAGAGAATCCTATATAGAGTATATGCATATTTTTGATGAGGATTTGATAATTGGTGATGATATCGTATGAGTATGGCATTTTTGAATGATTAAATGCATTATATGGTAAAGCGTAAACAATTGAGATAAATTATTTATAAATTTAAAAGTGATTAAAATATTGTTATAATATTAATGATATTAGATTATGAGATTATTAAGTGATTGATAACATGGGAATATTCTTGAATCTTGGATAAATTATATTATAAATGTTTAATATTTATCCTTTATCTCATTTGATTGATTCTTTATATCATTATCCTCATGTTTATATTATGTTGAAAGTCATCTGTGGCGTGGCACGTAGTGCATAGATGGACTTGGTATGATTATGACCGTGGATTGTTCGGTATAATCATGGCTAGTAATTGAAAACACGATTATCTTTGTACGTGGTGCATGGATAATTTGTGGTCGTGATACTAATGAATACACGATTATCTTTGGCACATAGTGCATGGATAATTTATGGTCGTGATACTAATGAATACACGATTATCTTTGGGTAGTAGTGCATGGATAATTTGTGGTCGTGATACTAATGAATACACGATTATCTTTGGCGAAGTGCATGGATAATTTGTGGTCGTGATCTTAATGAATACGATTATCTTTGGTAGTAGTGCATGGATAATTTGTGGTCGTGATCTTAATGAATACATCGATTATCTTTGGCACGTGGTGCATGGATAATTTGTGGTCGTGATACTAATGAATACACGATTATCTTTGGTAGTAGTGCATGGATAATTTGTGGTCGTAATACTTAATGAATACACGATTATCTTTGCACGTAGTCATGGATAATTCATGGTCGTGATAATAAAGAATATCCTTGGCTTTTGTAGTGCAAGGTGGATGATTCGATGATGTGGATTAATTATTGAAATGAGTCTCGTAATGAAATATTAATTCATGGATGTGGTAAAAGTCATCTTTGGTGCGTAGTACATTGATGGACTTGGTATGATTATGACCGAGGATTATTCGGTATAATCATGGCCAGTAATTAAAACACGAATATCCGGCCAATGGTGCATGGATAATTCGTGGTCGTGATACTATTAGTGAGTCTCGATTATTGGTTTTATAGTTGTATATCTTTGGCGCAGTAGTGCAAAGATGAATTGTTAATGAATATCTTTAGGCGGGATTGTAAAGATGAATTTAATGTTTTCAACGATAAAGGTATTCAAGGTATCCTCACCTCTTTATCATACCAGTACGTACCCTAATTTCGACGTTGATGAAATTCCATAAGGAGGGAGATTAGGAGACCCAGATTTTATCAATAAAGATTTAAATTTTGTCGAAATAATTTTTAATATTATGGTGTGAATTTAAGATAATATTATAGTTGTGGGTAGTATTTATAAATTTTGCAAAAGTATGCAAATGGTTATATTATATTCGATTGGTTAGGGAATATTCTTGCTTAGCGGGGAATATTACGTCAACTACTAATCATTGGTGGACCCTACAAATGAGAATTATTTTCGGATTGAGAAAACGACAAAATATTTTATTGAAATAACGGCGGAAGTTTTACCGTTGATCTTTTGTTGAACTACTCGGTAAAGAAAAGTGCGATGTCACGTGTGGTTGCGTAGTAGCACACGGTATTGATTATTGATGCTTATGTGAGAAGTCACCGGTTTGATTCCATTATTGTCGATTAATAATATGAATTATTATAGCGATAATGACGTTTTGTTTTATTATTATTATTAACGTAATAAAAATGAAACATCTTTTTATATAAAATAGAATACTTTATTAAAGTTATTCATAAATAAAATATATTATATTTTATTATGCATAGTGTTGCATAGTGTTTTGTATAGTATTGCATAGTATTTGCATAGTAAAATGTTTTTATATAAATAGAATATATAATATTTTATTTAAAAGATTTTGCTTTAAATATGGACCGTCGATTAAAATAAATCAATCTGGACCGTTCATGGATTAATTACTATGCATTCTATTTTCCTATAAATAAAGCTCATTCCTTCATTATTTTCTTACGAATTCACTAAAACTACTGAGAGAGAAGTATAGAGAGAAGCTATAGAGAAAATCGGAAGAAGAGTATTACGGTACTTCACTACTTTGATATCCGAAGTGTCTTTTACGGTAAGGGATATTATTCTTTTGTATTCAAAAGAGAACTTCATTATTCCATTTCTTTATTATTACATTGGAATAACTTTTGTATCTGCGGTTTACCTATACTTGGTGACATTCTTCTATTATTCATTGGAACATCACGTGCATATGTTTTACACCTGACCTAGTTCCTTTTTTATTATTCCGTCTTTTATTATTACTCCGCCGGAATATCCTGTCTGCATCTATATCTGCCGGACTGGTTCCATCATTTATTATTCGCATTTATTATTCTCATTTGGAACATCACATCGGTGTGAATTTCACGACACGTTCCGTTATTATTATTACTGTTGGAATAACTTTTACTGCGGTCTATCGCATGCATGGTGATTTCTTTTGTTATTCCATTCTTTATTATACCCAAATTGGTTAAAACTTTGACTTCTATACTCCATGAAATTAGTAGAATATCCTTGATAATTGCGTTTCATCCAAAGATCTTTTCATGGAAATATTCTTCCGATCATTCTTGAATTTTACTCTACAAAACAATGATCATGTTGACAATTTGGACGTTAATAATTCCTGGATAAAATAATTCTTGAACTTGTTTTATTGAATTCTTATATCATTGTCATCATCCTCATGTTTATGTTATGTTGAAAGTTATCTTTGGTTTACGTGCATAGATGAACTTAGTATGATTATGACCAGGGTTCATTCGGTACAATCATGGCTTGATATAAATGATGTGACAAAAGTCCTCAGTGGCTGCGCAATGCGATGATGGATAGTTTTTGGTATGACTATGACCGGGGGTGATTCGGTATAGTCATGACCATTGATAATTTGATGAAAATCCTTGGCCGTGTGTACGGGGATGATTAGATATTGTGGTTTATTCATTAAACCGAGTCTTAGTGATAAAATTGATGAAAACCTTTTAAAACCTAAAAGATAGTAGACTTTATTTTCTACTTGACTCTTTTAATGGATTGCATATTCACCGCAGATTAAACCGGTTGTCTATTGTATTTTATCGCTTTAACATTGTTGAAGACTATTGATAATTTATTCGCATTATCTTAGTTATAATATTTCTTCTTGGGCTAGTTGAGCTCACCCTTTCTTTCACTTTATTCTTCTTGAAATGAGAATATAAATTTGGAGACGAGTCGGGGAGCGGAGTAATGGTCCGAGAGGATAGCATTAGTAGTCCTCACTATTACAGTAAAATAGTGTGATAATAATTGTAATGAGGACTCCTTTTGAGTTTGTATAATATCTAGTAGACAATATTTGTATTCAAACTCACGATTTATGTCGTATTGTACCGACGCTTATATTAGTAAGTTGTATTTAAATTTTGTACCATGTAAGTGGCGACCCAAGATGGGTGACGTATACCTAATTTTGGGGGCGTCACAATTATTATTAGTTTTGGAATTGTTTAGGTGAAGTAGTTAATAGTTTTGGTCATTTGTACTATAATAATCCGTCTGTTTTTCTTTTCTGTGTTCCACGTCGTGAAAAAAAGTCAAGTCAACTTACCTGATCAAAGATTCTAACGTTTTTTGGACGAAAAATCGGACGGAGTGACCATTTTATAAATTTTTGAAAGTACAGTTATTCGATTGTAACAAAAAAAGTTTCGGTAACCACAATGAAAATCGGACCCCAGTACAGTGACCAAAACCTTATTTATCCCAAAAAACTACTATACCAATAATACCATAATGGATTATTGGTTGAGATTGAATTCTAGTATTAAAATTGAATTCTAGTGATCCGGCTTAAAAGTTTAGTGGGGTTAAATTCAAAAATAAAATTTATTAAAAATAAAATTATTAAAATGAATTATAAAACTAAATAATCTTTAAATATTATTTACAATAACATTTTTCGAGTTTTTATTATTTGAAATTGATGCATGATGACCTCATTTTTAATAGTTACAAAAATATCATATTTCAATAATATTTACGCGTCTTCTTCCAATTCCTCTACCTCTTCATATATATATATATATATATATATATATATATATATATACACACACACACACACATACACACACTACAATTATTAATATATTCACAAATTTTAAGGCTTAGTGGAACAAAATAAGTAGAGTACTATAGTTATATTAGTACACTACTATTACATTACTGGAAAACAAAATATGCTTCTATCTTGTTAATATGATAGATAAACATTTTAATATACTTTAAAATGTTTAAATTTGATTAAGTGACTGGTGGATTGTTCAACAACAACCGACAACATTATTGGGATAAAATAAATATAATGATGTTGATAACGAATTTTATACTACTACTACTAATGAAATGACACGTCTACATAATATTAGAATATTTACTAGGCACTGTTTTTTGTTTTTTTTTTGGAAAATTCGGGTAAATTATAGAAACTCTAAACGAAATCTTTCACAATTTTTAGTAACTGTAACTCTTCTGTTTTTTACTTTCTTAGTATTCAGGAAAAGTAAATTGATCAAGACAATAAAATACTTAAGTTCTTATAATAGTATTTTATTTTAACAATATAGTAGTATATTATTTTTTTTAATAACATAATAGTAGTGTACTAATATAACTATAGTACTCTACATATTTTATTTCACCGTTATTTAAATTTTTTGAATATTTTAATAATTATAGTATATATATATATAATATGAAGAGGTGAAAATTGAGTGAGAACAGATAGTCAGGTACCCCTGCCCTAGCCTTAGGTCCTCCCCTGTCTAGTATTCTACTATACCAATAATGCCATAACGGAGAGATTTCGTTAACGAATCAATCCGTTTGAGAACCTCCCTCTATATATATATTTATATATATACTCAGGAACGGACCAGTCAGTTAGAGAATATATATATATATATATATATATATATATATATATATAATAGAAGAGACTTTTGGGGATGAGCGCACGGGACATAGAGTGCAAAATTTGATAAAAGATGATTGAATCATGTGGACTGACTGAGTATATTATAATACAGAATTTTGATACACAAAGGAAAGGCCAGGATCATTGTCCAATCAATTGGTAAAAAGCAGTTTGTACCTTCTCTTTTTTTTAAAAAAAAAGTCATAATTTATTACAATAAGTTATCAGAGATCGAATGTCTTAATTTATTACAATAATTTATCCTAACTTAATTACGACAGACAGAATAACTTAATGTCTTCGAGAGGCCTTCTGAACTTGTGTTCATAACCCTTGGTAAAAGGCAGTTTGTACTGAATCCTCATTTTAATGAAGGGAAGGGTCGATCACCTAACCCCCTTAAAATATTACCACTTGATATATATAAATTACTACTCCAAAGTTAAAAGGTAACGGGTAGCACAGTATATATTCTTTTCACCATTATTATTCTCTACTCCATTATTGGTGTGTGTAAAAAAAAAAAAAAGGAAAGAGGGGCAAAGGGGTAAAAAGAAGAAAGAGATAGAGGGGAGGGAAAGGACAGGAAGTGGCAACACTTGCTCTATTTCGAACAATGCTATTACTATAACATCAAAAAAGATCACACCACAGTATACATGTATATTATGCGAGTAATATATGATTCTTTTTTATGTGATAATAGTATTATTTCGTTATTTTTTTAGTGCAATAGTTGTTATGTCATATGTGAGAGAGAGGGAGGGGAGATGCGTGAAGATCAGAGAAGAGGACACGTACGTACGTACCTCAAATGAAAAAAAATGAATCATGGGAGCTGTTGAATTAAATTTTGGCAAATTAAACTAATTATATATATATATATAGGGTTAATGAATATTTCGTTTCTAAGATAGTAGATTAATTATTCTACTATCAATATGTAATTATTCTACGATCATCACTTAACTCTACGATCTTAGATGTTTACCTCTATTTTTTTCATATATATATATATATATATATATATATATATATATTTCTGTCTCAGAGCGGATCGCCCAGTGAAGGAAGAAGAGGGCAGTTTATCACAGAAATGGCATAGTCTTACAAACAACACCATCTCTCTTTCTCTTTATCTTTCTTACATGTATGTATAGATGTAGTAAGAGAGAGAAGGAAAGATGATGAGATATTGAGACGTGATGAACTCGAGCCCCCAAAACAAAAGCTTAAAGAGAGCAACTGCTGGATGAAGAGACAGCGAGCGAGCGAGCTAGTTCATATATAATATAGGTGCGGTGCTGCTAGCTAATTTAATTAGGTTTAGGGTTATATATATATATATATATACTATGATCTAAATTAAATGATAGATAGATAGATACATACATAGATGTCATGTCCTCTCTGATGCAAAAGATGGTGAAAGAGAATCTCTCTCCTCTCCTCTCTCTCTCTCTCTCTCTCTCTCTCTCTATATATATATATATATATATATATATATATATATATATATATATATAACTATATATGTATGTATGTAATGTTTTATTTCTGCATGAAAAAGGTTGGTCACTATAAATGTAGTGTAGGTAGCAAGTAAATTAGTAGGTTTATTCTCTGTTACTTTCCTTTAATGGATGTTTGAGTTTGTTCTGACTACTCCTTCAAACCTTACTACAAACGTCTCTCTTCCATTAATTCTTTCTAGCTAGCTAGCTCCTGCATGTCCCAAAACTAGTTGTACAAGTTATGTGGGCTAATTATTCATGAATGTAATTACATTATATTTATGGAGTTAATTCCCAGTCTGCGTGTTTGTCATAAAGCATACTAATTAGGACTACCCAAGTAAGGATTAATATAGAAAATAAAGATGATCAGCTAGCTTGTTTATTATGCACCACCCTCTACTTCTGTCATCACCAGATATCTTCTTCATTTTTAACTCTCCATTCAAACCAGCATGACCTCTAGTCTGACCCATCCAACCTCCACTTTCATACACACGAAAAAAAAATCCTTCCACCTTAAATAGAGAAGGCAAAGCCAGCCCAGCACTTGTCTCGGTGGTTTAAGGGAAAACCCGAAGGTTTCGCCTCTCACTCCAAGCAGCAGCATAAAAGTCACGGATCGCAAACGTAAGCCTATTTTCGAAGTCTTGTTCACGCAAGTTGGGATACTCATTATCGAAATAAAAAAGGCAAACCCCCAAAATCTTAGGTTGCTCTTTTCCTAGCTTTACATAGAAGGCAATATGGAGGAGAAATATAGTATTTTCAGTACACCATCAGTAACTTAACATTAATCTAGGCAATTCTACTCATTGACTCGGCTATACATTAATCATTCCAAACCAACGGCCTTACAAAGAAACTTTGTTGACACTGTTTCAAAATGAATGTCCCTGTCAGTTATTTATGAATATGTACAAGCAGCAATGCTAAACAATCCTGACATTCAGCTGAGGAAACTAAGTATCTTATTATCACTAGTGAAACGTCTTGCTTAGAACTGTGTAAACCATTTTTCGAGATGAAACGGCCATCTAAGAGCATGTAAAATATATATACAAACAACATGCCAAAATGATTCTCTGGACATTCAGCTGCTGATATCGAAGTATCTTGGATCCTCTGGGAAATGATATTCCACTTTCAACTGCCACGAGACAGCAGCAAATCCTTTGTTATGCATAAAGAAAAGCTAATATACACATATATAATTCTATAACATATATTTATTTAAATGTGTTTCAGTCATAGCTAAGTTATACACATCCTTCCACCTCAGAAAAGGTCCAGGAGTAACATGAATCAGATCAAACCCTAGAAAAATTGATTGCATTGCAATTGTCCACAATGAAAAACAATTTAGAGATGGGCATGTATCAATAACAAATATAGCATACTCTAAGATAAATTTATACCCTTGTATTGTTTTTACTTGTTTTTTTTTTTTTTGACAAGGAGTAGATTTTAGCATGGTGTCATTAGTTCCTGCCAGGATGCAAGACTGCCACAATTTGGAAATTACAAAATCTTACTTCACTTGCGCTACCGTGATATGCTCGACAGATAGAAAAGCTCATGGAGTTTCCCATATTCCATTGCCAAGTAGAAAAGATGATAACAATGATAAAGAAAATGGCGGAAAATTAAAAACTACATAAAGTAAAATATCATGAAGAATTTAGTAGTGAGGAATTATCAGCTAATATTGGGATTTTTAAAGCTAAAAGGGAATAACTATTTTGAAAAAAAATAAATAAAAATAGACTACAGCTATGCATTTGGGTGAACGAGAAAGAGGCGTACAAATCTATTTTAATAATAAACTTGAGTGGAGAGATGAGAGGGAAAAAAATCTTGGGAATTGGCTGACAAGTTGATCATAGATGTCAGTTCTGGTTGACACCAATTCATTAAAATTAGTTTGTCTTGAATACTTGTTATTGATGCTTACTCGCAGTAAATTCTAATCTTATATGATTTGCTCAATATAGTTGCTCCAAAGGTGCGCCCAAGTTCATAACTAGAGTATCACTTCACACATTTTGTCTACAACCCGTGACATATTCCTATCTACAAAATCTGTTATCTATTACTATATATAACAAGACATATGGAGATCTTATCTAAATTAACCGAGTCATTTTGGTTGGTCAACAAATTAATTCGGAGTTATTTCCGGGTTCATCACCTCTACTGATACAATGTATGTCATGTTCATAAGTATACCAAACTTTTCATATTCTTTGTTGTATTATTCCAAGGGTGTACATGCATGTACAATGATTTAATATACATACAACTCATAAATTTCAAGTTCAATGTATTACTACCATCCATACTATACTATTTATACTCAAATTATAATACAAAATTCGAATAATCGATACTAACCCGTGCAAAGCACGGATTATCAATCTAGTAGGAAAAATAACAGAGCATTTACCATAAACGCAGATTAACTAAATACTTATTTGTGTAAAAGACGCAACATAATAACATTTAGTATACTTCATAAGAGAAGGCTCGGCAACTTAACAAATAGTCTATGAAACAAAGAGGGCAGTTTTATTCATCAACCAATTTGCATGATTAGAAGTTTAATAATCATGCAATAAATGCCACAAGCATAATCACATATACATCATGTACGTGAAAGTAGAAAGCAGAATCATGTCACAAAGAAGTCCAAAAGCACATGAAACTAAAACAACATACCTTCCCTTCATCAGCATCTGAATGGCGCTGAGGGAACACCACTCTTAAATCGTTGTATAAATAAATTTTATGCTCCTTTTCATTATCTATACTACTGTGTTGTAGTCCTGATAGAGGATCAGATCTGTTTTTCTGGACTGATCTTAAACATTTCTTGTGAGAAGGGCATAGAAATCGGAGATGAAGAGCATAACGCAATGCACCTACATTGCTAGGGCTCCCATTGACCTTTGAACAAGCCTGTGCGGATTTTTGGTCAGTTTCATGACACCGATCCATCCAGCTAAAACCCTTATCCCCAGTCCTTGGACAGGTATCAGCATCACTGCTGTCTCTCCCCTGTGCGGAAGTTGGGCTAGAAGAGGCCAGAGTGACCTTCTGACGCAAGAAAGTCTACTTCGATTTGAACAAAGATTTAAAAACAAATAAAAAATTAGTTCTTCAAGGCCCAGATCTTTTTACACAATACACTGGAAGTGTGTAGCAAAAGTTTTAATATGCAATAACGAACTGCCAATCCTTTGTGTAACAAAGAAACTTAAAGTAGCAAGACGTAAGGTCAATCCTCTAGTTAGTCCTTTAAAAAAAAACTCTTCTTCCCACCTCCAATGGCCTCTCTCTCCCCATTCTTTTCTTCCTCCAAAAATTTATTACCAGAGGTTCTCTATCTAGTTCTAGAGCTTTAAATCCTTTAAGTTCTACAAATAGCTTGTGTTGTTCTCAGTAAATCCAATTAGAGGCCTAACTTATCCTGTCAACATGACCAAATATGCAAGCAAATCTGTGTAAGTTGCTTAGACAACCTTACCAAAGACACAAGCATTACCAATTACAAGAAGAAATATGAAGTCCCAAGTGATAACTCCTATGCATGATTACCTTGTAGCAATTCTTAAAAAGATTGCTAGACTCAGTTCTGTTTTAGCATGTTTTAGTAAGTGTTTCACAACTTTCAGTTCCATGAGAATAAGAAACGAAAAGAGAAAAGTACAAAACATTAAAGCATACTACTTATCAGTGTAATGGGTAGGCTATTAAATACATCAGCATGTCACAACTATAGTATCACAAGTAGCCCATATTACGTAAATCAGAAGAATAATTTCACTCCCTAATGGAATGTGCACTAAAGCAAATTTAATATATAGTAATAATATTGTCGTAGTTGAAAATAAATAACAATTACACTAATAATTATTGACAGATTGGTGTTCTGGCTTCCATTTATTAAGTTTTTTATTTCAATATTTTAAGCAACTCCAACAATTCTAAACAAGTTCGACCAAAGTAATTGTGCAACAAAATTTGTACTTTTACGGTACATATGCCCTTGTAACTTATTATATTAATATATTAGCATCTGGCATATGAGCAATTCTGAAAGGATCATGCACTTCTGATTTAGAATTACCTTGGTACCAGCCGGCATGTCACTCAAGTTATAATTACAAAAGAAAGTGTGAAGAGGGGTCTTTTCCGGGTTGCTTAAAACCTGTGCAAACCATTTCAATTTTATAGTAAGTGAGGATCAATTGTTTCATAGATATAAAGCAGTTAAAGAGGAAGCTGAAACTATATGACCTCAAGTTACACTAAACTACTGTGAATCTCCACGGTGGACAATAATCAATACGACACCCATCTCCAAAATGTTTTCTCCCATTTACAAGATTAATCAACATAAGGTAAAAGAGATTGGAATCTATGCATCTTATATCATTATAAAAGTCCCAGCCTTGTTCATTATAGGATAACAAGATGGTTAGAAATTATTTATTTTATCAACCCAATAGCTCTTTTGATTTTTGATTTTTTTTTTATCAATATACTGTTTCTTCTATACGATTCACTGGCAAAAGAGGAGACTAGGGCCTGATGCCACTTTGGCATTGATGAATAAAATTGCAGTTAAGCCGTGAATTCTGATAAAAACTTTTAACCACTGCATGAAATGGGCTTAGATAACTCCTTCATTATTAGTTATAAAGGACCAATACCAGCTGTATCCGCCCTTTCATTGGAATACGTAGACGACTCCTTGAACTTCGTGAATCCCCATTGCACAGACCTTTTTTCATGTTTTGCCCTCTGTGTTTTGTTGATGGAAAATTTCCTGCAAGATCTATAGATGCATAGTATAGTAAGTAACTATCTCCATCAATACTGGTTGCCAAAAACGGAAGTTTCTGTGATTTAGGTGAAAAGTTTCCTCCAGTTATGCTTAGAACTGCCAGAAAGCCATTTATTCTCTGCACAAATAAGATAATAAAGATGCACATGAGAGATGATCCTCATCAAATGAGAGTGTCTTAAGATAATACTAAAGCTTTGAAATAATAGCATGAAAACTACCAAAATTATGTAACATAGAAGTTAACCTGAGTGAACTTTCCAGATGACAGCCGACCAGACAACAGTGATTCCTCAAATGAACCAACCAATGACCTCCTAACAGGAAGTTCCTTCAAACTTCTACACAACTTTGTGCAAGAGGATGAGGCTTCAAAATCTTGACAGAAAGGCCAACTTTTCCCAATTTTAATGTCTCGAGAAGACGATTGTAAATCACCATGTAGAAAGGCTATATCTTCGAAAGATGAACTTGCAACTCTTAAATTCTCCTCTTCTTCAGATGGAAAGATGATACCAGAGACCTTTTTCGCAAATGGGCTCTTCGGATTGTTTTGAAGGTTAAGTAATCACCTTCTTTCTCTTTCCTGCATACTCCTTTAGCTTTCATTTTTCAGAAAATTTGGGACCAAGGGAGACAAAGAAAGGGAATAGAGGTCACCTTGCTTGCAGAGATGGATATGGCCCTGTTAGGGATCTTACCTTACTTGATTCTCCCAAGGGATCAAGACCAGGTGAAGAACACCAAGTATGAGGTACTAGTTCCTTGCCCTCTAATACAGGCCCATCAGTGAAACACGCAGAGGCTGTTCTACTGTAATCATATAAGAAGTCATTATGTTCTACCCTGTTAGATACAGACCATACTGGTGTAATGAAATAATTTCTACTCCCAATATTTGCTTTCTTACAATCTTGCAACGTGGATCCACTATAACTACTACTATTGATACGGGAATTAATCTGAAAATCGCCGCAGCCAATATCAAAAGAATCGCCAGTAGATTGGTTTGGAAGAAGCCTACTACTTAACGGTGACAGCAATCGCTTCCTGGCAAGTGACCCATTGGATTCAGTTTCATTGATGTTGATACCCATTACAGAAGAATGCGCATGACCAGTAGAAACTCTATCAAATGTATTAGAAGAAGAATCTGTTCTACGAGGTTCAAAGCCCAAAATCCTAGAAAAAGGAGTCTGACTTCTTCCAGTCTTGGGAGTTAACAAATCAACGTTATCCTTGCAACAAATTTTCGAACCATGAGCATCGGATATTACATTAATTAACCCTTTCTTAATCAAATTATCTGAAAATTTAATAATCTCCAATGAGGTTTTTTCCTCAAAATCACCTAACGAACCGCATACAGATTGCCCACTAGTTTGTCTCATGCTCTCAACATCCAAATCACAATTGCTCATATCAGAAAATTGAGGCCGACTCTGTACTAAGGTGCTCAATGACCCTGTAAGCTCAGAAGGCTCACTGGAAGAAACTTGTGGCAATCCCATCACTTAGCCTTCAACAGATCAATGTGTACCTTAATCTTCTAACGCACTAGTTTCCTTCTTTTCTGTCCTGTTGATGTCCAATCACTTATCTCTAAAGATTTGTCGGATAAAAAAGCTAATGCTGAAATGCCTATCCCTGACAAACAACTGAATCAGCGTAAATAACAAATGCTCACTACAATCAACTAAAGTCGGAATCAAAAGAAATCACGACATTCAGAAACTAGACTAGTACTACGTATCTGAAAAAACAATCAGCATTTTTGACACACTACTCTCTCCCTTTCAAGAATACAGTGATAAGACCCAAACACCTACTAAAAGCCCAAAATAACCAACGGAATGGATACTCAGAACTCCACAGCTGCAAACTACAATAAGCTTATTCATACTTTGAAAGGAAAAAATTAATGTGCCTGAAATAGAATTCAAAAGGATATATGTCAATAACAGTAGACCTCAACTTTGAACAAACGTACAGAAATAAGATGTTAAAAGCTGTATAAAATGTCAAATGGACGATGGGTTCAAAGGCTGACGCAATCAAATGCAAATAGTAGTAAATCTATAGCTGAAAACAAGTAGGGTCAATTTGGTCAAAATGGAAAAACAAATAGCAAGTTGCCAGCTACCTACGAAAACAAACCTCACCCCAACAATCAAACCACTGATCCAAAGCAATTCCACAAAAAGAAGAACACAAAATGTTGAGTAAACACTAAGAACAAAGGAACAGATTACTTGTACGGCACACATTCACCACCAAAAATAACATAAACTATTCAGATGGGAAAAAGTCTACAAATCAGATGAAGCATTATCTTTAATCTTACTTCCAAGCAACGGTTCAAAGTAGAAACGCAATCTATAACCATATAATAATAAGCACAATCAAAAATCAATTTAGGTATAACTAAACTCAAAAGAGATATTAAACGGACCAGAAACAACGATCGATGAATCTGATGAAAGCACAAGTTTTCTGTGATCCTCGTGTTCTGCACAAACAATGTAGAATCAAAATCCTCTTCGATCATTTTATAAGAATATCGTACTAATTGATCTGTTACTAAAAAGAAATTAGGAAAAATGAAAAATGATAATTAACAAGTGTTTCTCCTTTTGCGCCTCTTGGGAAATCATGGTGGTTGTTGGTGATGTGTTTGCGGTGCCCATCCTCTTCTTCTCGTCTCTTCCACCTGCCAACAGTTTTTATCTAAATTTTTCATTTTTATTTTATAAATATTTTCTTTAGTTTTTGAACCCCAAGGACCCGCGTTATCGCAATCTTGAAATTATAAAAAATCAGAAAAGATATTTTAGGCACCGACTAGTTTCCCTAATTCTTTTTATAAAAAGAAAAAAGAAAAGGTTTTTGTAATGGTTGGGGCTACTTACTTGCCCCATCTTATTTTCTCATTCACATTCACACCTTATAGTTAGACCCGACAAACAGGCTTACCAAGCTTAAATGGATCAAATGAGTGACGGATCGGGTCAAAAACGGACAGATCAAAAAGATTCAAATTTTATTGGATTAAAATTCTGCAGCTTAAAGGTCGACCTGTGGTGGGCGGGCCGAGACCAATTCGTGCTTATTTTATGTTAGTTTTTTGGGTTTGGCTCAAAGCGAATTGACGGGTGGCGAGGCTTGGCCAGGGGCAAAAAAATCAAGGTTTCTTGTGCTAAAATTTTTGCGATCAAAGCTTGACTCATTGGATTGGATCATTTTTGTCAGGTCTACTCATAGTTCATCAAAAAAAATTAGGCTAATAAACACCCCATGACGCGAGTATTTGCTCAACTCCCTCCTTCCTCAATATTCTTCTCTTGTATCAATGAACGACGATGATTATCAGGTCGATCCATACTATGGAGGCTTCATCGACGAAGAGATGGAGTACGCAAAAGACTTGATAAGTTCCATCATCCATCTTCGTCTTCTCTGGTTTGAAATGACTGATTCGTCTAGGGTTTAGCTAAAATGACCAATGCATATTTAGCTTACTTTTGTTATTGAATGCTCAGCCTTTAATGCCCAGTTTATGTAAAAACTTAATTCGATCACAGTTCATGTAAAGAGTTTTTACTCTGTTTTTGTAGTTATACTGTGTTTGGGGTGTCTTTGGCTTTTTTTGAAAAATATAAAAAAGGGGTGTACTGAAAATCATATGATTTTTAATGGGTTAAATACACTTTTCCCCACTTTACTAGGGGCCGATTTACAAATGCATCACTGAAGTGAATTTTTTTACAACTAGCTCATTGAACTATAATTTTTTTACAATCCGTTACATTTTCTGTTAAATAAGTTGACTTTTAACAGAATTTAAGCACGTGATTGGGATGTGGTGTCCATGTCATATGTTGTCAAGTTGTCTTGCCGTGTGGAAAATAAAATTTAAAAAAAAACTAAATATTCAAAGCATGCATCTTAGCCTTTCTTTATCCTTCATCTCTCTCATCCTTGCCCCAAATCATCATCATCATCAACACACCAAAATCAGCAACAACAACACCAACTTCCATTTTTTCTACTAATTTTTTTTTACACCACTCCATCCCATCAATTCTTTCTATTTTGTTAGTGCTCCTAGATTTTGACTTCTATATCCCAACAACCAAGCTCCACAAAACCACCACCACTTCCGACGGCAACGATTGCGAAGGCTGCAATGAAAGATCTCAATTTTCGATGATAAAGAATGCCCAAATCCCATACTATTGCTTAATCACTCCTCCCTTGCCATCAAACTCTTCAATTTCCCCCAAATAGATGCATCTATGATTGAATATCCCAACCCTAAATATTCGAACATGTGTTCTGGGTTTGTCAATAATAAATTAATTGTTGAACCAGAACCCTTCAGTTTCTCCCAAATAGATACCTCCATGATTGAATATTTGATTTTTTATTAAATTTACATGACCTCGATTGTCCTAATTTCAGTAGTACTTTGTTCTGCAACTTATTTTATCATCGAAATCCTTGGTTGATTGTGGTGTTTATTTTACCATTGGGTTGTTGATGGTGGTGGTTATTGATGATGGTGGAGGCCGATAGAGGTTATGAGGAAGATGAAGTTTTTATTTATTTTTTCTCTTTTATCTGAAAAAAGGAATAAGGAATATGGTAATAATAATAATAATAATAATAATAATAATAATAATCCCTCCATTTCAGAATATTAGATAAGAAATTATACATTAATGTATTTCAATATATTTCACATGTTATGCTTAGGGACAATTATATATTAATTTATACATAATCCCTCCATCTCAGTGAATTCATTAATTTATATAAATATATTTATAATAATTATACATTAATGTATTTATTATTAATTTAATTATTTGTTATGTACATTAATTTGATTTATATTTTGGTTAATTATTTGTTATAGAATTGACAATTGTTGTATTTTTTTTAATTGTTGAATATCTACCTAAGCATTTGATGTGTTTATCTAAGCATCTGACGTGGTACCACATAAGCATTCCGTTAACTTTTTAACACTTTTAGACGGAAATTTCAATTTTTATAAAAAAGTTATAGTTCAATGAGTTGACCGTAAAAAAATTCACTTCAATGATGCATTTGTAAATCGACCCCTAATAGAGTGGGGGAAAATGTATTTAACCCGATTTTTAATGGGAGTTTTTAACTATAGGTTGTGAATGGAAAAATGAGGAGTGCAACTAACTTACTTCTTTAATAATTTATAGAAAATGTATTTAACCCCGTATTTCCAAAATAATGATGGTTATAAAATATTCGTTTTTATTAAGATTTTTTAATGGGAGTTTTTAACTATAGGTTGTGAATGGAAAAATGAGGGGTGCAACTAACCCCCGCCTTTTATAATTTATAGTGTACAAATACAACTAAAAGAATATTTAACAATTAATTATTAGTAATATTTTTCATAATTATCTCTTGGTTGATGAAAACTATTAAAGGGATGAAGGTGGGGGTTTTCTTTTCTTATTTATTTTTTGTTTATATAAGATGTAATAACTTTGAATTTTTGTTAATAATTAAATATTAATTTTATTTTTCATAAAAGTATAATTGAATTGAAAAATATAAGTCATTTATTTTACTTTTTTCTTTCTTGTTTACTTGTAAAGTTGAATTATTTTAGTATATAATTTAATAATAAATTTTATTAAAAGTAAAATGAGTCTATTTGGTAACTCCTATTGCTTCCTTATTATATTTAAAGAGTATAGATATAACCATAATGTGAATGGAAAAAATGAGGGGTAAACTAACCCCCTTTATAATTTATAGTGTACAAATACAACTACATCATTGAATAATTCGGTTAAAATAATAAAGAATACGCGCGTCAGACAAGAAAGACACCGGTGATATTTTAATTTGATTAGTTAAATTCCAGTAGAATATTTATCGCGTGGCTATGATTGAAAATAGTATGCTGTGAAGCAATCGTGTTTGATGATAAATCATATATTTTGTAACAATCTTATTCATTTATTAATAAAAGAACTTTTAATTAAAGGTTTTTAATTTATTCACATGGTGTTATTTTATAATATGTGATAAACTCATATTTTGATAATTGTCATTAAAGAGCAATGCTTTTAAAATCATGATTGTAAGACCCGAACTTTTATAAATAAAGATGAATTTTTTATAAATATTATTTTTGAATATTATGGAATAAATTTGATATAATGTTATAGATGTGGGTAATATTTATAAATTTTGCAAAAGTAAGCAAGTTGTTATAAAATATTAGTTTGGTGGGGAATATTTTTTTGTCGGGAAATATTTGTACGGCGACTCGATCATTAGTGGACCCCTAGCGGAAGTATTATTTTCCTTGTTGTTCCAGTAGTTAAAAAGCGACAAAATTATTTTTCTATAAAAATAACTGGCGAGGAGTTATTCTGCGTCAGCTGTTGAACTACCCGGTAGTAAAAAATACGATGTCTGGCGTAGTTGTATAGTAGCATACGATATTGATTATTGATCTTTACGTGAGAAGTCACTCGGTATGCTCGATTATTACTTTCTGATAATTCTTGCATCATATCTCTTATATTATTGATTCAATTATTGTCACGATTATCATCTGCATATTATGTTATAGTATTAAATTATTAATTGAGATGACAAGTTATAAATGATTAATAATTGTTGAAAGATTAAATATGTGTTGATTAAAAATAAAATGATTTGTGGTAATATTTATTCAATCCTTGATGTATATAAAAAGTGCATTATGAGGCGTTTGTGGTAAGTTTGATTATTTTATGGGGGGCCCGTATGTCATCATCTAAGAGTCCGCTTCGTCGATAGTAATTACCTTTGTGAATAGTAATTACCTTCGTCGATATAATATTTACCTTCCGTCGATAGTAATTACCTTTGTGAATAGTAATTACCTTCGTCATAGTATTTACCTTCGTCGATAGTTATTATCTTTGTGAATAGTAATTACCTTTGTGAATAGTAATTACCTTAAATCGATAGTATTTACCTTCGTCGATAGTAATTACCTTCTTGATAGTAATTACCTTAAATCGATAGTAATTACCCCTTCGCGAATAGTAGTTGTCCTTGATATTACGAAGAGTTAAGCTGCCTCTTGATTGTTCGAAGGTTAATTACCCTTCGCATGAATAGTAGTTGTCTCTTGATATTACGAAGTCGTTTTGACCCTTCGTTAAGACCGAGAGCCACCCTCGGTTTTTCTATAAATAAAAGCTCATTCCTTCATTATTTCTTACGAATTCAATTTGAAACTAGAGAGAACTAACTAGAGAGAAAGAAGAAAAGTATTTTGCTACTTCACTTTTCCAATATTCACTCTTCTTCTAAGGTAGGGAATATTATTTGTTGTACTTTCGTAAGAGGGTGTTATTCTTTCTTATTCATGAAGAGAACTTACATTATTCCATTCTTTATTATTACATTGGAATAACTTTTGTAAAAAGTGGCATACCTATACATGACTTGTATATCGCGAATACCCTATACTTGGTGAAATCCTTATATTATTCCATTCTTATTTATTACATTGGAATAACTTTTGTATATCGCGAATCCCTATACTTGATGACATTCTTATTATTTTATTATTAAGTTGGAACATCACATGCTCATGCTTTTACGCCAGAACACGGTTCCGTCTTTATTATTACATCTTTATTATTCTATTGGAATATCACATGCATGTGTTTTACACCTTTGGTTAAAATCTTTATTATTACTGTCTTTATTATTCTATTGGAATATCCTATACGTGTGTTTTACACGGACTGTTCCGTTTTTATTATTACTGTATTTATTATTACATTTGGAATAACTTTTACATCTGATATACCGCATGCGTGGTGATTTCTTTTGTTATTTCATTCGCTTTATTATACTCGGTTGGTTAAAATTTTGACTTATACTCCATGAATTTAGTGGAATATCCTTGATATTTGCGCTTCATCCAATATTTTAATGAAAATATTTTTTACGAGCATTCTTGAATTTTACTTTCTCTGAAAGCGATATCATGTTGACAATTTGGGCGTTATTAGTTCTGAATAAATTAATTAAATGAACTTGTTTTATTGAATTATTATGTCATTGTCATCATCCTCATGTTATATTATGTTATCTTTGGCTTACGTGCATAGATGAACTTAGTATGATTATGACCGAGGGATCATTCGGTATAATCATGGCTTGATATAAATGATGTGACAAAAGTCCTCGAGGTGGCTGTAATGCGGTGATGGATAGTTTTGGTATGATTATGACGAGGGGTGATTCGGTATAGTCATAACCATTGATAATTTGATGAAAATCCTTGGCCGTGGTAATGCATGGATGATTAGATATTGTGGTTTATTCATTAAAGCTGAGTCTTAGTGATAAAAAATTGATGAAAACCTTTTAAAACCTAAAAGATAGTAGACTTTATTTTCTACTTGACTCTTTTAATGGATTACGTATTCAGCTGCAGATTAAAGCTGGTTGTCTATTGTATTTTATCGGTTTAACATTGTTGAAGATTATTGATAATTTATTACTGCATTATCTTAGTTATAATATTTCTTCTTTGGGCTAGTTGAGCTCACCCTTTCTTTTCTTTATTCTCTTCTGAAATGAGAATATAAATTTGGGACGAGTCGGGGAAAAGAGTGATGGTCCCAAGATAGCATTAGTAGTCCTCCATTATTACATTAAATAGTGTGACAATAAATGTAATGAGGACTCCTTGAGTATGGATATTGTCTAAATGACAATATTTCTATTAGAACTCTCGGTTTATGTATTGTCGTATATTACACCAACGGATGTATAATTAAGTTTGTATTTGAATTTATGTACCATGTAAGTGGTGACCCAAGATGGGTGGCGTATACCTAATTTTGGGGGCGTCACGGTTGAGTATCGAGCTTAGGGATATGATCCTGGCTAAGATGAGATAAGAACTAGGAGGGAGAGCAGAATTCCTTGTTAGCATGACCTACCTAAGTTTATTTGTTATTTAATTGGTCGGTCGGAGTATAGGGATAATATTTGATATATTAATTAACCCTTGTGTTGTGGCGGTGTTTGAAATGGCAAATGAAAATATTCACAATGGAGTGAATGTGACCGTTGTGACACCTTTAATCACTAATCGAGTTAATGCGAAGGTCAAACGAGGAACAAATTAGAGATATCCACGTAGTGAATGAAGAACTAATTGTTGCACCCGAGCTAGTTCTTGCAGAGGTAGCGGTGAGAGTGAGGAAGAAGAGGAAGAAGAGGAACACGAGGAGAATTGGTTAGAAAGAAGTTTATGATCAAAACTTAGAATTACAAAATCGTGTTCGTGAGCTAGAAGAAACGAGGTTGAAGAGCGGCAACGGTAGTGGAACAAAGGGATACAACAATTCAAAATTGGGTTTACCATATGTGATGCTCGAACAAAATCACGCTTTGGCGGGGTGTAAGATATTAAAGTTAGAATCGAGAATTTAAAAATCAAAGATCAAATTTGAAAGAAGAAACAATGAGCGAAGGAGAATAGACGATGCATGGGTAAAAGGCGCGCAACGCGCGTTGATAGTGTAGAAAAAGGCGTCCGATCCATAAAAGCGAAATAGATGAAATGGACTTTGCTTTTTGAATGACGTGATTGGGAGAACCCAACATCAAATTGAAATTACCACATGCATAGCGGTCGACCCAATTCGATATGGATTGGAGAATAATGATTCAAATCATGGATCGAGAATGTGAAGAAGCACTTAAGGGTGGAATGTACCCTATAGTAAAGTCAAACTTCGATGAATTTAAGCGAGGCGTTTATCGAGAAAAACGAGCGAGGTTATTACGGGTAAATTAATTATAAATTATTACGAAGTCTATACTTTATTCAATACAAGTTCTACCCACTCTTTTATTCTACCTAGTTGTGTTGTTCAATGTTTAAATTTGACTCTAAAAAAATTAGACTTTGATTTATCTATTGAAACTTCGTTGGGAGAAACCTTCGTTACCTCCACTTTTTATTAATCTTGTTGTTTCAAATAAATACTTTCACGATCTTATATCTTTGAAAATACTTTCCTTTGAGGTAATTTTTGAAAACGATTGATTAACTACTTATTATTCTTTTTGTAAGGTTATTAGCTTTCATATTCTAACCAACACATTTATCTGAATTCAAAGTAACCAAACCCAAAGTTAATCAACACATTATATCGAGCCATAAGTAAAGAGCCCCGATCCTTTCGTTGTTGACTTCCTTGTGTGGAATGCAAGCCAGCCGGACTTTCTCTGTGGCGAAGTCGTGAATGACGATGACAAGTTGATAGGTATCATTGTGAGGTCTTATCTAGGTTAAAGGATAGAAGTCACAATTGGTATCGATGTAACGTCTTATCCAAGTCTTGGATAAAGAGTAGCGATTTTGAATGATATTTCTATCATTAATAAATTTTGTAAGACCCCAAATTATTAATAAATGAAATTTATTTTCCTCTATTATTTATTATTTTGAAATAGTAAGGGTTGATTTGATTAATGTGGATAGTTATGGGTAAAATCATGAAATATTTGAATAAGCGAGTGGTTATAAAATATTCATTATCATCGGGGAATATTCGTTTGGTCGTGGAATATTAAATCTTTGTCGGGGAATATTAAATGCACGGCAGCGACCATGTGTGGGCCCCATAACGGAAGCGATTGGATGAAGAAAACGACAAATATAAGTTGTTTATAAATAATTGGCGTAGTTATTCACAGATTATCTTTTGTTGGAATACCGGTGGTTAAAACACACTAATATCTGCGTTGTTGAGCGATGGCACGGTATTGCACCAATTATTGATTCTTACGTGAAAGGCACTACTCAATAATTACTATTCAATATTTTATTTTATTGATTCAATAATTCTTTGCATTGATATTTTATATTCTTTGTTGTTTTGATGAATTGTCATTACACGGTATTTTCCATTATCAGACAATAATTCATATTATCTGAATAATATTATTGGATAACATTATTGGCAATGTCTAGAAATTTACATCTAAGGAGAGGTTTGGTCACCTAATTGCAAGGCGCCCGAGTGGAGAGATCCTTATTGGAAAGCCCCTCTTTCTGAGGAGCTACTGGTTGCCCGATCTTGTGATTCTGTAATATTATTTGTGAATAATTAATTATTGATTTATATGATGAGAAAAATATTGATTTTATATGGATATAGATGAAGAAAATTTTTAAAATGACAATTGTTAAAATTAATATTTTATCTTTTTACGATAAAATAATTCATTTAAATATATTATTTTAATAATATATTAATGGTGATATTTTTATAATGAATGTGGAATATATGAGTATATGAGGAGGAAGAGTATTTTTGTGGCATTAAATGTTTAACACATGTTTTTGTGTGTTGGTGGACACAATTATTGGCCAAATTTGATTATAGCACATAAAATCGTCCGGTTTGTGGATTTGGGTTAATTTACTGTTTGGAATTTGGAAAAACTTTCTTCTGTAAAGTTGTAGAAAATTGAATTTCCTATAAAAAGTCGCGAGATTCGAATTTTCTGATAAAAGGGCTATTTATTATGAATTATTGAAGTTTGGAGTTAAAATAATTAATTTTAGGAGTTTTAATTAATTATTTTGAGAAAAACGTTTTGGTGAGTTTGTGAACCTCATTTAACATGTGCTATGGCTGAAATCAGATTTCAAAGGTGGGCTAAATAATTTTGTTTATAAATAATATTATTATATTCAATTTTCTACTTTTGGTGTTACTAGCGTTTTCCTATAAATAGGGAGCTTGGGTTAGAATTGAAAATCATACTGAAAACCGAAGTTTTCTCTCTATTTCTCTTTCGATATTTTGGCGTATTCTTGTGAGTATACTTTGAGTGTTGATATACGGTGCAAGTTCAAGTCATAGCCTATATCCGGTGTTTCAACTAAATGTACTGTCTTTCGAGGTAAGGGATGTTATTTTCTTCTCAAATGATATTATTTCTTCAATATCATTATGCTGAAATATTGGTTGGAACTTTTTATCAAATTTGGAACTTTTTCATGTCAGGAGTACTTATTCATGAGTTTCTTATTCACGATTCTTATTCATGAGTTACTATTCACGATTCTTTTATTCACGAGTACTATTAATGAAGCGTGAAGATGTTTTTGTAGAATTTTTATCTTTTGGTGTGAAAGTTACTATTCACGTATTCACTTATTCACGTATCTGACCTTTATCCACGAATCTGTTATTCATTCAAAAATAAAAATTTTTCTTTTCGTCTAAAATATCTATTACGGATACTAGCTTTGATTGTATCCATGTTTTGATCATTCTTGAATTTTACACCCCTATGATTATTTTTGAGGTATTTTTTGGGCGTGGATAAAACAAAATACGAATCCTTAATCCTTAATCCTTGTCATTTTGTTTCACCTGGATTCGTTTCTTTAAAAATATTTTTCATCATCTTGATCTTAAATGATGATATTATGGAATATCTTTGGCACATAGTGCAAAGATGAATGATTTCTTGATGAATATCTTTGGCCCGTAGTCTGCAAAGATGAGCAGTGTTGAGATGAACATAGGATCGATTAATATCTTTGACCAGTAGTGCAAAGATGAGCAGTTGTTTAGATGAACATGACCCGGTGATGAATATCTTTGGCACGTAGTGCAAAGATGAATATTTGATTCGAGATATATATTGATTGATGTTACGGGGATAAAATATCGACGATGAACTTTTAAATTCATATATAGAAGATAGTAGTTTGCATTCTCTACTTAACTCTTCTAATGAATTATTATTTACTGCTGCGAATATTGATTTAAAATTTGTTGTCTATTGTATTCTATTAGATTTTTCCTGTTGAAGACTAACGATAATTTGTTGTATATTATCTTAGTCATAATATTCTTTCTGAGGGCTAGTTGAGCTCACCCTTTTCCTTGTTGTTCCATTTTTTCTTCTCGGGAGGCGAGAATGTAGCGAGTACTTAGTCGGGGGTATGGAATGAAGGTTCTAGAGAGAGTCGTTTAGTAGTCCTCACCATTTTTGTAAAATAATGTATCAATAATTATGATGAGGGATTTATTTGCGTGTGGATATTATCTAGATGGCAATATCTCGTATTTAAACTCACAGTTTATATGTTGTAATAGTAAAGTTGTAGTTATTTACATACCATGTATTTGGTGACTCGAGAATGGGTTGGATGGAATGGACCTATTTTGGGGCGTCAAAAATTTCTTGACGTATTCTTGAAGATTTCTAGCCTACCTAGGCGTGAAATCGAATTATGTATTGACCCCAAAGTGAAAACTCATTTCTTAAACCCTCAAATATTTCTTCAACTAAAAGGATCTGTTTACGAGGATTTGATGAAAGTCATAATAAAAGCATTGGACTAATGAAAATCATGGGTATATGAAGTATTAGTAAGTGTTATGATGAGTTATGTGGTTATTATGTGAAAACATGAAAGTTTCTTAGAAGTCACAAAGGGTTGAAAAATCAGATTTTGGTAAAAACGTAACATGAAATTAAATTGACCATATCTCCTATTATATTTTGAATTTTTGAGTGTGGTCAAGTCCTAGAGTTAGATCTATGAGTTTTGTAGCTTATCCAAGTGGAATCAACTGGAAAAGGTCTTTGTAGATTTTCGTTGGAATGAATTTAGTAAAAGAGTCCAAAGCTGCAAATTACAAAAACGCTACTTGCCCCTAAACTTTAAGGGGCTGTTTTGGCCACTAAATTTATGTGAAAAATTCTGGCCTTTTTGGGACATGAAAATATATGTTATAAAGTACCTTACTGTCCAAAAATGAGTTCATTCGACTTAAAATAATTTGTTGTATATTATCTTAGTCATAATATCTTTCTGGGCTAGTTGAGCTCACCCTTTTCCTTGTTGTTCCATTTTTCTTCTCGGGAGGCGAGAATGTAATGCGAGAGTACTAGTGGGTATGGAATGAAGGTTCTAGAGAGAGTCGTTTAGTAGTCCTCACCATTTTGTAAAATAATGTATCAATAATTATGATGGGGATTTATTTGCGTGTGGATATTGTCTAGATGGCAATATCGTATTTAATCTCACGGTTTATATGTTGTAATAGTAAAGTTGTAGTTATTTACATACCATGTATTTGGTGACTTCGAAATGGGTTGGATGGAATGGACCTATTTTGGGGGCGTCCAAAATTTCTTGACGTATTCTTGAAGATTTCCTAGCCTACCCTAGGCGTGAAATCGAATTATGTATTGACCCCAAAGACAAAACTCATTTCTTAAACCCTCAAATATTTCTTCAACTAAAAGGATGCATTTACGAGGATTATGATGAAAGTCATAATAAAAGCATTGGACTAATGAAAATCATGGGTATATGAAGTATTAGTAAGTGTTATGATGAGTTATGTGGTTATTATGTGAAAACATGAAAGTTTCTTAGAAGTCACAAATGGTTGAAAAATCGATTTTGGTAAAAACGTAACATGAAATTAAATTGACCATATCTCCTATTATATTTTGAATTTTTTGAGTGTGGTCAAGTCCTAGAGTTAGATCTATGAGTTTTGTAGCTTATCCAAGTGGAATCAACTTTGGAAAAGGTCTTGTAGATTTTAAATGTGGATTTGAATTTAGTAAAAGAGTCCAAAGCTGCAAATTACAAAACGCTACTGCCCAGAAACTTTAAGGGCTGTTTTGGCCACTAAATTTATGTGAAAAATTCAGGCCTTTTGGGACATGAAAATATATGTTATAAAGTACCTTCTGTCCAAAATGAGTTCATTACGACTTAAAATGAACAAGTTATGACCATTTCAATATTTAGGTTTTTTGACGAAAAATGCTATAATGGAGTTCTATAACTCCGATGACCATGAAATTTAAACTGGAGGCTCACATTAACATGTGTAAGGTCCTGCCAAGATTTGGGAATTTTTGGAGTTAAACTTGAGGTAGCTAATTTCTTAAGGAATTAATTAGAAATTGATTTTTGAAAAATAGTAAATGAATTTTAAAAATTCTGAGAAAAATATATTTTCATCATGGGACTATATTATGCTAAATCCCAGAAAAGAAATATTTTTGGGACTGATTTGGTATTTTCATGAAAATAGTTTAATTCTGAACATATATGGTTAAATATGTTATGTGAAATAAAAAAGTTGAAAATAGGATTTTATGGCTAGAGAATCCTATATAGAGTATATGCATATTTTTTTTGATGAGGATTTGATAATTGGTGATGATATCTTATGAGTATGGCATTTTGAAAGATTAAATGCATTATGTGGTAAAAGCGTAAACAATTGAGATAAATTATTTATAAATTTAAGAAGTGATTAAAATATTGTTATAATATTAATGATATTAGATTATGAGATTATTAAGTGATTGATAACATGGGGATATTCTTGAATCCTAGATAAATTATATTATAAATGTTTAATATTTATCCTTTATCTCATTTGATTGATTCTTTATATCATTATCCTCATCGCTTATATTGTGTTGAAAGTCATCTACATGGCTTCGTGAATAGATATCTGGACTTGGTATGATTATGACCGAGGATTGTTCGGTATAATCATAACCGTAATTGAAAACTACGATTATCTTTGGTAGTAGTGCATGGATAATTTGTGGTCGTGATACTTAATGAATACACGATTATCTTTGGTAGTAGTCATGGATAATTTGTGGTCGTGATACTAATGAATACACGATTATCTTTGGTAGTAGTGCATGGATAATTTGTGGTCGTGATACTAATGAATACACGATTATCTTTGGTAGTAGTGCATGAATAATTTGTGGTCGTGATCTTAATGAATACGATTATCTTTGGTAGTAGTGCATGGATAATTAATGGTGGTGATCTTAATGAATATCCTTGGCATGTAGTGCGGGGGATGATTCGATGATATGGATTAATTATTGAAATGAGTCTCAATGAATGAAATATTAATTCATGGATGTGGTAAAAGTCATCTTTGGACGTAGTGCATTGATAGACTTGGTATGATTATGACCAAGGATTATTCGGTATAATCATGATCAGAATTGAAAACACGAATATCCTTGGCGATAGTGCATGGATAATTAATGGTCGTGATACTATTATTAAATCGTCTCGGCATTATTGGTTTTACTGATTGTATATCTTTGGCACGTAGTGCAAGATGAATTATTAATGATTATCTTTGGCGGATTGCGAAGATGAATTTAATATTTTTAACGATAAAGGTATTCAGGTATCCTCACCTCTTAATCATATCATGCTCAGTCGTACCCTAATTTCGAGGTGAAATTTCATAAGAAGGGAGGTTGTAAGACCCCATCTTTTATAAATAAAGATGAATTTTTTATAAATATTATTTTTGAATATTATGGAATAAATTTGATATAATGTTATAGTTGTGGGTAATATTTATAAATTTTGCAAAAGTAAGCAAGTTGTTATAAAATATTACGTTTGGTGGGGATATATTTTTTTGTGTCGAGGAATATTTATCTGACGGCTCAATCATTAGTGGACCCCAATGGAAGTATTATAAGTAGTTAAGCGACAAAATTATTTTTATATAAAAATAACGGTAGAGGTGTTCTGCCGTCAAGCTGTTGAACTACCCGGTAGTAAAAATGCGATGTCTGGCGTGGTTGTATAATAGCACCGCGATATTGATTATTGATCTTTACGTGAGAAGTCACTCATTTATGCTCGATTATTGCTAAAGTAATTCTTTGCATCATATCTCTTATATTATTGATTCAATTATTGTCACGATTATCATCTGCATATTATGTTATAGTATTAAATTATTAATTGAGGCGACAAGTTATAAATGATTAATAATTGTTGAAAGATTAAATATGTGTTGATTAAAAATAAAATGATTTGTGGTAATATTTATTCGATCCTTGATGTATATAAAAGTACATTATGAGGCGTTTGTGGTAAGTTTGATTATTTTATGGGGGCCCATATGTCATCATCTAAGAGTCCTTTAAATCGATAGTAATTACCTTTGTGAATAGTAATTACCTTCCGTCGATAAATATTTACCTTCAAATCGATAGTAATTACCTTTGTGAATAGTAATTACCTTCAATCGATAGTATTTACCTTAAATCGATAGTTATTATCTTTGTGAATAGTAATTACCTTTGTGAATAGTAATTACCTTCGTCGATAGTATTTACCTTCGTCGATAGTAATTACCTTCTTGATAGTAATTACCTTCGTCGATAATAGTAATTACCCCTTCATGAAATAGTAGTTGTCCCTTGATATTACCAAGAGTTAAGCGCTTCTTGATTGTTCCAAGGTTAATTACCCCTTCATGAATAGTAGTTGTCTCTTGATATTACAGAAGTCATTTTGACCCTTCGTTAAGACCAAGAGCCACCCTCGGTTTTTTTCTATAAATAGAAAGCTCATTCCTTCATTATTTCTTACGAATTCACAGAAACTTCAGAGAGAGAAACTATAGAGAGAAAGAAGAAAAGTATTTTACTACTTCACTTTTCCAATATTCAAATCTTCTAAGGTAGGGAATATTATTTGTTGTACTAAATAAGGGGTGTTATTCTTTCTTATTCATGAAGAGAACTTACATTATTCCATTCTTTATTATTACATTGGAATAACTTTTGTAAAAAGTGGCATACCCTATACATGACTTGTATATGCTTGAATACCTATACTTGGTGAAATCCTTATATTATTCCATTCTTATTTATTACATTGGAATAACTTTTGTATATCTGAATCCCCTATACTTGATGACATTCTTCTATTATTTTATTATTAAGTTGGAACATCACATGCATGCTTTACGCAAGAACACAGTTCCGTCTTTATTATTACATCTTTATTATTCTATTGGAATATCACATGCATGTGTTTTTTACCTGACACAGTTAAAATCTTTATTATTCTGTCTTTATTATTCTATTGGAATATCTTGTCGTGTGTTTTACAGGACTGGTTAAGATTTTATTATTACATATTTATTATTACATTTGGAATAACTTTTGTCATCTGCAATCTGCGTGCGTGGTGATTTCTTTTGTTATTTCATTATTTATTATACTCGGTTGGTTAAAATTTTGACTTATACTCCATGAATTTAGTGGAATATCCTTGATATTTAAGCTTCATCCAATATTTTAATGAAAATATTTTTACGAGCATTCTTGAATTTTACTCTCTGAAAGCGATGTCATGTTGACAATTTGGGCGTTATTAGTTCTGAATAAATTAATTAAGTGAACTTGTTTTATTGAATTATTATGTCATTGCCATCATCCTCATGTTATATTATGTTATCTTTGACTTACGTGTATAGATGAACTTAGTATGATTATGACCGGGGATCATTAAATTATAATCATGGCTTGATATAAATGATGTGACAAAAGTCCTCGATTGGCACGTAATGCGGTGATGGATAGTTTTGGTATGATTATGACCGGGGGTGATTCGGTATAGTCATGACCATTGATAATTTGATGAAAATCCTTGGCCAAGTAATGCGAGGATGATTAGATATTGTGGTTTATTCATTAAAGCGAGTTTTAGTGATAAAATTGATGAAAACCTTTTAAAACCTAAAAGATAGTAGACTTTATTTTCTCTTTGACTCTTTTAATGGATTGCATATTACATGCAGTTAAACCGGTTTATCTATTGTATTTTATCGGTTTAACATTATTGAAGACTATTGATAATTTATTACGCATTATCTTAGTTATAATATTTCTTCTTTGGGCTAGTTGAGCTCACCATTTCTTTCACTGTTCTCCTCACTATTCTTTTAAATAGTGTGACAATAAATGTAATGAGGACTCCATTGAGTGCGGATATTGTCTAGATGACAATATTCTTATGAAAACTCTCAGTTTATGTTTTGTCGTATTTTACTCGACAGTTGTATTATTAAGTTGTATTTGTATTTTTGTACCATGTATTTGGCGACTCAAGATGGGTGATGTATACCTATTTTGGGGGCGTCACAAGAGTCACAGTTTTTAAACGATATTTTTATTGTTAATAAATTTCTTGACGTATTCTAATTTCCTGAAGAGAACAGTGATGGGAAGGGTGAGCTCAACTAGCCCAGTAAGAAATATTATGACTAAGATAATGCAGAATAAATTATCATTAGTCTTCAACAATGTTAAACTGATAAAATACAATAGACATCAAGTTTAACTGCAGTGAAACAAACAATCCATTAAAAGAGTCAAGTAGAAAATAAAATCTACTATCTTTTATGATTTAAAAGTTTTCATCACTTTTATCGGCGAGACTCGACAATAAATAATCCACATCATCAAATCATCCTGCATACTACGAGCCGAGATATTATTTAATATCACGACCACGAATTATCCATGCACTACGGGCCAAAAATAATCGTGTTTTCATCAACGGTCCTGATCATGCCATAAAATAATTCATCTTTGCTCCCTTGGCAAGAAGAATCCATAGCCATAATAATACCAAAAACGTCCCATCAATACCTTTCTACGGGCGATGAGGACTTTTTCCACATCATTTTTAACATTACGGTCATGATTATACCGAATAATCCCTAGTCATAATCATACCAAGTCCATCTACATGCTTTCTCTGAGCCACATATGACTTTCAACAAAATATAAACATGAGGATGATGACAATGATATAAGAATTCAATAAAACAAGTTCAAGAATTAAATTATCCAGAAACTAATAACGTCCAAATTATCAACATGATACTTCTTTGTAGAGTAAAATTCAAGAATAATATTCATGCACCAAAAATAATTTGGACAAAAAAGAATCAATTTTTTATCGTGAATAGTACTTTGGGAATAGTACATCATGAATAGTACCCCGACATGAAAAGTATTCCAAATACCCGAGTGACTAATATTCGGGTGAATAGTAATTTCGGTGAATAATAACTCGTGAATAGTATTTCGGCATGAAAAGTATCCCGAATACCCGAGTGAATAATACTAGAGTGAATAGTAATCGGGTGAATAGTAACTCGTGAATAGTAACTCGTAACAGAAAATACCAAATAAAATGATATTTTATGACGAGTATAGAAGTCAAAACTTTAACCAACTGAGTATAATAAAGAATGGAATAACAAAAGAAATCACCATGCATGCGGTACTTCGCATAGACATGTTATTCCAACAAAATAATAAATAACGGAACCGGTCCCATCGTTAGGCCTTACGGACACGATATTCAACGAATAATAAAGAATGAAATAACAATAGAAATCACCATACATGCGGTACTTGGCATGACGAGTTATTCAATGAGAATAATAAATAACGAAACCCGGTCCCACAGAAAAGCGCATGACGGATATTCTAACGAGAATAATAAAGACCCGCGGAACCGGATATTCCAGCGAATAAAATGCAACCGTGCAGCGTAAAATGTGATATATTCAAATGAATAATAAAGAATGGAATAACAACGAAATTTCACCATATATGCGATGCTTGGCATGCATGAAGTTATTCTAGTAGAATAATAAATAATGGAATAACGAAGAATTTCACCAAGTATAGGGTAGATCAGCGTATCGAGTTATTCCAACGAATAATAAAGAATGGAATAACAAAAGTTCTCTTCATGAATATGAAAAAAATAATACCCACACCTCAAAAGAAAGACCTGATCTTTGGAATAGTGAGGTAGCGACTTCTCTTCTTATTTCTCTCTATAATTTCTCTCTATAATAATGGCTCTAAAGCTTTAGTGAATTGGTGAGAAATGAAGGAAGAATGAGCTTATTTATAGAAAAGTATAGTTTGATAATTGCTTTTCGTTTTGGGGCTCGAAATATTACGATTATAATACCTTCCTCTTTTCTTCATTTTTAATTTAGTCCCTTAAGTATTATCAATCTTGCACCAACTCCCCTAATAGTAAATCATGTGAATCAATAGTAAAATCATGTGACTCAATAGTAAATCATGTGACTCAATAGTTCTAAACATGTAAAAAAATTAATTACAATATAGTACCTCCATCTTTAACTTAGTCATGCAAGTATTATCAATCTTGCACCAACTCCCCTAATAGTAAATGAATGTGACTCAATAGTACACACATGTGAACAAATAGTTATATAAGCATGTGAATTAGTAATAATTAATTGCTCATTTATCCGATAAATTACCCGATTTATCAATATAACCCCCAGACATCAATTATCATCGGAATAGATGTCGATTTCCACTAACACTAATAATCCCAACACAATGGAACTATCAAATTCATCTTTAATCAACACGAACTTATTCATCATTAATATTATAACTCATAATATTTAACAACTAGGTCGTTCCGAGAAAGAGGGGCTTTCCAATAAGGATTTCTCCTATTGGCGCGTGATTAGGTGACCAAACCTCTCCTTGACGAAACTTACAGACATTGTAAATATTGCAATTTAATAATATGAATAACTTTGTCGTCTCAATTATTGATTTAATAATATATAAAATATCAACAATAATTGAATCAAATAACGCGAGATCTTATGTAACAATTCTTTGAAGCGATAATTGAACAAAAGCCGGAGGTGACTTATCACGTAAGCATCAATAACCAATACTTGTGTGTGCTACTTATGCAACCACAGCATATTCTTTACTTTTTACTACATCGAGTAGTTCAACAAAGATTAACGGTAAAACTTCCAGCGTTATTTTTGATAAAATACTTTTGTTATTTTATCAATCGACAATAATTTTTCAATTATGGGGTTCACTGATGATTGTGCAAGTAATCACGGATATTTCCCGACACAAAGAATATTCTCCGACCAATCGAATATAATATAACAACTTGCATACTTTGCAGAATTTATAAATAATACCCACAACTATAACATTATCTCAAATTCACACCATAATATTCAAAAAAATATTTCGAGAAAATTAAATCTTTATTCATAAAATTTGGGGTCTCACACTATCATCCAAGACTTGGATAGTACGTCACATTGATACCTATCAACTTGCCATCGTCATTCACGGCGTCGCTTCTGAAAAATCCGGCTTGGTGTATTCAGAAGACTTGGAAGTCACCAAATGAAAGGCTCGGGACTTTTTACTTATGGCTTGATATGACAATGATTGACTTTAGTGGTTTGGTTACTTGAATTCGCATAACAGGTTGGTTAGGAATATGAAAGTTAACAACCTTACGAAAAGCATGATGAATAGTTAACCAATCGATTCCTAAAATCAGATCAAAGGCAAGTATTTTCAAAGAGATAAGATCGACAGGTAACGTGAGGGTATCGATATGAATCAAACAAAATTTGTAGACAGTGGAGGTAATGAAGGTTTCTCCTAATGGAGTTTCAACAGATAAGTCAAAGTCTAATTTCTCAGGAGTCAAATTTAAACGTTAAGCGCAAGTAGGAAAAATAAAAAGAATGGGTAGAACCGGTATCAAATAAGGTATATACTTGTTTAGAGTTTATGATAAAACTTACCCGTGATGACCTCGTTCGGGTTCCTTGCTTTCACAGGAGGTCACGACAAACGCTCTCCCTTGAACTACTGGTTTTGTCTTATCTGGGACTGACCTTTGATGCCTCCATCCCAATTTGGACTTGTCTTGATTGCATAACAAAATCGGGTCGGTGACCTTCTCTTCCACAATTGTAACATGTTTTGGATGACATCACATGATTGGGTGATGTGTCCTCTCTCCACATTTGAAGCATATGATAGGTGGTCGTTCTCCTTCCTTAACGACAGTCTTTGATCTTCAGCCGCCTTTCCATCATTGTTGAATCTCCTCTTCTTGAAATGTTCATTCTTATTATTTTGGCCATGATTACCACCGAAGTGGTTACCATTTTACAGTATGTTGATTTCTTCCACGCTTATCATCACCGCTTCACGATGGTGTTATCACCGGTATTATCATTTTCACGGTTTCTCTCTTTTTGTTGGGTTGACTCATTATCGCGCTCCAATAAGCGAGCCCTATTAACAACATCCGAATCTGAAAAACGGTTTATGAGAGATAAGATATTGGCGTATCTCGGGTTTCAAACCTCTTAGAAACATTCGCGTCATTATCTCTTCATTATCAACCAAATGAGACGCAAACCGGACAACTCGGCAAACTTGGCCCGTCTTTGCGACACGGTCGTGTTGTTTTGCTCCAAACTTGATGAACTCTACCTCTTTCATGTGACGAATACTTTCGGAAAGTACTTATCGTTGAACAATTCTTAGAACTTCTCCCAAGTCATCTTGGTCAAGGCGGCGGTTGAGTCGCTTTACGATTCCCACCAATGTCTGCCTCTGCTTCATGACATGAATGAAGGTGGCAAAGGAACCTTTTGCTCCTCGAGCATCCCAAGACATCAAATATCTTGCGGATATGCTTTATCCACGTCTCCACCTTAAGTGGTTTTGTTCTCCAAAAACTCGGTGGTCCCAGTTCTTTGAATCGCTTAGCGGTGACCGTCAAGAGAGTTGCCGGTGTTTCCACTGTATTTTGGACAGCTCTTGCTTGCGATGTTGCATGAATTGCATAAAAAGCTTACGAACATTCCATCGTTCATCATCTAGTTAAATGATGTTGTTTGTATGAGGATTATCGCCTTCACGATGCACATTATCCTCGATTATTGATCTGTGGAGACTCAACGGTCTCACGTGCTCCATTGATGTTCTCAACATTCTTGGATGTCATTTTCAAATCTTGCCACAAAACAAGGGTTAATTAACATATCACATATTATCCCTATACTACGTGAGCCAATTAAATACCAAATAAACTTAGGTAGGTCATACTAGCGAAGGAATTCCCGTCTCTCCCTCCTAGTTCTTGTCTCACATCTTAGCCAGGATCATATCCCTAAGCTTTTATACTTAAGCTGTGGCGCCCCCAAAATATAGTATACATCACCCATCTTGAGTCGCCAAATACATGATACAAAAAATACAAATACAACTTAATAATACAACTGTCGTGTAAAATACGACAAAACATAAATTGAGAGTTTTAATAAGAATATTGTCATCTAGACAATATCCACACTCAAAGGAGTCCTTATTACATTTATTGTCACACTATTTAACAGAATAGTGATGACTACTAATACTATCATCTGGACCGTCACTCCGTTTCCGATTAGTCCCATTCTACGTTCTCATTTCTTAAAGAGAACAGTGAAAGAAAGGGGTGAACTCAACTAGCCCAGTAAGAAATATTATGACTAAGATAATGTAGAATAAATTATCACTAGTCTTAAACAATGTTAAACTGATAAAATATAACAAACATCAAGTTTAACTGCAGCGGAACAAGCAATCCATTTAAAGAGTCAAGTAGAGAATAAAATATACTATCTTTTATGATTTAAAAGGTTATTCAACACTTTTATCGCTGAGACTCAGCTTAATAAATAATTCACATCATCCTTGCACTACGGCCAAGGATATTCATTAATATCACAACCACAAATTATCCATGCACTACGGGCCAATGATATTCGTGTATTCATCAATGGTCATGATCATGCCAACAACTGTCCATCAATGCTCTACGGGCCAATGAGGACTTTAACCACATCATTTGTAACATTACGGTTATGATTATCACTTAGAATAATCCACAGTCATAATCATACCAAGTCCATTTATGCACTACGAGCCATGAGATGACTTTCAACATAATATAAATATGAGGATGATGACAATGATATAAGAATTCAATAAAACAAGTTCAAGAATTAATTTATCCGGAACCAATAATGTGCAAATTGTCGACATGATCTTTGCTTTGTAGAGTAAAATTCAAGAATGCTCGGAAGAATATTTTCATGAAAAGATCTTTGGATGTAAGCCTTGAAATATTCGAGATATTCTACTAATTTCATGGAGTATAAAGCGAAAACTTTAACCAACCGAGTATAATAGAATATATGAAAGCTAAAATGGATTTTCAATCGCCATGCGGTAATCCACGTGATGCGATCATTTCCACAATTTAATAAGGAATGAATACAAATGATCATTCACCATGCGTGTGGTAATCCACATGAGCAAGTTATTCAAATGAATAATAAAGAATGGAATAACATAAGGATTCACCATGCATGTGATAGAGACCGCACGCAGCGAGGTTATTCCCAAATGTAATAATAAAGAATGGAATAACAATGAATTCACCATGCATGCGATAGAGACCGCATGCACGGGGTTATTCCCAATGAATAATAAAGAAGCGAAACCGAGTCACGCGTAAAACGGCGGATGGATATTCCGACAGAATAATAAAATTTGGAATAATAAAAGAATTTCACCATGTATGCGATTACTTCACATAGACATATTATTCCAATATAATAATAAGAAATGAAATAACGAAAGAATTTCACCATGTATGCGGTATTTTAGCGTGGCAGCAGTTATTCAACATAATAATAAGGAATGGAATAACGTAAGAATTTCACCAAGTATAGGGTAGCCCGCGTATCTGAGTTATTTCAACGTAATAATAAAGAATGGAATAACGAAGTTTAACTTCTTCATGAATACAAAGAAATAATACCCCTTACCTTAGAAGAAACCTGGATATAGGAGTAGTGAAGTAGCGAGAATACTTTTCTTCTTTCTCTACTATAGTTTCTCTCTGAGAGTTTCAAAGTTGAATCCGTAAGAAATAATGAAGGAATGAACTTCTATTTATAGGAGAATTATTTGAATAGTAACTAATTCATGAACGGTCCAGTTGATTTACTTTTGAGCAGACGGTCCATATTGATTTACTATGCGAAGATAAATAAAATATTCTAATAAAGTAAAATCTTTTAAAATAAAATATAATATATTCTATTTATAATCTAATAAAACGAATAACTTTATAAAAGTATTACATTTTATATAAAAGATTTTACTATCTGAAAATACTATCTTGAGCCTTATGTAAACACTATGCATAATAAAATATAATATATTCTAATTATTATCTAATAAAACAAATAACTTTATAAAAGTATTACATTTTTATATAAAAAAACTTTTCATTTTATTACATTAATAATACTAATAAAACAAAATTTAAATATATAATAAATATATATATAAACTTCCATGACTTCATAAAAAGACACCTTAATATATTTAACAATATTTATCATCGATTATAATTCACAATATTAATCGACCAGTTAGTTCCTGAAAGGGGCTTTCCAATAAGGATTTCTCTCTGTTGGTAGCGAATTAGGTGACCAAACCTTTCCTTGACAAAACTTCTAGAAATCGTTAATATTGCGAATAATAATATTAATAACTCTGTCATCTCAATTATTGATTTAATAATATATAAAATATCGATAATAATTGAATCAAATAACGTGAGATCTTATCTGAACAATTCTTTGTAGTGATAATTGAACAAAAGCGGGTGACTTCTCACGTAAGCATCAATAATCAATCTGAGTGTGCTCTTGTGCAACCACATGCATTCTTCGTACTTTTCTCTACAGAGTAGTTCAAAAATTTTAACGGTAAAACTTCCGTCGTTATTTTCATAAAAATATTTTTGTCATTTTCTCAATTCGACAATAATTCCGTTGTGGGGTCCACCAATGATTGTGCCATCGTACAGATATTCCCCGACAAAAAGAATATTCCCCGACCAAACGAATATTATATAACAACTTGCATATTTTGCAAAATTTATAAATATTACCCACAACTATAACATTATATCAAATTCACGCCATAATTTTGAAAAAAAATATTTTGAGAAATTTAAATCTTTATTTATAAAATTTGGGGTCTCACAATACGACCCTAATTTCTGTTATGTTTTGCGGATTGGTGATATTTGTGCTAAACACACTTTTTGATTTACATGAATTTGGATTTTTTTGTCCAATGTGTTGCATTATTTTGACTTGTATGTGTTGCAAGATTATGTTTTGTTTTGAGTTCGATATGAAATAATCACTTAGCCACTTTAATTAAATCTTCTGTTTGTTTCATTAATTTTGTTGATTCAAAAATATTATATTCAAACTTTGGAGATTATATTTTCGCCGATATTTATTTTTTAGGCATTACTCAGTATTTTGTTTAGTTGAATTCGTATTTCGATTGTGCATCTTTTGTATATTTTTATTTGTACTAGGCAATTGACTTATGTTGTACTTTTTTCCCTGACAGATTTGTAGGGGCAATTTAGGGTTTCGTATGAAGAGAGATACATTTGACCATATAAGATTATTTGAATTTAAATTTTGATTATTCTACAAATATTTAAAAATATATATTTAATTCGATATTGATGGATTATTAACTATTTAATATTTTAAAATTATTAGTGTTCTGTTAATTATTTTGAAGTTTGTTGTATTTTGCACGTGACATCCTTTTCTACTAGGGAAGGGGATGTTACATCGGGGGCTAAGAGCATTTTCAGCAGATGGACTATTATGTGGACTATAATATAAAAAAATTAAAATAATCAATAAATTCAAAAAAAACTCAAATATAATAAAAAATAATATAATACATAGGAGGATCATAGTTTTCCATCTAAAAAATAAATTAAAGAAATATTATCAATAAAAAAAAATCAAATATAATAAAAATATAAATTATTATTAACAAAATACTTATATAATTGTTAAAAGTTAAAGTAGTTGATTGAGAAATAAGTAAAATATATTAAATTATTATGCAAATTTATAAATTTTTTAATTTATATTTGTTATTTTTTTTATTAGACCTCATTTTGTTGGCTGCTTGTTTCCTCCTTCTTTCAGAATTCCCTCTTTTCTTCCTCACCATCTCCCTTCTCATTCTTCCTCATCAACATCTCTCCTATTTAAATATATTAAAAATTATAGTCTATCAGTTTTGATTCCTTGATATAGCCTTTTTGTCTCGCCGAAAAATTGGATGGACTATATTTAATCCATCTCTGGAGCAACATATGTGTTCTTAGACTAAATATAGTCTAGGATTTATAATTCCGACATTGCTGGAGATGCTCTAAGTTTCATAACAAAAAATTATTATTTTTTATTTATTTAAAGAATGACAATTACATTACATGTGCAATAATATAATAGAGTTGTACGCGTTTATGAGTTTTTGGAGGCATGAGATGGGAAGTGAAAATATAAGAGAGAATAGAATGAGAATAAATTATAATTTTTTTTTGTCATGTTTGTGAGTTTTAGAAATAAATGAAAGGGGTGAGATTTTAATTATATTTTTTTGTGAGTTTAGAATGAGTGAAGGGAGGAAAAATATTTTTATTTTAAAAATATAATATTATTATATTACCATTACATATTAATATAATAAATGACATGATTTATTTTAAAAAATTACTTTAAATAATATAAAATATCCAATTTTATTGTGTACGTGCCATGTAAACACGTAAACTAGGCACGTGTCACCAGTCGTGCAACATTTTTAATCCCCCAATAAAAGAGTGACACACAGAGACAAACATCGTCTCTTTACTAAAGGAAATTGATATTTTTATATAGTAAAATAATATTTATACATGAGTCTATTTTATATAGAAATAAAATTCACTCACTATTTATATAAAAAGAATCATATAAAAATATCAATTTTTATATAAAAATATCAATTCTATCTGCTAAATTGTAGCGGAGAAAAGAAGAGGCTGCTTTGCTAAACAAATCACATTGGTGGACTAGTTTTGGTGTGTTTTGATTAATAAAGAGTAATGCTAAAGGTCTTAATTTATATATTTTTTAATCTCAAATGACAAGATATTAAATATTTTAATAATAATTTATCGTTTAACCAATAAAATAAAATCTACCCAATTGAATTAATATTATTGTTTGAAACAGTTCTCGTCTAAGAGTTTTAACTTGAAACCAAATATCAGTTTCACTTGAGGCAGGGTTGGAATTCCAAGCTAGACCTGACAAAGATGGTCCAGCCCGTGGGTCGGTAAATCCCGTCCATTCTGAAATGAAAGTTGGTTTGTAATTTTTTAACTTATAAAATCTCAGAAGTATTTTTGACCCGATCCATGATTCGTGATTTTTTTTTTAAAAAACAAAATGTTCTTTCTTGTATGGTTATGGAACACAAGAAACATAAGTAAATAAATAAGAGTTCAGACCAAACGAAATTCTGACAACTATTTATTTTAATACAATCTTCAATATAAAAATATATTTTAAATTATTATAGTTGTAGTAAATAATAACGGTAGTTTGAAATTTCTTAATTGATGTGGTTGTTAATAATGAGATATTGGGTAATGCCTAAAAACATGTCATGCAAATCTTCTGAAAATCAATTTAAATATTCAAATTGCTAAAATCTTGACATCTCCAAGTTCTAACCGTGTAAATCTTAAAAATTAATTAGATATCTCTTGGAACAATATATGTGGAGTAATGAATGCATTTTTAAAAGTTTAATAAATTATATTAATTTTAAAGTATAATTTTAAAAAATCAAATTTGATTATATAGTTTGAAAGTAATTTATAATACTATTAAAATTTTAATTGATTGAGGTATGTAGTTAATATAGATAATTAGAATTATTGTTTATTATAAATTATTTTATTATTTTAATATTTATTATTATTACTATTTTGGTGTATGAAAATTTTCCAAAAAAAAATAGGAGAAGAAAAGCTCGCTTTAGGCGGGCGTACCCCTAACATTTTCGGTCCGCCAAAATCCGATTTTTTTTACCCGACCGCATTGTTGGCCCTTCAGCCTTTAATTTCAGCCAGCCTCATTGGATTTGCCACCTCTATTCCAAGCACAACAGCCTCTGGCTTTGCTCGGACCGACCCAACTCAGCAGAACGAATACCATATACCGGCTACCGGAAATAGCCTTATATTCTTAGAAAGAGCTGCTAAATGATTGGACCAAAAAGAATGTTACCGGATGGAACATAGTATGAAAGACCTACAGCTAGTAGTATATTGCAATTGCTTCTCAATAAAGAGATGCAAACTTCAATTTCTAGAAATAGACACGATAACAGTGTAACGGTGATATGATTATTGATGACAAAATTGTGCGGAGCTGAGTTCATTCCAACTTGTGACAAACAATGAACCAGATGCAAAAAATCCATATTACATAAACATCATATTTACAAACCTATATCCAGCAGCCAGAGACCAGTGAATATGCTCCTCAACGAAAGCAATAGGAATCAGCCGCCACCTGTTTCCACAGAAAGTTCACCTTCAGCACTATGACCAGAGTAACACAAAAACACAAGGGAAAAACACCCCTTCATAGTATTTATTTTATCTTATATGCTTCCGTTTATCTAAACAACTGATTTTAAGACTCCATCTTCAACTCCCAACACCATCCTCCTCTTCATTACCTGGCTGGGCCAACACCCAGGGCAAAAGGGAAGAATTTGGGACCCCGACCAAATATGTCTGACACCTTATGGTACGTATGAACACCGACCATGTTGAAAGAACCTCAACACGAGGATTAGTGTGGTTTTAGGGAAACTACTAATTCACTGTCCAATAGCAACTTGAAAAAGAAAATTGAAACCAATGCTGAAAGTCGTATCAGAAAATAGATGCGAACTACTACGTGAAAGTCTCAATTACTCCGTTCTGCACAAAAGACCACTACTTTGACAGAAAAAAAAAATCATCTTAATAGTCATACAACACTCTGTAACTTCTTCAATTGACACATTGATTGGTCATATCACTCTTTCCCTAACCCCCAAAAACTATGAATTCGAAATCAGATGATATGAAGCTACTTCATGCATTTAATTCCTAACATTACCAACTACAAAGGAATTATCAGGACAATTTATTGTTATTACGGTATTGGGATCTTTCAACATCTTATGAGGTACTTGAAACAAAATAGAACAGATAGGGGCCTTTATTACCTCTGATCATTCCAGAGTTGGAGGCTACCTCAGAAACAGTTGATAGTGACTTAATGTTTGAAAGGGGCATAGGTGTCAGAGGAGGAGAAGTTACATCTTCAATCTTTTCTGGTATTTGAGAAGGTTCTAACAGCTTGGCCTCATATAATGCCTTTTTCTGAATGTTAGAGGGTATAGAGAAACTCCGAGGAACAGTTAATGGAGGAGCTGGAAGAGGAGATGCTACATTTGATGCCAGCGTAGGGCTTCTGTTTGTAGGAGAATGCTCATGATTTATGCTTACCAAGGGGGCAGAATGCCCAATTATGGAAGAACTTGCTGGCCTTGAGGCTAAACTGCCAGGAGGTCTAGGGAGCTCATGAAGCTCACTTATTCTAGGCGAAGATACAAGGGTAGGTGAATCACTACGGGATACATTTGGAGATGAAGAAGGTTGAGAAACTGGAACTCGAGAAAGCAAACCAGAATTTAGATGGGGAACATCTGTGGAGGTGATGGGACTGCTGGTAGATATCATAGGCTTGGTTGACCAAGGTTTACTTGGTATTGGACCAGAAAAAGCTTGACGTTTATTTCTGTTAAGATCGAATGAACTTTGTGTATCTAAGCGTGGAAATAAACGTCCCCCAGAAGGCGGGGGCAGTGGGAGGGAGGAATTTTTACTTTTCTCATGCTTCGCACTGCGAAGTGGGGATGAATGTCGCAGATTTGGGGAGCTAGTGCTGAGGCTTGTAGAACTTGACTGAGGACCAGAAACTGTGGTGTTTGAAGGTGAAATATTTGCTGATGCTGGCATAGGCAACACATGTGTGTCAAACTTTTGTACAGATGGTTGCATTTCCCTACCCCTTTCAGCTGGATCCGACTTATCTGGATATATTGGGGCAGAATGGCTGCTCGGTCGAGGTCCCTTACTGAAAGCCTGTGCCCCTTGGTTTTTGCTAGGAGTTATCTGAAAATATAGAGAATGCTTTAGATGATAGGAGCGACGGAGCAGTTGACATTTTTTCTCTCATTGAATTGACAAATGAAAAGACTGGGAAAAGTTCACAAGGTTCACAGTACACAACCAATTCCAAAAGTTTTTCAAGAAAAGCTCTGGCGGGTTAATTTTCTAAGATTTTAAGCTTTTGGAGCTTCTAGTCGATCGCATTATCACATATTTAACTCCAGAAGGTCATGGTTTCATACCTCTCATGCTCTTCGATACGAGTTTAATTTAGACGTAAAAACCGCCACCCTGTCAGTTTGTTTTCCAGAGTTCAGACTGCATGCATGCTCAAGTGGGCGTTGCATGTGAGGAAGGATGGGGAAGCTTATATAAATTCCCATTACCAACCTCCTCACAGTTGATGATATGATGTCTACAGTTTCTTTATAAACCAGAACAATAGTTGTGGATGTTGTATATTTTAAAATACAGTAACTATACTAAGCAAAGATGAGGAAAGGATTACTTTCCTCAATCTAAACATGCAAAATAAACAGTTCCACCAACTACTCAAAAGGGATGCCAAAGTCGATTTACCTCTGTTGCTTCAAATTTCAAAGAATAAGGATGCAGAACGTCAACCTGGTCCAACTGCAGAATTCAGTACATCAGACATAAAATTAGCTATGTATATTAAATGAGTAAGACTTACAAAACAGAACAAAAAACGACCCATTCCATCCATGCTTGAACTGTCATGTATATGGTGATTCTTTACCTAAACTAAAGAGTGCATAAAGTGATGGATTTGGTATGGGGTCCCACCGATACGGATTCATGTAAGAAAGAATGAAGAAGAAGACAAACTGGGAAGGATTGTTTGAACATCCAATAGAAGGAAAAAAGATAAAAACGAATCTTCTCCAATTGTAGGAGCATGATTCAGGAGCAACCAAGAGGGGTCTAACAGGACCCTCTAAGCAGGTTAGCTTGTCTACCATCCATGTTTGGCTTTATTTTCTGACTTATAGCGCAGATTGTTAATAGTGCCATAATTCATTTCTGCTAAAAGTTTGACCTTGGTCATGCAAGTGACAAGTGTTGTTGGTGAGTTTTTCTTGTGACGTATCTTTAATTCTTTTAGGAAACTCAACAATAGTTGTTCCATCATAAAGACAACTTAAACTGCACATTTAGTTTCTATTCCATTAAATAAATTGAATGCTTAGGGATTCTTTTGGGAATTCTCATTATTATTCCAATTCAGTTAAGCCCCATTCTCTTATCTAGTTCGGTAGTTCAAAAAAACACCAACAGGTCCAACACTGAGTTTGTCATGCTGGTTTTTACCTTATGATCTATGGAGAAAAAAGCTAACTGCACCAAGTGTAGACCAACAAAGATGAAAAAACTAATCAATCTTATCCTTACATCCTAACTTCACTAGTATTAATTTAATGTGATAATTCATTGCATCCAAAAACTGAGGCTCGAGAATTAAGTAAAGGTTTCGGTGACTAATACTAAAAGCAACCATAATATAGGACGTTTTGTAAGAAAGAGAAGTACCTCCATCGAAATCCTTGATGTGGAATCAATATCAAATCCCTGCTTATTATGTCTATAGTCGAAACTCAATTCCCCATCATCATTATTCTCATAGCTATTCATTGTCTCACCCTCTCCATCTTCCCCATCATCTAGTCCACCAAATTGGTAATCAATGTGTTGCTTTTCGGAAACTAGTCTTATTTGGGGATCAACTCCCTCGAGAGATTTAAGTCCTTTCCGAAAGAAATTCAACTGTTTTCAGGGGGTAGAAGGGAAAAAAAAGAAATAAAATAATTAATAATCCTCCAAGGACAGAGGCTAGGACACTTGAGCTCATGGAAGATGTAAAGGAACCTGTGCCGCGTGATGACGAGCTGCCTGTGTTAAAAGACTGCGGCATTGCCCTTTCTTCAGAGATTCCACCCTAAAAATACATTGTCTTGCCACGTCATCATATTCTATGCGAGCTTCCTTTACTTGCTCAGAAGAAATACTTTCACCTTTTCCACTTCTCAACCTACCTTTATCTCTATATTGTGCCAGCATGTGTTCATATACCCCTCTGGAGATCATGTAGAAAATCTATAAAGATGCACCTTAGCGAAAGAAGTTTAAACTAGAACTGGAACATTTATACCTTTTTCCATCACACTGGAGTTTCATCTCCTGCACCAGTAAAACAGAAAAAACTCAATAATATCATAATATTGTATCAATGCAGCTCCTAGAAAATGTCAAGCTAATAGGCCTTACTAGGCAAGGAATGCTTGGTAAGGAAAGCTATACGTTTTTGCAGCTTAGGAATTTGGTTTTGCAATAGCACTGGTTAGATGGTTCACCAAGTAAGACAACCTCCAGAAATTAAAGAAAGTTGTGAACAGGCAAAATCATGTCATCAAACGCCTAAATTTTGTCAAGTAAGGAAGCATCTACTTATGTTTATTACTTCATTTACATCGGAAAATTCGGTCTATTTAAGAAGTGAAAGAGCATGACAAGTATTATTATACTCCCCCATTCTAAAATATAGTATCAAGTTAGACTTCAAAAAGTTGAGATATTTTTAAATTCAAAAATTGAAGTAATTTATTTAAATTTTGACAATAATAAACCTTGTAATTAGTATTAATAACTAGATAGATTGCAATTTTTATAATTATATTGTCTAAAACTCAATTAATTCATATCAATATTGAATTTTAATTGACTTCAAAAATTCAATATTGATCATATATTTTTGAACAAAGGGAGTATATAAATACATATGATCAACTATGGCAAGTCGCAAGTATAAGCATAATGTCATACACAATAAAAGCTGCATAGATCTGACAATGGGCTGTTCAACCACAACTTGGATGAAACTTTATAGAACCAGTATTTAAAGCTCGAATTCCTTTGTCCAAGTGTAATTAACTTAGGGATCATGGAACTAATTCTCTTTTTAGGAGATTAATCTCCTAATATATTTTTCAGAAAGAAAAGATTATCAAATCTCCCAATATATTTGACAGATAATTAAGGAGATATTAATACTATATCTCCTAAGCTTGGCACTTCTAATGATTTTATTTTTTATTTAGCAAGTTTGACATAGCTCATGCTTGACCTGTTTAATTTGGTATGATTAGATTTGGTAAGAAGGCCTTGGAGTTTCTCATATATCAAGGCTTAGTTTTCCCCAGCATCTTGGTCCGCTACTTAGCTGCATATGAATCATAACTAATAACTACCAAGTATTATAAATGGTGTCCACTAGAAACTGAATATACATGTTTATTGCATCAATGCATATCCATTCAAATTCATGGAGCTTGAATTGTTCCTTGTGATTGATTAATAATTGTCCTCTGTGAGGATTTAATTTTGTGGCCTGTGAACCATAGGCATGATGTTAACATGCAAGGTACCATAAATCTACTAAATTCTTGCTTAGAATTGGCCAAGTAAAATATAGAACGCAAGCACAATGCAAGATAACTTTTATCAACGTAATCACAAAATAGGTATATCGCGTGAGATCCTCAACAAAACTTCCCATGCCAAAAACCAAAACCTCAACAACGTCATCTAAATTAATCACATAAGAAAGGGGTACGTTTTAATAGAAAGAATACACCATACCTACAATATATAAACGAAAGGAAAGGTCATAAAGGTCCACAACAAATGTGCCTAATTTATTGCAGCTAGACCTAAGAAGTTAATAACAATAATAGAGACGACCTATGGAAAAAGTATTCTCCGTTGCTGCAAAATGCATAACAGATGCATATCAGACTTGGATATGTTCTGGATATGAATGTTCACGACATAGACATACTATTGAATACCCAATATTTCTTTTCTTTTCTTTTTATTGGAGATACAATTTGGGGTAAAAAATAATTTCATTTTAAACAAATGGAGGTCAACTTGGATTAAAATTGAAAACAATAATTTCCCTTCAAAGAGAGTGGTTTCTTTTTGCTTTACACATAATTTAGGGCACATCAGATCTAGAGAGAGAAAAGAAGACAAAGAACAAGAAGAAGAAATAAAATTGGCTTCCTAATATAGCTTACAGACTTTCTGATTTACTTCTAATCCTCTCTTTGCTTCTACAAGTATAGAATTATAGACAAAATATCATCCTAGTTTAAAAGGCAATATTTAGATAATTTTTTTCTATTATTTACATATAAAATGCATAATAAATTTTGTATTTTTTGGGGGGTCAATAAGTTAATGTATCTCCATCATATCTTATCCCACATTTTTGTAACATTATATACCACCAGCAAATCTGAATTATGCAATATTTGTATACCGAATCCCTATCTATTCTACTTATAAGACGAAAGACTAATATAATGCATTACAACCCCTTGGGGTGGGCGAAATGGCAGAGGCTTTGATGAACAACCTCAAGGTTATTGGTTCCAATCCCCATACCTGGGCACCAAGCTTGCCAATTGAAAAATAAAATAAACATAATGCATTATAGACAAACCTCAACTTTCCGGAGCTCGCTGAGAAGAGACTCTGAAGGGCTTGTAATTGTAAGGATTATATGTGAGCGCTGGTATTCAGAAAGCAATAAGTCAATAAGTCATTACCAGATCAAAGTCAATCTAATGCTGTAAGCTCAAAGCGTGTGATGTAGCTACAGCATGACACTAAGCACTCACATAACTATCAACAATTTTCTGGAGTTCTAACTGCGCTTTTCCCAGCATCTGTAATACTCTTCCTGCATATATATATGAAAATAATCACTGTTATGTTCACATGGTTATATAACATGTCAAAATGACTAAAAGAGGACCGGCCCCACCAATCTGAATGGATCATCTTCTGAAAATTACTAATTGATTAACACAAGGGCATATAAACCTAAGGGCTCCACTGAGATGATGAAGAAATTCAGTTTAAAGTTATACGGGTAATGTTGCAACAAAGTTTGGAGTCAATATTTTGAACTGCTTAAAGGCATAAGAACTCCATATAAAAATGAACAGTAAAATTAGAAATAAACCTACTATGAACAGAAGTACAATTAGATATACCTGTAAAAACTCGTTTCAAATACGAAGAAGAAAATAATAGTAATAAACAGTTGAAAAGGCTCGTACATTCTTTTACATTTCATTTTCTTTTCCATTTTCTTGCCACTCCCTCACTCTTCCATAGGTTTAGACAAAGCCTTAACTTTTCGTCTTCCAAAAGTTTACTTGCCAATTATCATAAATTCTCCTCATCTGTGGTGTCATCACTCAAATACGTGGCAAAGAAATATCCTAACAATTCCTAACTAATATATAAGCTGGATACATCAAATCATTCAAGTTAAAGGCCAGTCAATAAACAAAGTTTGACAATTGAGATTCTATTTTAAGCTTTGTTTTTACATTTTTTTTTCTTTTGTTTACTAAAGGCATCATGGCATTTAAATTATCTTTTTAATGTGTTTATCTCATATCTTGCTAGAATTAATTTTTTTTTTAACTTTGTCATGCATGAAATGTTTAATATACATATTATGTTGCTAACTTCATCATCCATTTTAGACTTTGTTAAAAAATGATGCCCCCATAAAAGAAAATTCCTGTGTGACAATCGACCACCTTTCTAGTGTTGACAATTGGCATATTCGTGAACACATTTACAAAGACTACCTCTTAATATTTTTTAAAGATAAAGACAAAGACTACCGCATCAGCTGTAGCATAAAAGAGAGATCATTCTATGGCAAAACTTAAGTAAAAAATCTGTTGCCACAATACTAAATTCCAAGAGAAAACCCAGCCGTTTGCTACTCCCTCCTATCTTTTTAAATGAAGTTTTACGAGTAAGAAATGTAATTGATGCTTCAACTAATTGATTAAATTCGGTATAATATACCAATATTACCCCTTCATTGCTAAGATGAGAGAGAAAAGAGAGAAGGTTACCTCAATGGAGCAAATTAGTTGTAAAGATGAGAGAAAAAAAATTTGTGCTTACTGTTTAGGGAGAATATGGGAAACTAAGTAACTAATTCTTTTTTGGAATCAACAAACGACAGATAAAAAGGAACAAAAACTTTCTCTAAAAAGACAATTTAAAAAGGAACGAAGGGAGTATTAGTTATCCTATATGTATACATAAACGGTGAGTAAGAAACCTCATTATATCAATTGAGAGATTTCTACTTCTTTTATTCCTTGAAAAGATTAGAGCTTCAAAATTTATGTACTTGGGTCACATCTACATCACACAATACTTTGAATATGTTAACAACAATTCAAGGGCTGATTGACTATCAGTTCAGAGCTTAATTCTCTTGAATTCAACCTCCCTTTTTCCTTCTTAGGATAAAGCTTCCAACTCTCTGTCTTTTACTCGCATCTATATCTCACGAGTATGTCAGTGTCACAAGTATTTTCCCTAAACAAATTAACTCTTAACTTTCTAGCAAACAAAATTGATTTTCTCACCATTTTCTCCATAACCACTGGATGCAGTTTTCTCCAGTAAACAGTTCCCCATTTCCAGCAATGCCTCTGAAAATTCTGAAACACAGATGTCGAATTTACTTTGATGCATCCTTGCATACAGAGAAAATTTAAAATGCAATTGATTCTTCAAGTAAAATTTTAAAGTCAGGAACTGAAGGAGCTAGAATATGGAATCATCACGAGAAATATACCCATCCAACGCAATGTGCATGACAAGTGAATTTGTGAAAAATACTACCTTTCATGGTTTTAAAAACCTGACCGGATAGGACCGCCGGTTAGACCGGTAAAAATTGGAACCGGTTGGCACTCCAATCCGGTTTGAACAAAAAAATCATTTTTGGTCAAAACACCCACCGGTCGGACCAATGGTTCAACCGGTAAAACCGGTTATTGACCCAGTGACCCAATTTTTTTTGTGCCAAAAAAAATTTAATATTAAAATTAACCACTTTTAGTAATATTGTAACTCAACTTTACTATATTTTAGTTCATAAAAAAATGATATTTTAAAAAATTTATTAATAATATATTTTTTTATATATTAATGACGTCACTGGGTCAATAACGGTTCGACCACTGGTTGGACCAGTAACCCGCTACCTTTTTTGATTCGATGACCGATCCGGGTCTAAGAACCTTGCTACCTTTATCCAATTTTGATTGACCCCTTTTCAGTATGTCAAAACAGAAGGGGTCAATTAGAAAGGGTGAAGTGATACCAAGTCTAAGTTAAGACTTGAGAATAAACAAAACACTCGTATCAGTATGTGCCAACCCTTTTGGTATAATTTCGTTAGGGGTCAATTTAAAAGGGGATGTCTGCTTTACTTTCAACTTCAAGTCTAACCTTATGAAAGTTAGAAATGATCTGAACTATTAGTCATGGCATATAACACACATGCTAGAATAGACATCAAAAGAGAGGTCTGGGTCAGGCTTATATATCAAAATACAACAAGTGCTCAACTAAAAGAACACGTGCGGGCATAAGTTTCTAAAATTCCCTAGAAAAGATATAGTTTGATAGCAAGAAAAATCAGGATATTAGCTACCATAAGCACTATTAGCTGTTGCAGCAGCTGCAGATAGTAAGCTATCATAGCAACTCCTCATATCTTGCATATCCTGCCAAAATGGAAAATGAATATTCTATAATCAGCATATGAAGAACGGATTTATGACTAAAATCCATGCATGTAAGTTACAAGTTTTCATAGGAGATATTGCTTAAAAATTATAATTTGCCTCTTAACACATCAATAACACTGTTGCAATTGTCATATTCTACCTTTTAACCACCGCCACCAATATCTTCCTCAGATGGCTCCATCATTTCCCAGAATTCTCTAGACACAAAAATGCTTCTAAAATCTTGAAAAGTGCCCCTGGCCAATTATGAGCAGCCTGGGGAACTTTTTTGCATTTTTCTTTAAATTTTCTTGTTCCCATCGTAACACCACCTTAACCACGTGTTTAGTTGGCAAACCAATTGACATTTGGGAATTTGAATCAATCAAAAAAGGAAATATGGTTGACATTGAACTTGATCCGAACAATGAACCTAACAAGGCAACACTGATTTGAGGAAGACATAAGCTTACTTATGTAAACAGAGCTACAAACTATTCTTTCTTTTCTTTTTATTTTTGTTTTTTGTAGGTAATTTTGGCCACAAATTATTATCTGTTTTTGAGGGCCATCATTGACTAGCATCGACTAGTTTTCAAAAGAATCTTTTTTTAGCTTAGCCCAAGGAAAAGCGTATGTGCGGCTCAAAAAAATAGAATTAGGAAATATAATACACAACTCACTACATGTCTGTTGTGACAAAGAGATATACAGTAGTTTGACAGCAATATAGTGACTTAAGTAGATTGATGACAACCCCGGGTTTGGCAGATGAGAATGGTAGCTTATATTATTAGAATGGTGAACATAATTCGATGAATGTCAGTGCATGAAGATTTTGAATTCTTGGTAGATTGATTTCTAGGTAAATTTTTTTTATCATAGATTAGAACAAAATCATTTTCAACCGTACTACTTTTCAACGAATAAACCTGTAGACATGGAGAAGAGAAAGGTTATGCTTATATATGCAATATGGTAGCGCACCCAAATTTAGTAGGTAGAGAAATTCACTAATTCGCTTGAACCAAACCAGCAGCATTGCTGCCAAATTATTCAAAAATTGCACAAAAGGATTTGCAGTGAATCTATTGCCAGCTCAAAAAATTATGATAACTTTTGAAGAGTATAGCATATAGTGCAGTCTACTTCTTCGAATAAGCAGATAAAGAAACCCTACCCGCATAGCAATTCATTTTATGCTAAATTTGAAGCAGAGATTTAGAATTACAACATAAAAAAACAATATAACATAGAAAAAGCAGCTACCTGCGAAGCCTGAGCTAGCACATCCAATTGCACCGAATATTGATGATCCTTCTTCTCCTTGGGATCGCTTTTGTGAAGTGCAAGTTTTCTTAGCTTCCCCAGAGATTTCATTTCAAATTACTCGAAACACAAATATGATAATTGTATATAGGTGTGTATAGATATAGATATAGGGAGATATGATAATAGATACAAGAGAGAAGCAAAAATTCTGTGTGTTTTTGTAAAAATCAAGACAAAGAGGGAGGAGGCAAGTGAAGAGGAACAAGACTTGGAAGAGCGAGATGGAAAAAATGAACAGAAGAGAGAGAAAATTCCTCCGTTGTGCGCCGAAGTGAAAGGGTAATTTCTTGCTTTTCCTACAATAATCTTGCCCGGGGGCAGGGCCAATGATGTAGTTTTGGCCCAAGTATGAAGCAGTGAATGCTTATAATTATTTTATTTATTTTTATATTTTATTTTTTATTTTTTAAAAAAAATAAGAGAAGTACACATCTTTTGAGTTGTGACGGAAAAGTTACTTAAAAAAATTACTTTACTATATAACTAAATACAATGACACAATATATACAATAAGTACAAATTTATTTATGTTTCTATTTCATAATAAAAATCCTATTATTTTTATAACAAGATATATTATTTTTTTATTAAAAAGTTATAATTCTAAAAAAAATTAAAACAAAGGAGTTTAAACATTTCAGCATTATTATGGATTTGCATGGTTACCAACATCTGTGACAGTATTGTATGTAATATTTGAACCTTCATAAATACCGCTAGGCCTGCTAACGGGGTGGGGGTATGATTCCGGGACTATTTTTTATACACGTCCCGTTAATATGGAGTTATTCTCGAAAATAATATCCCATATTTGTCCCGTTTATTCAATTACTCTTTTTTTTTAAATTCAATTTATCTATTTTTTATCTTACTTTGTGTAATTATTTTTAATTTAAAATTAAACAACATGCAACATTTCTATTACTAGTAACATATTATATTACAAATATTATGATTTTATAATGAAATAACAAAATAAGCATATATATATATATATATATATATATATAGACACGAAATGCTAATTTTTAAAAGGGTAAACAATTTGATATGGACACTGTTTTAACAAATAGATTTCTCACCGTCTAATAGCAGATCTAATGGCCGAGATTAACTTGGGTATGGGCCCGACCGCTAAAAGAACTACGGCATGTGCAACTTTACTAGCGGTCAAGAAAATGACTAAGTTGCCTTATGCGAATATTCCCTAACAAAAGAATATTCCCCCAAAACGAATATTTTATAACAACTTGCATCACTTTGCAAAATTTATAAATATTACCCACAACTATAACGTTATATCAAATTTATTCCATAATATTCAAAAATAATATTTATAGAAAATTCATCTTTATTTATAAAAGTTGAGGGTCTTACAACCTCCTCCTTCTTATGAAATTTCAGCCGCTCGAAATTAGGGTCACGTCTTTCAGTATGTCGAAGAGTAAGGATACCTTGATTTCATTTGATTCTAACTCCCAAGTCATTTCCTCAACATCGTTGGTTCCTCCATAAAACTTTGACTTGAGGTATAACCTCTGTAGCGTAGAATATGTTCTTTCTTATCCAAAATTTGAACAGAACCTCTTCATACGTCAAATCTTCCGCTATTTCGTCCTGCCTCTAACTTCAATAATATGGTTCGGTCTTTCACATATTCGTAACATAGATATGTGAAAAACGTTATGAACACGAGACATATTTGGCGGTAAAAGCGAGTCTATAGCCACGCCCTACTCGATCGAGGATTAAAAATGGGCCAAATGAATCGAGGATTAAGTTTTCCTCTCTTCCAAATCTTGTAACTCCTTTCCACGGAAAGAACTCTTAACAACACATGATCTCCTATATCGAATTCCACGTCCTTTCGATGAAGATCAAGATAACTCTTTTGTCAATTTTGTGAGGTTTTTATACGTTGTCGGATCATTTGAATCTTTTCCGTAGTCATATCGTACCAACTCCGGTCCCAACAACGTTGCTTCACCCACCTCATCCCAAAGATACTTTGAATCGACACTTTCTTCCATACAATGCTTCGAATGGAGCCATGCCAATACTTGCTTGATAAATGTTGTTGTAGGAAAACTCCACCAATGGTAAGAACTTGTCCTAACTCCCTCAAATCAAGGACACAGTAGTCTTAATAGATCTTCGCGTTTGAATAGTCCTCTCCGATCGTCCGGGTCCGTCTCATTCGGGATGATATATTAGAAGCTAAATCGTAAGTCTGTGCTTCATAGCTTTTTGCAAACTTACCCAAAATCGTGAAGTGAATCTTGGGTCTCGATCGGGAAACTATGGATACTTAAGATACCATGCGAGCCTTACAATCTCGTTTATGTACATACGGAAGCAAGACGTTCAAGTGTATAAGTTTCTCGATTTGTAAGAAATGAAGCGGACTTAGTCAATCTATCAACAATGACCCAAATCGCATCAACGCCTTGAGAAACCTTAGGAAGACCGAATGCGAAATCCATGGTAATGTGCTCCCACTTCCATTACCGGAATTTCAAGTGGTTCTGAATGGACCTTTTGGTACTTGATGCTCCGCTTTAACTCGTTGACAAGTTAGACACCTTGAGATAAACAATACCATCTCTCTCTCTCTTCATATTGCTCCACCAAAAAATGTATACCGAATATCATGATACATTTTGGTACTCCTGTGATGGATTGCAAATGGTGTGTCATGCGCTCCATCACGATATTATACTTTAAATCGTGGTCGTTAGAACACAAAATGCAGTCGACTCAAGTATTCCTTCTTCATCGATTCTTGCTTCCTAAGATAAAGACCTTCACACTTTCTTCCTCATACGACGATCTCCAATGTCCAGAGCTTGGCGCGACTTTAACTTTATCAATTAAAGTCGGTTCTACTGTGATACTTCATTTGTCATCACACGCGTCCCTGAGTCTTTAATTCTATCTCCATCCTTTGCAAGTCACACAAAATGGGCTCTTACGTTGACAATATCGCGACTTCAGATTGCATATGATTTCCTACTCAATGCGTCGCCTACCACGCTTGTTTTTCGGGATGGTATTGATGGTATGATCATAATCTTTCAATCGCTCAAGCCAACGTCGTTGTCGCGTGTTGAGTTCCTTTTGAGTGAAGAAATATTTGAGGCTTTTATGATCCGTAAAGATCTCCACTTTCTCCCCATACAAGTAATGCCTCCACATTTTAAGTGCAAAGACAATAACCGCCAACTCTAGATCACGAGTAGGATAATTCCTCTCATATTCTTTGAGTTGTCATGAGGCATAAAGGCTATAACTTTTCCATGTCAGATAAGAACACATCCCAACCTTTTCAAAGCATCATCATCAGATGACAAATCCTCCGAGCCGATGGTATTGTCGAACAGGTCTTTGAAATAAGTCTCCTCTTGAGTTCTTGAAAACTCTTCTCACATTCTTCGCTCCCAACCGAACTTTGTATCTTTCCGAAGTCACCGAGTCGATGGAATAGCGATTCGAGAAAATCCTTCCACGAATCTCCGATAATAACCAAATAAACCGAGAAAGCTACGTGCTTGATCATCGATTTAGGTTGTTCCCGCTTTGAATAGCTTCAATCTTTCTTTGGGTCAAAAGATATTCCATGACTTGATACCATCGTGCCCAAGGAATGCTACTTCTTCAACCGTAACTCGATTTCTTCAACTTGGCATAAAGCTTATATTCACGAAGCTTTTGGAGTGTCGCCTCAAGTGTTGCTCATGATCTTCACGGCTTTTGGAATAAATAAGGATGTCATCAATAAAGACGACCACAAAGTGATCTAAATATTCCTTGAATACTCGGTTCATCATATCCATGAAGGCGGAGGAGCATTAGTCAATCCAAAGGACACGACTAGAATTCATAATGCCCGTCTCGAAGTTCCGAAGCCGCCTTTGAATGTCACGGCAATCTTCAATTGGTGATATCCTAACGAAGATTAATCTTTGAAAAGAATTTGGCTCCTTGAATCGGTCAAACAGTCATCAATACGTGGCAATGGATACCTATTTTTGATGGTGACGTGATTCAACTCCCCGATAATCAATACAAAGTCGCATACTCCCATCTTTCTTCTTCACGAATGTAACAGAGCACCCCAAGGAGAAGTACTTAGGATTTAATAAAGCCAATGTCTAACAATTCCTCGCATTGGGTCTTTAACTCCAAAGTTCAATAGAGCCATTCGATATGGGCTTTGGAAATAGGTTTTGTCTGCATGGGTTCAAGGTCGATACAAAATTCAATTTCACGCCTGGGGGTAGGCCAGAAGTTCTTGAGAATACGTCGGAAAATTTATTAACAATAGGAATATCGCTTAAAACGACGTATTTTATTTAAATCATGATATGAGCTAAGAAAGCTTGACATCCGTTTTTCAATAAACGAATAAATTTTATGGCTTGAGATTTAATTAGTGATTGATTTTAATGGTTTGGTCGTTTGAATTCGCATAATAGGTTGATTAGGAATATGAAAGCTAACAACCTTACGAAAACAATCAATTTTTGCATGATAAGTAGTTAACCAATCAATCCACAGAATCACGTCAAATGCAAGTATTTTTAATGAAATAAGATCGACAGTAAATGTGAGGGTACTGATTTGAACCAAACAAGACTTATAAACAATGGATGTAATGAAGGTTTCTCCCAATCGGAGTTTCCACGAGATAAGTCAAAGTCTAATTTCTCCAGTCAAATTTAATCGATGAGCGCAAGTAGGAGAAATAAAAGAATGGGTAGAACCCAGATCAAATAAAGTATAGACTTCATTAGAGTTTATGATAAGCTTTACCTGTGATGACCTCATTCGGATTCCTTGCTCTTTGGGGAGTCGCGACAAAAATGCCTCCTCAGACTACGGTTTTGAATTTTCTCGGGATGGCCTTTGGTGCCTCCATCCTAGTCGAATTTGTCTTCAGAACGACAAAATCGAGCTAAGTGACCTTCTTCCACAATTATAACACGCTTTGACCGGCATGACCAGCTTTGATCGATGTGTCCCTCTCCTCCGCATTCGAAGCATATGATAGTGGTCTTTCTCCTTCCTTAACAATGGGTCTTTGGTCGACGTCTTTCCATCATTGTTGAATCTCCTTTTCTTGAAATGTCCATTCTTATTGTTTTGGCCTCGATTACCACGAAGTGGTTACCATATCCGCCTGCTGATTCCTCCACGCTTGTTGTCACACACTTTCGATGACTATTCTCGGTTGGTATTATAATTTTGCTTTACCGCTTCTTTTTTAGTCAAGTTGACTCATTATCGCTCTTCCACTAATCGAGCCCCCTATTTACAACATCCGGAATACAAACACAGCTTTTATGAGAAATAAGATGTTGACGTATTCCCGCTTCAAACCTCTTAAAAACATTCGCGCCATTCTCTTTCATTATCCACCAGTGGGGACGAAACCGTGATAACTCCGCAAATTTTGCCTCGTATCAACGACACGGTCATATTGTTTTGTTCCAACTTGATAAACTCCACCTCCTTCATGTGGCGAATACTTTCGTGAATGTATTTGTCGTTGAATGCCTCCTGGAACTTCTCCCAAGATATCTTCAAGACAAATTTGGTTGAGTACGCTTTCCGATTCCCACCAAGAATCCGCCTCCGCACAAGAACAAAAGCGCGGCAAAGGAACCTTTTTCTCCTGAGCATCCCAAGACATCAAATATCTTGGTAATCTGCTTTATCCATGCTTCCGCCGGTGGTTTTGCTCTCCCTTAAACTCCGGTGGTCCCAACTCCTTAAATTGTTTAATGCGGTGACCGAGAGAGTTTTCCGTGTTTCCACCCCACGTTTTGGGATGAAGTCGCTCTCATTGCATTGTTGCGATAAATCGTGATAAAGCCTCTCTCGAACATTCGATCATTTGTCATTTGGTCGTTGTTGTTGTTTGCATGAGGATTATCGCCTTCCGATGCACATTATCTTGATTATTGATATGTGGTGAATCAACGATCGCTCATGCGCTCCATTCTATTCTCAACATTCTCGGATGTCATTTTCGAATCGCCACAAAACAAAAGGTTAATTGACATGTAACAAATTATCCTTATCTTCCGACCAACCAATAAAATAAAGACATAAACTTAGTAGTCATCATACTTGGCGAAGGTATTCCCGTCTCTCCCTCCTAGTACTATTCTCACATCTTAGCCAGGATCACATCCCTAAGCTCGATACTCAACCGTGACGCCCCAAAATTAGGTATACATCACCCATCTTGAGTCGCCACTTTCGTATGGTACGGAATTTAAATACAACTTATTAACATAACTGCTGTGGTAATAATACGACATATAAACCGTGAGTTTAAATACAAATATCGCCTACTAGATATTATACAAACTCAAACAAAAAGTCCTCATTACATAGTTATTATCACACTATTTTACGTAATAGTGAGGACTACTAATGCTATCTTCGAGGACCATCACTGCTTCCCCTCGGCCTCAAATTTATATTATCATTTCACAGAAGAGAACGAAGGAAAGAAAGGGTGAGCTCAATTAGCCCAAAGAAGAAATATTATGACTAAGATAATGCATAATAAATTATCAATAGTCTTCAATAATGTTAAACCGATAAAATACAATGAGACAACCGGTTTAATCTGCGTGCTAATATCTGATCCATTAAAAGAGTCAAGTAGAAAATAAAGTCTACTATCTTTTAGGTTTTAAAAGGTTTTTCATCATCAAGTATAGTATTTTGAGACTCGAATTTTAATAAATATTCCACATCATCGAATCACCCCTCGCACTACTACCAAGGATATTCTTTAAGTATCACGACCACAATTATTCATGCACTACGCCAAGAATATTTGTGTGGTATTCATTAATGGTCATGATCATGCCAACAATCGCCCATCAATGCACTACTACGCCATCGAGATTTTTATCACATCATTTGTAACATTACTACCATGATTACATAATCAATAGTCTCTCGTCATAATCATACCAAGTCCATCTACGCACTACAGCCACGATGACTTTCAAAAAATATAAATATGAGGATGATGACAATGATATAAGAATTCAATAAAACAAGTTCAAGAATTATTTTATCCGAGAATTATTAACGCCCAAATTGTCAACACGATCTCGTTTGTAGAGTAAAATTCAAGAATGATCGTAAGAATATTTCCATGAAAAGATATCGATGAAACGCAAATATCAAGGATATTCTACTAATTTCATGGAGTATAGAAGTCAAAGTTTTAACCAACCGGGTATAATAAAGAATGGAATAACAAAAGAAATCACCATGACGCGATAGAATCGCATGCATGAAAGTTATTCCAATGTAATAATAAATAATCTGAACCAGGTCGTCGTGAAATTCACAATCACAGTGATGTTCCAATGAATAATAAAGATGGAACTGCATCCGGTGTAAAACACACGATGGATATTCCAACAGAATAATAAAGATTTTAACCAGTCCGTGTAAAACACATGCATGTGATGTTCCAACAGAATAATAAAGATTTTACCGTGTCCTGTAAAACACATGCATGTGATGTTCCAACAGAATGATAAAGATTTTAACCGAATGTCCGCCAAAACACACATGACGTGATGTTCCAATGTAATAATGAAGAATGTCACCAAGTATAGGGTAAACCACTTATACAAAAGTTATTCCAATGCAATAATAAGCAATGGAATAACAACAGCTTCTCTTCTGCTGAATAAGAAAGAATAACACCCCTTACATTTGGTAGGAGATTGAATACTTGCACGGTGTAAGAACAAATTACTCTTCTTCTTTCTCTTATTCTCTATACTTTCTCTCTCTATAGCTTGAATGAATTCGTGAAAATAATGAAGCCCTCAGCCTCTATTTATAGAAGATTTCTAGCTTAAGACCGCCGTGTGAAAAGGCAAGCGGCTTCAACGAATGGTTTTGACGCCTCAGTAATGTGAAACGACAAGTGGTTCGGCCTTTGTAATGTGAAACGACAAGTGGTTCGACGTCCCGGTAAAGGTAATTACTATTAACGAAGGTAAATACTATCGACGAAGGTAAATACTATTCACAAGGGTAATTACTTATCGACGAAGGTAAATACTATTCACAAGGGTAATTACTATCGACGAAGGTAAATACTATTCACAGGGTAATTACTATCGACGAAGGTAAATACTATCAATGAAGAGACTCTTTATGATGATATGAGCTCCCCTATACGAGCCCCCCAAAAATAATCAAACTTACCACAAATCATAACACATATTTAATCTTTCAATAATTATTAATCATTTATAACGTCGTCTCAATTATCGATTTAATACTATAACATATTATACGATGATGATCTCTGTGACAATAATTGAATCAATAATATAAGAGATATGATGCGTGAAAATTATCAGAAGCAATAATTGAAAGCATAAATTGAAAGTGACTTCTCACGTAAAGATCAATAATCAATACTGTGTGCTACTACGCAACTAACGCCAGACATCGCATTTTTACCACCGGGTAGTTCAACAGCTTTTAATTCAGTAACACCTCCGCACCGTTATTTTTATAAAAAATATTTTTATCGCTTTCTCAATCCGACAATAATGTTGTGGGGTCCACCAATGATTGAGACATTATGCGAATATTCCTAACAAAAAGAATATTCTCTACCAAACGAATATTTTATAACAACTTGCATACTTTGCAAAATTTATAAATATTACCCACAACTATAACATTATATCAAATTTATTCCATAATATTCAAAAATAATATTTATAGAAAATTCATCTTTATTTATAAAAGTGAGGTCTTACAACTTTTACTAGCGGTCAAGAAAATGACTAAGTTGCCCTTAAGTTAATTTAGAATTTACCTAGTCGCTACTCATACTAGCGATCATGCAAAACAACGTTGTCGTTCGTGAATACTTTATCGTTTTGAATGACTGTTAGTAGGAATAGCGCCCAATCGACTATCAAAATTAAATATAAACAGTTTGTTGTTTGTCGAACGTTTGTTGTAAAAAGAAAAAGACAGAAAGAAAAGATAAAGTCTGGCCGTTACACAAAGAGTACTCTATATTAAAATTCAACTTTATTTCGGTTAATCTACTCCAGTTACTAGTAAGAATATTACAATCGATATTTTTTAACGAATTTTTGTTAATTTATAAAATATTATTAAAATTACATGTATGAAATAACAATTTGAGTAATATGTATTTACACACATGATTAAGTCCGAATGCCCGGATTTTGTTAAAATTCGGATTTTTTTTTTGCTTTTTTTAAAAAAAAAATAATAATTAAAAAACAAGTTTAATATTTTATGGAACTAGAATGTTTCTATAATACAGTGTTTTTGATGTGATTTAGATACATATAATAAAATAGGTCTGTACTGGAGCCGGACTCTATGTATGTATACATACATGACTAATAAATTTTTAGTTACGTTACGATCCACTACAAAAAAAATTATTTGAACAATTTTTTCTTCCATCAACTATGTATCTCATACATTTATAATATTTTAGTCTTTCTATTTACAATAACAAACCCACTAAAAATTGTGCAAGTTTTAAGAATGTATTATTGTAAGTTTATACATACCCTTAATTTTATGTTTTATAGGTATTATCATGTGCATCCCGTGTAAAGCATGAGATCTTATTGTAAAATTGTCGTATTAATATAAACTGGATCAATACAACAATTAGAGTAAATTAACCGAAGTAATTGGAGTAGATTAACTAAAATAAAGTTGAATTTTGATGTAGAATACTCTTTATGTTGCGGCCAAGCTTCGTCTCTTCTTCCTTCTTTCACGAACAACAACGTCGTTTTGCCTGACCGCTAGTAAAAATAACAATTATGATAAAATTCAAATAAACTCAAAGGCAACTAAGTTATTTCCCTATTGCTAGTAAGAATTGCACAAATCGTTAGTTTTTCTAACGGTCGCCGGTCGGGTCCATACCGAAGTCAATCTCAACCATTAATTCTGCTATTGGACCGGGGGAGATTTGTTTGTTGCAATAGTCTCCATAGCAAAATATATATGTACATATAACCGGGTTGGAGGCGAAGATGAGAGGGTATATCTCATATCCGACCCTAACCTTATTAGTTTTAAAAATTGGGTTCCATTAGGGTTGGAATCGGATGGATTCTGTTGGGTTCGGAAGAAATTATTAGGCCTAAACACTGCGCGATTTTTGATGAGTTGTGTTTGATCTTCAAACGTTGCGTTTATAAATTATAAAAATTGTGTTTAAAATAATATGTGTTAAAAGTAATAATCAATACTATAAGTTCCTTTCAAAAAAAATAATTAACTAACTAATTAACAAAATTTTAAAAATACGAACATAAATATATCTATTAAATTTATAAGTTTTGTAATTTGTAATTTTTTATAGAGCAGAAACATTATTATTTAGAAAGTAGAATTGATACATTTTAAATTTTAAATCAATTTATGAAATTTTAAATTTCAAAATTAATAAAATTATTTTTTTTACAACAAAATAATAATGTTTACAAGCTAGTTTAAAAAAGTGATACTAGTTATCATATTTGTTGCTCCCATAACAAATTTAAAATTAATTTATTACAAAATTGACTTCAAATAACAAAAAAAAATAATATATATTGCGAATGTTCACTCAGTTACGTGGGGATAAGTATTAGTTGTAACCCTCTTGGAGAAATGTGTAAATAGTGACGACCTCATATAATTTTATTCAATTTCATGTTTTGATATGTTTTGCATTTGTAATTCAACTCAAATTTGTCGCAATACATAGCATGATTAATCACAATATATAGTTTTAATTTTAAATTAAAAGAAATACATTTATTGCATTCTTCGTTTCAAGAAAAGCCTCTTCTATAAAATTTAAAAATATTTTTTGCCATGTTATTTCTTCAATTTATTAAGTGCTTAGTTTAAAAATAGTAAGATAATAAAAAAAATTATGATGGTAATTTGAACACAACGTATTAATTTGAAGCCAATAATTTTATTTAATTTTTTTGAGATAAGTTTACACTTTCTAATTACATATATAAAACATGTGTATTTTACTCCTTTACTCTTACTCAACTATTAACACCTTTTATAAATATATAAATTAAAAAATATATATATTTAATCATAAATATAATTAACCGAGTAAGTGGTGACGTGCCAACACTTTATTTTTGTAGTTTAAAACTTTCAATGTCATGTTCTCCCTACAAAGAGATTGACGAGTCAAAGTCATATTTGTGATCCAGCTCCACCATATACTGATTTATTTTGACCGCACCTCTTGTCAAATCTCACCTCCCCTAAAAAGATTACTTGAATATATGATTAAGATTAATTTTAATTCTTAAAATAAATATTTTCAAAATATATATTGTTTCTTTTAATTTAAAAATATTATTGGAAAAATACTAAATCATCAAAAAAGTATTATTAATTAAAAATTCACTATTTCCAAAATTTAACTAAGAATCATAAAACTTTGGAGACGAGGATCTTTATCCATCCACCTTCAATATATAAATAAATATAAGTTTCAAACTATTGTATTGACATTAATATAAAAATGTGATCGTTAAGAGATCGTTAAGATACAATCAAACACCATCTTAGAAATTTGATTGTTTTCTACCGGAATAATTTGAATCGATTCAACCATTCAGTGCGTTTATTTTTTGAAAAAATCGTCTGAATGGTTGAGAACGGGTCAATCATTGAGACGATTTAAATTTGAATAAGCTTTAGTCTCATTTTTTTTGATTGAATAAATTTGAATGTTTTTTTTTTTACAATATTAACTATTATATTAAGTATCAAATAAATTTATAATAATTTTTTGAATTTTTTAGAGGGATAAAATAATAAAAATCTGTTATTCAGATGTTTCAGACATATTAATTATTAAATAATTTTTTTCATACAAATTTAGAATTAGATTCAGTTCATTCAGATTCAGATTCAGATTCATCCAATTTTTATCAAACATGCCTAAGTCATGTTGTTAATAGAATTGAATAAGTTAATTACAGCATCTTATTCTTCCTGATTTCATGGATTAGTTAGTTTGATGGGTGATGGGTCCTAATTCCTAAATAAATAATTACAATTACACCTCTTTAATTATACATATGTCACATCTTGCAACCTAACCTAATCTAATCTCTCTCGTTCAAACCGTTGAAAGTCAAATAATTGTACTACAACCTGGGTAGATCGAATTCGAAGATGTAAGCATTCATGCGAATAACGGTAGGTCCCACAGTTGTAAATAACTTATTTTGTAAAAATAATCACGCATAAGTTTCTCATTTTCAGGGGAATTAAAAAATGTTGTAAGTACTGTAATTAAATACTAGCACTAATTGCACATGCATGAATTTCCTCACATCCCAAGTGTAAATACAAGTAAAGGAATGCATGTATTGCATAAACAAGACGACTATGAATGTGATCATGGCATACGTACGTAGTACGTACGTAAACAACGTAACTCATATATATTAATTTATATTTATAGGATGATTGATATAAATATTGTTTTATTTATACGCAGAAGCCTGCATGTATATCTTTTACTTGGGAATTTGTACATAAATATATATATATATATATATATTGATTAAGGATGTTTGACTTTCAAATTTTGATGGCAAGATCTTCATCTTCAGCTGAAAAGGTATATATATATATATATATATATATATATTTGGGATTTAAAACTCCAAGGAAGCAAATATTTTAATGAATGTATCCAAGTATAAATAAAGTTGAATTATTGTAAGTAGCATGCATATATATAAATGGTTAAATAAATCTTTAACTTCCCTCTAAATAACTATACAAGCACATGGACATTTCTGGTGTACATAACCATTAAAATATTAATTGATATGATGGACACAAATTCTGGTGTTTTAATTATATATAGTAAGTACAAATTAATAATATTTACAAAAAAAAAAAAAAAGGGGGAGGAAAGGAAGGGGTCTAATTAATTAACATTCTCTAATTATAAGTTTAATTAATCAGAGGCTCTTACAATTTTGGCAGGTACTTTTCCATGGCCATTGACTTTCAAAATATTTTTCATACCACCTTGCCTGTGTGGAAACACATTTCTGAATCTTCTTTCTCTCCTCTCTTTATTCACTGATGTTGGATCAGTTCTTGATGATGACTGCATGATGCAAACCTGCAAGGAAAAAACAAACAAACAACATGAGTGGAAATTAACATTTTAATTAAACCGTTTGTAATTAAACAAGAATTACTGTTAAAATTTAATTTAATAACGAATTAAACAATAATCTCACATAAAAATAATTAACACGAGGTTCTTCAATTTGACTCACAATAATTTTGTTAGTAGCATTAATTAATCCGGTATAAAATGTAAAGAAAATGGGTTTTTTAATTTGAGATTTAATCTAGGTTTTACGTATTATACCTCATCGGTACATACAAGAACGGCCTCCTCTGATTGTGTTGCCTTCTTCTTCTTATTCTCTTTTCCATCTTTTTTACCTGCATTAAAAACTAAACGTCTTTAAATCATCATGCATTAATCTCATTGTTGTACGTAAATGGTTTTTTGGGTGTAACTTCAAGTTCTAAATGCCTAAATAGATGTATTTTTATTGTTATTGTATATACATGCATATATATAGTACGTACGTACTTTTGGTAATTCAGATGAACCTTACCTCCACCACATGAATTATATTGCTTTTGTTGCAAATTTAATTAATTCGTTCAAAAACTTTAGTGTTGAAAGTAAGGTTAAATTTATTGATAAAACTTTTTATTTATTTAAAAAAGTAAGGTTAAACAAAGGAAAGGAAATAATAATAATAATAATAGATTAATAATTAATTAGGAAGGAATTCAAGAACTCACCACCATTAATATTTTTGATGCTACCATCATCATCATAATGTACTACACAATAATATCTAAAACTGGGTGACTGCACCCAAAAATAATTATCGTCAGAATCAGAAATTCGTCCTCCGTCTTCATCGGAGCCATCTATCGTACTAACGCTGTGAACTTTTTGCATTTTGGCACGTCCATTTACAAAGGGGCCGCATGACATGCCATTGTCAAATATATTGAACATTGACATGCCGGTACCCATTTTAATTCAAACAATTAAGGGGACCGGAGGATCAGGAGGAGGAGGAGGAGGAGGAGGAGGAGGAGGAGGAGGAGAGATATAGAAAAAATAAAATGGAGATCAACAAGAGTACTTAATTACGATGGGAGGAGAGGACAGGAATATGGGGGAAGACACAGCTAGATGCAAAAAGAATTTTGAGCTAGCATGAGGGATGGTACGATAGTTGCGCGCGGGACAAGGATACGTTTTGGGGGAAGAAAGAAAATGTGAGGGGCCTCAAATTAATTTATAAGGACTTAATTCCATATAAATATTTATTTTATGACAATTTGGCATACACCAGCTATGAATCATGTATGCCAAATTTGGAGTTCAACTCGTTGTTCATTCACATCTAATGGTAATGGTTGAGATAACATGCACCACATAATTTTATTTGACAAGTAAGACAGAATTTCAAGTCCTGCATGGTGTGTAGAGATAAGAAACAAAAAATTACAAATAAGTACTTCATCCGTCCATTAATATAAGTGCACAAGTATTAATGAAATAATTGTATAGTATTAAATATAATATTAATTACCTATATTGTCTTTGTATCGAAAAAAGAGTATTATTTATTGGACAAAAAATAGTGAGAACCAAAATTATACTTATTTAATACTTGAGATAATATTGGAAACTAAATAATTAATATTTATTTGAAATTCTAAAACGACATGTATTAAGAGACAATTAAAACACTCTTCTAAAAAGATTTGTATTAAGCAACGGAGAAAAGAGAGAATTAATTATGAAGAGATCGAGAAAAGGTAGGAGATGAGAGAAAACTGAAAATCTTACAATCCTACTTGGCAGATGAGTTGCCGAGTAAATAAATGGCATGAAGATTTAGATTGGGGGTATGGCTTCATCTTAATCCTGTTAAATAATTATATGGGAACGTAATATTGTATAGAATAAAATAAAATATTAAGTACTTATATGAATTGAGAGAAGTTTAAGGGTGAAAGTCTTCGATCAATTGTCTCTCTCAATCTTATTAGATGTGTAGGTGTGTATAAAGTTCTTGAGACGATAATTGGAACCAAACCTTAACTGTTTCATTTATAAAATAGCTAAGAGTCAAAATCGTCCATCAAGATTGTGAAACCCTAGGGCCTATTATGCAAATTAATATTATTAATAATATTTATGAGTCATATAATTACCAAAACCCGTAAATAAAGTGATTAAATTAATATAAGCTCAATAATTTCATAAATAATAGAGACCACATAAAAAAATAAAATATTCTAACAGATCCTTGAGATTGATATTCCAATAAAAAATTGAGATTGATTTCACGAAACTTTTTGTATTGACAGGTCATCGAATTGAGAAACTCATTACAAAATGGGGTATGTATATATGGATATATATATATATATATATATATATATATATATATAGTTTTGGTACATTGTATGTATTATTTTCACTCTATGTTTTAATATATATGGAAAAAATTATTATTATTTCTTACTAAAATTCGAAGAATAAATATTTTTAATATTGTCACAAGTATCTCTCATTATGCAAGGTTGAAACTCACCTCCATTTAATGTGAAAAAGTGAGAACAACCTAGTGTAAATATTAGATAACATTGTAGATACAGATAATACTATTTTATATATTACAGTAAGGGTACGTTTATTATAGGTCATCTAAAATGATCATCTTAAATAATACTCAATAATGTAACTGATCATCGTTAAAGACTGTATTTATTACGCTGATAATCTTATATTCTCAATAATCATATATCCGATAAAATATCAAGATTCCTAATAATTAGATGACTAATAAATAGGTGGCAATTTGATATAACCACACAATAGTCATCTTAAAATTTTTATTTAGACAAAAATATCTTTTATATTTAATAATTGGGATATAAATATTTTTATTAGTCATATAATTTACATTTTTTTTTGTTTGTCAACATGTTTAGTTTAATTAAAATAACTCACTATCCATACAATAAGTGATGTTGTTTGTTATTTATTATTATAAGTTTAGTATATTATTAATGACTTACATAAAAATTTTATGCTTAATAATTGAATAAACCCTGAATTGTTATTTATAGGCATAATAAAATTTTAAATATAATTTACTAAGTAATACTAAATTAATTAGTTTGATAGTACTATAATGATTGTTGATAATTACATATCACAATAATCACATGGATAAATCATTTAATTAAAATTAATATAAGACTATTTTAATAAAAGATCAATATAAGAGAAAAATATACCCAACAATCTTGGGTTCATACCACACACTCACAATAATAATTACCGATAATCACATATCTTTTACCAAACGGAAATGACACAATATGATCATTTTTTATTACCATTAATGAGAGACCGAGTAATATATGTTTAGGCATGACGTATAACAAACACACCATAAAATTTTTATATGTAACGAGGTATTAGTCTAATGATTAAAACTCAAGAAGTACTGTAACATTTAGGTATCATGTTCGATTTACATTTAGTTGAATTACGAGTTTATTTTTTCTATTATGAAAAACTTGTTTCTTCTTTTATGTGAGATTTATTTGTGAATTTATTTTTTTTTTTTTTAGTAAAGTTTGATTTGTAGATATTGTAATAATGATTTTGTACTTGAATTATGAATCTTATTGACCACTTTCACAAAAAGACAAAAAAAAAGGAAAAAGGAAAGAGGTTTTCATATGTAACAATTCTATTTTATTTTTTAACATTAAATTTTCCAAATAAAGCAATCTCGTGATCTGAATATGCTCTTTCCTTTGAGAAGTAAAAAATTGCAGAGATTAGTTGACGAGACATTTTTATACTGCCAAAAGCATGGGAGGAGAGGTAAGCACGTACAGGCTTAACCACCTGCCAAACCCACTACTCCATGTCAGGACTAACTTACGATAGAGCAAAATGCACTAGGCTTGACGCAGAATAGGTGGGCTAATGAGGCTTTCAATATGGGCTTGGACTGAAGTAGTTTATATTATAACTACTATAAATTTTGATGATTAACCTCACCAAAAAAATAAATAAACAAAAAAACAAGTTATGGTCTTGATGATTTATTGATTTTACATAAAAGTATATCTTATACAAATCTTAATATTCGATTTTTTCCCTTACTTTTTGTGTGTATGTTAGGCTCTAATAAAACAATCAAATCACATAACCAAAAGTAAAAGAGGAACACTATTTTTATATGTTTTTGATATTTTTATATGATTTTTTCTCATACGAAGGTGACACCTACTGTATTTTGATTATGTGAGAGAGAATCACGTGTAAATATTAAAAATACAAATAAAAATATCAGTTTCCAAAGAAAATAATAGTGGGACAGATGAAGGATTGTAAAAGTATATATATATATATATATATATATATATATATATCTGATCCGGATCCTGTCCGGACTTTCGGGAGGTTTAAAATCCGGACTTTTTTTTTTGCTTTTTTTTAAACTACTAAACAAAAATAAAATTATAGAACATTTTTTTTACATAAAACAGTATTTTTAGTGTGATTTGGATACATACAACAAAACATGTCTCATATTGCATCGTATATGTGAGAGACCCCATTTTTTATCAATAAAGATTTAAATTTTATCGAAATAATTTTAATATTATGGTGTGAATTTGAGATAATATTATAGTTGTGGGTAGTATTTATAAATTTTGCAAAAGTATGCAAGTGGTTATATTATATTCGATTGGTGGGGAATATTCGGTTTAGCAGGAATATTCGCATAAATCTACCAATCATTGGTGGACCCTACAATGTAATTATTGGGATTGAGAAAACGACAAAAATATTTTATTGAAATAACTACGGAAGTTTTACTGTGGTTCTTGTTGAACTACTTCGGTAGTAAGTAAAAGTACAAAGAATAAGTGTGGTTGCATAGTAAGAAGACACCAAGTATTGATTATTGATGCTTATGTGAGAAGTCACTCATTTGATTCCATTATTGTCGATTAATAATATGAATTATTATAAATGATAATGACGCTTTTATTTTATTCGTATTATTAACGTAATAAAATGTAAACATCTTTTATATAAAATAGAATACTTTATTAAAGTTATTCTATAAATAGAATATATTATATTTTATTATGCGTAGTGTTGCATAGTGTTTTGCGTAGTATTTTAGTGTTTGCATAGTAAAATATTTTTATATAAATAGAATATATTATATTTTATTTAAAAGATTTTGCTTTAAATATGGATAAAATCAGTTAAAGTAAATCAATCTGGACCGCTCATGGATTGATTACTATGCATTCTATTTTCCTATAAATGAAGCTCATTCCTTCATTATTTTCTTACGAATTCAATTTAAACTCTACAGAGAGAAATTATAGAGGAAGCTATAGAGAAAAAATCTATAGAGAGAAAGAAGAAGAGTGATTCGGTATTTCACTTACTTTGATATCCAAAGTCTTTTACTGGTAAGGATATTATTTGTTGTATCTGCGTGTGGTGTTATTCTTTCTTCTTGAAGAGAACTTTTGTTATTCCATTCATTATTATTCATTTGGAATAACTTTTGTAAAAGTGGTATACCTATATCATAACTTTTGTATGCAGATACCCTATACTTGGTGAAATCCTTATGTTATTCCATTGCTTATTATTCATTGGAATAACTCAGTATACGCTGATTTACCCTATACTTGGTGACATTCTTCTATTATTCTGTTGGAACATCCCATGCATGTGTTTTTACACCTTGACACGGTTTCGCTTTTTTTATTATTCTCATTGGAACATCCTGTCGTGTGTTTTACACCGGACTGGTTCCGCTTTATCATTCTCATTGGAATATCCTATCTCGTGTTTTTACACCGGATCCGGTTCCATCTTTATTATTACATTGGAACATCCTGCCGATGTAATTTCACCCTGACCGGTTCCGTTATTATTATTCTCATTGGAATAACTCCGTCCCATGCAATCTGCATGTACGGTGATTTCTTTTGTTATTCCATTCTTTATTATACCCAAGTTGGTTAAAACTTTTGACTTCTATACTCCATGAAATTAGTAGAATATCCTTGATATTTGCGTTTCATCCAAAGATCTTTTCATGGAAATATTCTTCTCGATCATTCTTGAATTTTACTCTACAAAAACAATGATCATGTTGACAATTTGACGTTAATAATTCATGGATTAAATAATTCTTGAACTTGTTTTATTGAATTACTATGTCATTGTCATCATCCTCATGTTATATTATGTTATCTTTGGCTTACGTGCATAGATGAACTTAGTATGATTATGACCGAGGATCATTCTATAATCACGACTTGATATAAATGATGTGACAAAAGTCCTCGGTGGCAGTAATGCAGTTGATGGATAGTTTTTGGTATGATTATGACCAGGGTGATTCGGTATAGTCATGACCATTGATAATTTGATGAAAATTCTTGACCGTGGTACGAGATGATTAGATGTGGTGGTTTATTTATTGTCGAGTCTCGTGATAAAAATTGATGAAAACTTTTAAAACCTAAAAGATAGTAGACTTTATTCTCTACTGACTCTTTTAATGGATTGCTTATTCATTGCGCAGTTAAACCGGGTTGTCATTGTATTTTATCGCTTTAACATCTTGTTGAAGGCTAATGATAATTTATTCTCGCATTATCTTAGTCATAATATTTCTTCTTCGGGCTAGTTGAGCTCACCTTTTCTTTCAATCGTTTCTTCGTGAAATGAGAACATAATTTGGGACGAGTCGGGAACGAAGTAATGGTCCGAGGATAGCATTAGTAGTCCTCACTATTCGTGAAATAGTGTGATAATAGTCAGAATGAGGACTCCTTTTGAGTTTGTATAATATCTAGTAGACAAAATTTGTATTCAAACTCACGCTTTATGTCAGATTGTATACTTACGCTTAGGTTAGTAAGTTGTATTTTTGATTTATGTACCATGTAAGTGGCGACCCAAGATGGGTGACGACGTATACCTAATTTTGGGGCGTCACGGTTGGTATCGAGCTTAGGATATGATCCCAGCTAAGATGTGAGAATAGTACTAGGAGGGAGAGACGGGAATTCCTTCGCTAGTATGACCTACCTAAATTTATTTGGTATTTAATTGGTCACCGAGTATAGGATAATATGTGATATGTTAATTAACCCTTATTTTGTGGCGTGTGTTTGAAATGGCATCCGAGAATGTTGAGAATAGCAATGGAGCACAGAGACCTGTTGATTCTCCACGATCAATAATCGATAATGTACAACAGATGGCGATAATCCTCCCGTAAACAACAACACCGATCAATCGACTAACGACGCAGACGCTTAAGAGGTTTTAGAATTCATGCAACATCGACATCGAAAGTTAATTCTCGCCCAAAAACGTAGGGGTGGAAACACGAAAACTCTCGGGCGAATACCGCTAAACAATTCAAGGAGCCGGGACCACCGGAGTTTAAGGGAGAGCCAAAACCACTTCGGCGGAAGCATGGATAAAGCAGATTACAAGATATGTGATGTCTTGGGATGTTCCGAGAAGCAAAAGGTTCCTTTCACCGCTTTTATGTTGCGCTTAGAGGCGACATCGGTGGGAATCGGTAAAAATGTACTCAACTCTTCAGATTTGAAGATGTGACGCCCAAAATAGGTATACACAACACCCATTCCGAGTCGCCAAATACATGGTACAAGAAGCAAACTACAACTTCAATAATACAAATGTCGTGTGAAATACGACAATATATATACTCGTGAGTTTAAATATAAATATTATCTTCTGCATAATATCTATACTCAAATAAATCCTCATCACATTTATTGATACATTATTTTACAAAATGGTGAGGACTACTAAACAACTCTCTCTGTAACCTTCATTCCATACCCGACTAAGACTTTCGCCACATTCTCGCCTCCCGAGAAGAAAAATGGAACAACAAGGAAAAGGGTGAGCTCAACTAACCCAAAGAAAGAATGTTATGACTAAGATAATATACATCAAATTATCGTTAGTCTCCAACAGGAAAAAATCGATAGAATCTGATAGGCAACAAGTTTCGAGATCAATATTCGCAATGAAATAATAATTCATAGAAGAGTTACGTGAGAGAATGAAATCTACTATAATCTATGAATTTAACAAAGACATCATCAATATTTTATCCCCGTAACATCAATCAATATTCATCTCAAATCAAATATTCATCTTTTGCACTACGTGCCAAAGATATTCATTAATCGGCCATGTTCATCTCAACACTGCTCATCTTTTGCACTAAAGGCCAAAGATATTCATCGATCGGTGTTTCATTTAAACACCTCGCTCATCTTTGCACTACTGTGCCAAAAGATATTCTTCAGAAATCATTCATCTTTTTGCACTACAGCCAAAGATATTCTTCAGAAATCATTCATCTTTGCCATACAGCCAAAGATATTCAATAATATCATCATTTAAGACCGAGGATGTTGAAAAATATTTTTAAAGAAACGAATCCAAAGAAACAAAATGACAAGGATTAAGGATTCGTATTTGGTTTTATCCACGTCCAAAAATACCTCAAAAATAATCATAAGTGGTGTAAAATTCAAGAATGATTCAAAACACGGATACAATCAAAGCTAGTATCCGAATAGATATTTTAGATGAAAAGAAAAATTTTCATTTTTTCTTGAATAGTCAGATTCGTGAATAGTGCCAGTGACACGTGAATAAGAACTCCAACACCAAAAGATAGAAATTCCACAAAAAAACATCTTCACGCTTTCATGAATAAGACTTTCGTGAATAAGAATCGTGAATAAGAACTCATGAATAAGAACTCGTGAATAAGAACTCATGAATAGTAACCCCGACATGAAAAAGTTCCAAATTTGATAAAAGTACCAACTAATATTTCAAAGATAATGATATCAAGAATTAATATCATTTGAGAAGAAAATAACATCCCTTACCTCAAAGAATCAAGATTTAAGGAAAGGTCAAGTGATCTTTGAATGAAACTTGTGATCAACAAAGAACTCTCAAAGTATCTAAATACTCACAAAATACGCTCAATAATATAGAGAGAGAAGAGAAAAACTTTGTTTCGTGTGATTTTCAATTCTAACTTAGCCTCTATTTATAGGAAAATGTTAGCCGTAAAGGCAGACTTCGACCAAGCACTGATGGCTTTACTCTGCTACTATTGCCACCCACCACATTTGAAATAAAATTCAGCACATTTTTTCACCAACCACAAGTGGGGCCCACTCAATTCTAGAATTTTCCACCAAAATCAATTATAAACCTAATTTCCTAATCGATTACCTCTTAAAATTCATAACAAATCATTCGTGCATTTTAACGGTTCAAAATTTGTGGACATATACTCAACTTATGTATGTATAACATACCCAAAAATTACCACAATCCAACTATTTGGATTAAAAATTATAACCCCGCAATATATCTCAAAACCCCGATTTAATTTTTTTAATACCTCCAATCTGATAAAAATACTTGATAAAACATCTCAAAGATTAATTCCTTCATTAATAACCACATAAATAAATCCATCATTTATATTCATATAAAATAAATATTTCCTTATCATATGAATCAATAATTAATTATTCACAAATAATATTACGTAATCACATTTATGACAACCAGTCGCTCCTCAGAAAGAGGGGGCTTTCCAATAAGGATCTCTCTTATCGGGCGCCATGAATTAGGTGACCAAACCTCTCCTTAGATGTAACTTTCTAGACATTGCCAATAATGTTATCTAATAATATTATTCAAATAATATGAATTATTGATCCGATAATGGGAAATATCGTGTAGTGACAATTATCAAACAACAATAATATAAAATATCAACGCAGAATTATCAATCAATAAAATAAAATATTGAATAAGAATTCATCGTGAAAATTATTGAGTAGTGCCATCTTACGTAGGATCAATAATTCAACAATACTGGTAATACCGCTACATCATCGTCTTCTTTATGCCACGCCAGACATCGATTTTAACCACCGGTATTCCAATGATCTTAATTCCAGTAATAACTACGCCGTTATTTTTAACCAACTTATATATATTTGTCGCTTTTCCTCATCCAATCGCTTTCCATGGGGCTACACACGGGTCATACCAATTGCATTTAATATTCCCGACAAATTTGAATATTCCACGACCAAACGAATATTCCCCGACAACAATGAATATTTTATAACCACTTGCTTATTTTGAAATATTTGTGTATTTAACCCTTAACTATCCACATTAATCAAATCAACCCTTACTATTTCAAAATAATAAATAAAGGAAATTCCTTTTATTTAAAAAATTTCGGGTCTTACGTAAGATATCTTGGGAGAAGTTCCGGAGTCGCTTGAACGACAAATACTTTCCCGAAAGTATTCGCCACATGAAGGAGGTGGAGTTTATCAAGTTGGAACAAAACAATATGACCGTGTCGCAATACGAGGCAAAATTTCATGCGGAGTTATCACGGTTCATCCCCACTGTGGATAATGAAGAGAGAATGGCGCGAATATTTTTAAGAGGTTTGAAGCCGAGATACGCCAACATCTTATTTCTCATAAACCGTGTTTTATTCGGATATTGTAAATAGGGCTCGATTAGTGGAGCGCGATAACGAGTCAACGTAACTAAAAGAGAGCGTAAGCAAAATTATAATACTAGCGAGTAGTCATCATCGGCGGTGACAACAAGCGTGGAGGAATCAATGGGCCGAGTATGGTAACCACTTTGGTGGTAATCGTAATAATATAATAAGAATGGACATTTCAAGAAAAGGAGACTCAACAATGATGGAAAGACGCCAAAGACCAAAGACTGTTGTTAAGGAAGGAGAAGGACCACCTATCAGATGCTTCAAATGCGGAGGAGAGGACACATTAGTTTGAATCTGAATCGCCATGCCGTCCAAAAGCATGTTATAATTGTGGAAGAGAAGGTCACTTAGCTCGATTTTGTCGCCATCAAGACAAATTCAACTAGGATGGAGGCACCAAAGGTCGCTCCAGACAAACCAAAGCCGAGTAGTTTAAGAGAGCGTTTTTTTCTCGTGACGAGGAACCCGAATAAAATTATCACGGGTAAGTTAATCATAAGCTCTTGCGAAGTCTATACCGTGTTAGATACCGGTTCTACCCACTCTTTTATTTCACCTAGTTGTGTCAACGTTTAAATTTGACTCAAGAAGTTAAACTTTGACTTATTGGTTGAAACTTCATTAGTAGGAGCCTTCGTTACATCGCTTACTATTTTTAAATCTTGTTGATTCAAATAAACATTTTCACGTTACTTCGTCGATCTTATCTTTTTGAAAATACTTGCCTTTGATGTGATTTTTAGGAATCAATTGGTTAGCTAATCATCATGCTTTTCAGTAAGGTTGTTAGCTTTTATATTCATAACCAACCTCATTATACGAATTCAAAGTAACCAAACCCTAAAAGTTAATCAACGTTATATCAAGCCATAAGTAAAGAGCTCCAACCTTTCGTTGTTGACTTCCTTGTGTGGAATGCACTTTGTTTTACTTTTTTCAGTAGGCGACATCGTGAATGAAGATGGCAAGTTTATAGGTATCATTGTGAGTCTTATCTAGGTTAAGGGATAGAAGTCACAGCTTGGTATCAATGTGACGTCTTATCCAAGTCTTGGATAAGAGTAATGATTTTGAATGATATTTCTATCATTAATAAATTTCTTGACGTATTCTTGAAGATTTCTAGCCTACCCTAGTGCGTGAAATCGAATTTTGTATTGACCCAAAGATAAAAACCCATTTCTTAAACCTCAAATATTTCTTCAACTAAATGAACAGTTTACGTGGTTTATGATGAAAGTCATAATAAAAGCATTGGAATAATGAAAATCATGGGTATTCGTGGTATTAGTAAGTTTTATGATGAGTTATGTTGGTTAGTATGTAAAAACATGAAAGTTTCTTAGAAATCACAAAGAGTTGAAAATCGATTTTGGTGAAAAAGCGTAACATGAAATTCAATTGACCATATCTCTTATTATATTTTTAATTTTTGAATGTGGTTAAGTCCTAGAGTTAGATCTATGAGTTACCTAACTAATCCAAGTGGAATTACTGGAAAAGGTGTTGTAGATTTTTGTGTGGTCTGATTTTAGCAAAGGAGGCCAAAGCTGTAAATTTCAAAAAATGCTACTGCCCAGAAACTTTAAGGGCTGTTTCGGCCACTTAAATTATGAGAAAAAATTCTGGCCTTTTGGGACATGAAGGTATATGGTATAAAGTATCTCCTGTCCAAAAATGAGCTCATTCTCGACTTAAAATGAGCAAGTTATGACTATTTCAATATTTAGGTTTTTCCGAATTAAAAACGCTATAACCGGAGTTCTATAACTCCGATGACCATGAAATTTAAACTAGAAGCTCACGTTAACATGTGTAAGGTCCTGCCAAGATTTGTGACGACCCCAAAATAGGTCCATTCCATCCAACCCATTCTCGGAGTCGCCAAATACATGGTACGTAAACAACTACAACTTTATTATCACAACAATAAAATCGTGAGTTTAAATACAAATATTATCTTCTGATAATATTTATACTCAAATAAATCCTCATCACATTTATTGATACATTATTTTACAATAATGGTGAGGACTACTAAACAACTCTCTCTAGAACCTTCATTCCATACCCCGACTAAGACTTTCGCTACATTCTCGCCTCCCGAGAAGAAAAATGGAACAACAAGGAAAAGGGTGAGCTCAACTAGCCCAAGAAAAGAATGTTATGACTAAGATAATATACAACAAATTATCGTTAGTCTCCAACAGGAAAAATCGATAGAATACAATAGACAACAAGTTTCGTATCAATATTCGCAGAATGAAATAATAATTCATAGAAAGAGTTACGTAGAGAATGAAATCTACTATAATCTATGAATTTAATAAATTCATCATCAATATTTTATCCTCAGTAACATCAATCAATATTCATCTCAAATCAAATATTCATCTTTGCACTACAGCCCAAAGATATTCATCAATCAATGTTCATCTCAACACTGTTCATCTTTGCAAAAGGCACATCAATCGCTCATCATTTAAACACCGCATCTTTGCACTAAGGCCAAAGATATTCATCACTGGTCATGTTCATTTAAACACCGCTCATTTAAACACCAAAGATATTCATCTCGGTCATGTTCATTTAAACACTGCTCATCAGTGCCAAAGATATTCTTCGAGAATTCATTTAAACACCTTCTTTTCTGCACTACAGCCAAAGATATTCTTCAAATCATTCATCTTTGACTATATTCAATAATATCATCATTTAAGACCGAGGATGATGAAAATATATTTTAAAGAAACGAATCCAAAGGAACAAAATGACAAGGATTAAGGATTAAGGATTCGTACTTTTGTTTTATCCATGTCCAAAAATACCTCAAAAATAATCATAGTGAAGTAAAATTCAAGAATGATCAAAACATGGATACAATCAAAGCTAGTATCCGTAAATAGATATTTTAGACGAAAAGAAAAATTTTCATTTTTCTATGAATAGTGCCGTATTCGTGAATAGTGTCAGATACGTGAATAAAGTCTCAGATACGTGAATAAGTAACTCACACCAAAAGATAGAAATTCCACAAAAAACATCTTCACGCTTCTTTAATAGTACTCGTGAATAAGAATCGTGAAATAGTAACTCATGAATAGTAACTCGTGAATAAGAACTCATGAATAGTAACCCCGATATGAAAAAGTTCCAAATTTGATAAAAAGTACCAACCAATATTTCAAAGATAATGATATCAAGAATTAATATCATTTAAGAAGAAAATAACATCCCTTACCTCAAAGAATCAAGATTTCTAAGGAAAGGCTCAAGTGATGTTTAATGAAACTTGTACTCAACAAAGAACTCTCAAAGTATCTAAATACTCACAAAATACGCTCAATAATATAGAGAGAAAGAGAGAAAACTTTGTTTCGTGTGATTTTCAATTCTAACTTAGCCTCTATTTATAGGAAAATGTTAGCCAACAAGCAGACTTGACTGCCACCGATGGCTTTACTCGCTACTATTGCCACCCACCACATTTGAAATAAAATTCAGCACATTTTTTCACCAACCACAAGTGGGGCCCACTCAATTCTAGAATTTTCCACCAAAATCAATTATAAACCTAATTTCCTAATCCGACACCTCTTAAAATTCACAACAAATCATTCGTGCATTTTTAACGGCTCAAAATTTGTGGACATATACTCAACTTATATATGTATAACATATCCAAAAATTACAACGATCCAACGGTTTGATTAAAAATTATAACCCCCAAGAATATATCTCAAAACCCCGATTTGATTTTTAATACCTCCAATCCGATAAAATACCGATAAAAACACCTCAACATTAATTCCTTCATTAATAACCACATAAATAAATCCATCATTTATATTCATATAAAATAAATATTTCCTTATCATATGAATCAATAATTAATTATTCACAAATAATATTACGTAATCACATTTATGACAACCAGTCGCTCCTCAGAAAGAGGGGCTTTCCAATAAGGATCTCTCTTATCGGGCGCAAGCAATTAGGTGACCAAACCTCTCCTTAGATGTAACTTTCTAGACATTGCCAATAATGTTATCTAATAATATTATTCAAATAATATGAATTATTGATCCGATAATGGGAAATATCAAAGTAGTGACAATTATCAAACAACAATAATATAAAATATCAACGCAAAGAATTATCAATCAATAAAATAAAATATTGAACAAACTACTTCACCGTGAAAATTATTGAGTAGTGCCATCTTACGTAAGGATCAATAATTCAACAATATCAGGCAATACCGTGTGCCATCGTGCAACCACGCCAGACATCGTATTTTAACCACCGGTATTCCAACAAATTTTAATTGGTAATAACTACGCCAAGTATTTATAACCACCCAAACTTTGTCGCTTTCCTCATCCAATCGCTTTCAGTTATGGGCCCACACATGGTCACGCCACCGTCATTTAATATTCCCGACGATAATATTCCCCACCACCAAACGAATATTCCCGACAAAGATTTAATATTCCACGACCAAACGAATATTCCCCACAAAAAAATGAATATTTTATAACCACTTGCTTATTTTGAAATATTTGCGTGATTTAACCCTTAACTATCCACATTAATCAAATCAACCCTTACTATTTCAAGATAATAAATAAAGGAAATTCCTTTTATTTAAAAAATTCGGGTCTTACAACCTCCCTCCTTATGAAATTTCGTCCTCGAAATCGACGTGACGCATTCGGTGTTTCAAAAGGTAAAGATACCTCGCTTTCATTTTCGCTTTCCAACTCCCGTGTCATTTCCTCAATAAAGCATGGTTTCTCCACAAAACTTTAACTTATGGTATAACCTCGGTACATAGGTCATGTTCTTTCCTCTACAAAATCTTGACAGTACCTCCTCGACGTTAAGTCTTCTACTATCTCGTCCTGGGTTCTAACTCAATGACGTGTTTCGGTCGTCCCACATATTTACGTAACATCGATACGTGAAAAACGCTATGAACACGCTGTCATACTTGGTGGTAAAACGAGTCTATAGCCACGCCCTATTCGATCGAGAATTTCAAATGGATTAATAAATCGAAGGTTTGAGCTTTCCTCACCTCACCGATTCTCTCTTTTTTAAATAACAACTTCTTGCACCTCCTTCTTCAAATTCATCACCCGGTGTAGCTTGAATAACTTTTTAACTTTATCGATTAAAGTCGATTATACTCAGATATCATCACGCATCAGATATCATCACGCGGGTACCTAGAGTTTTCATCTCCATCTCTATTATTTGTAAATTATACGAAATTAGTCTTTGACAATATCGTACTCAGATTGTATACGATCTTCTTCAACACGCCGCCTACCACGCTCGCTTTTCGTGATGGCATGGTCGAACATATGTTTGAAATGAGTCTCCTCTCGAGTTCTTCAAGCTCTTCCCACATTCCTCGCTCCATTCAAATTTTGTATCTCTACGAGTCACCATGATAATGGAATAGCGATTCGAGAATATCCTTCAACGAATCTCCGATAATAACCAACTAAGCTTCTAAAAGCTACGATTTCGATTATCGACTTAGGTTGCTCTCAACCGCGACTCATATCCCAATCTTGGATAAAGACGTCACAATGACACCTATCGCTTTACTATCGCATCGAATATGACGCCCCTATAGAGAGTTCGCTTAGGTGAATTCCACAAAAGGAAGTCACAAGATAAAGGCTCAGTACCAAATTTATAATTGAATTTTTAACTCCTCAAGTTCAATAGAGCCATTCGATATGAGATTTTAGAAATGAGTTTTGTACCGTTTCAAAGTCGATACAAAATTTAATATCGTGCTTTGGGAGTAAGCCAAGAAATTCTTCAGAAATACGCCAGAAAAATCAATAACAACAAGAATATTATTCAAATCGACGTGTCTTTATTCAAATCCATAACATGGACTAAGAAAACTCGACATCCGTAATAAACGAATGACTTCATGGCTTGATATGAAAATGTTTGACTACAATGGTTTGATTGCTTGAATTCAATAACAAAGTTGCTTAGAATATGAAAACTAACAACCTTACAAAAGCAATCAATTTGGCACGATGAGTAGTTAACCTTAAAATCACATCAAAAGCAAATATCTCTATAGAAATAAGGTTAACGTGTAATGTGATAGTGCCAACTTGAATCAAGCAAGATTTTTTTTTTTTTAAACAACGGATGTAATGAAAGTTTCTCCTAATCTGAGTCTCCATAAATAGGTCAAAGTCTAATTTCTCCGTAGTCAAGTTCAAACGCTGAGCGCAAGCAAGAGAGATAAAAGAATGGGTAGAAACCCAGATTCTAGTAAGGTATAAACTTCGCAAGAATTTATAATTAACTAACCTGCTAACTTCGTCGTTTCCTCGTGATTTTGACCGGCCACGACAAAACGCCTTCTTCCGTGAATCGCCGACTTTGACTTTTCTTGACATCCTTTTGAGTCACCATTCCACACCGGACTGGGTTTCGATATCGCATAATCTCGAGCGATATGTCCTTCTTTCCACAATTATAGCATACCTTAAACTGTTGTGGGCGGTTTGAATGATATGTCCTCTTTCCCGTGATTTGTAACATACGACCGATGGTCTTTTCTCCTCCTTGGAACCAACCACATCAAGCGCCGACGCCTTCACATGGTCGTTGTTGAATCTCCTCTTTTAAAATCTCCTCCCAACTCGCTTCTTCTATTTTCATGGCCACGATTACCACCAGAGTGGTTACCGCTTTGTCCGTATTCTTCTTTCTCCACCGGTTATCGTTATTCGATGACTCGCTATCTTTGGTATGATCCTCGGTTATGGTCCCTCGGTTGAACGTATCTCGTTATCTCGCCTAACAATCGAGCCCTATTTACAACATCCTGAATAGAGAGAAAATTTATGAGAAATGAGATATCGACGTATGCCGGTTTCAAACCTCTCGTAAACATCCGCCATACGCTCCTCATTCTCCACCAAATGAGGTGCAACTCGATAACTCCGCAACTTCGCCTCGCATCGGGACACCGCCATATTATTCTCGCTTCCAATCTAATAAACTCCACTTCCTTCATATGACGAATAATACTTTCGTGGAAGTACTTGTCATTGAACTGCTTCAAACGCTCCCCACGACATGCCGAAAAGTAATGATGGGGTACGCTTCACGTATTCCCACCAAGAATCCGCCTCGCCACTTTTAACATAAAAGTAGCGAATGGAACTTTCGTTCTTCGCGCATCCCAAGACATCGAATATCTTGGTAATTTGCTTGACCCATGTTTCCGCCATGATCGGATCTGCTTTCCCCCGCATTCGTGGTCCCAACTCTTTGAATCGCTTGGCCGTGACCACCCGTGAATCGCTATCATCTCCTCCTCAGTATTTTGAACACGAAGTCTCCTCGTCTCGATTTTGCATGAACCGCAAAAAGCTTCTAAACATCCCCTCGCTCATCATCTCGCTTCAAAGGGTGTTATTCACAGAGGTACATTGCCACTGTTGCACGCTCTCCTCGCTGTTAAGTACATGCATCTCCACTGGCTCATTTACACCACTATTAATATTCTCAATGACATTCTCAATTACCGCCATAAAAACAAGGGTTAATTAAGGAAATCAATCACATAATATCCCTATATACTCGACCAACTAACAAATAAGCTTAGGTAGGACACACTAGCAAAGGATTTACTCGCCTCCCTCCTAGTTCTATTCCCCGATCTCCGCCAGAGATCATATCCCTAAGCTCGATATTAACCGCGACGACCCCAAAATAGGTCCATTCCATCCAACCCATTCTCGAGTCGCCAAATACATGGTACGTAAACAACTACAACTTTATTATCACAACAATAAAATCGTGAGTTTAAATACAAATATTATCTTCTGCATAATATTTATACTCAAATAAATCCTCATCACATTTATTGATACATTATTTTACAATAATGGTGAGGACTACTAAACAACTCTCTCTAGAACCTTCATTCCATACCCCGACTAAGTACTCGCTACATTCTCGCCTCCCGAGAAGAAAAATGGAACAACAAGGAAAAGGGTGAGCTCAACTAGCCCAAGAAGAATGTTATGACTAAGATAATATACAACAAATTATCGTTAGTCTCCAACAGGAAAAATCGATAAATACAATAGACAACAAGTTTCGGATCAATATTCGCAGTGAAATAATAATTCATGTAAGAGTTACGTAGAGAATGAAATCTACTATAATCTATGAATTTAATAAATTCATCATCAATATTTTATCCTCGTAAATATCAATCAATATTCATCTCAAATCAAATATTCATCTTTGCAAATCAAAGATATTCATCAATTCCATTATGTTCATCTCAACACTGCTCATCTTTGCACTAAAGGCCAAAGATATTCATCAATCGGCCATGTTCATTTAAACACCGCTGCTCATCTTTGCACTACAGCCAAAGATATTCTTCAGAAATCATTCATCTTTGCACTACAGCCAAAGATATTCAATAATATCATCATTTAAGACCGAGGATGATGAAAATATATTTTAAAGAAACGAATCCAAAGAAACAAAATGACAAGGATTAAGGATTAAGGATTCAGACTTGGTTTTATCCATGTCCAAAAATACCTCAAAAATAATCATAGTGGTGTAAAATTCAAGAATGATCAAAACATGGATACAATCAAAGCTAGTATCCGTATTAGATATTTTAGACGAAAAAAAAAATTTTCATTTTTCTATGAATAAAGGCCAGATTCGTGAATAAAGGTCAGATACGTGAATAAAGGCAGATACGTGAATAGTAACTCTCCGACCAAAAGATAGAAATTCCACAAAAAACATCTTCACGCTTCACGCTTAATAAGACTCGTGAAATAAGAATCGTGAATAGTAACTCATGAATAGTAACTCGTGAATAAGAACTCATGAATAGTAACTCCGACATGAAAAAGTTCCAAATTTGATAAAAAGTACCAACCAATATTTCAAAGATAATGATATCAAGAATTAATATCATTTAAGAAGAAAATAACATCCCTTACCTCAAAGAATCAAGATTTCTAAGGAAAGGCTCAAGTGATGTTTAATGAAACTTGTCTTTAATCAATAAAGAACTCTCAAAGTATCTAAATACTCACAAAATACGCCAATAATATAGAGAGAAAGAGAGAAAACTTTGTTTCGTGTGATTTTCAATTCTAACTTAGCCCTCTATTTATAGAAAGATGTTAGCCCACCAAGCGCACTTTGACCAAGCACCGATGGCTTTACCTCGCTACTATTGCCACCCACCACATTTGAAATAAAATTCAGCACATTTTTTCACCAACCACAAGTGGGGCCCACTCAATTCTAGAATTTTCCACCAAAATCAATTATAAACCTAATTTCCTAATCCGACACCTCTTAAAATTCACAACAAATCATTCGTGCATTTTTAATTGTTCAAAATTTGTGGACATATACTCAACTTATATATGTATAACATATCCAAAATTTACAACGATCCAACTATTTGATTAAAATTATAACCCAATAATATATCTCAAAACCCCGATTTGATTTTTAATACCTCCAATCCGATAAAATACCGATAAAACACCTCAACATTAATTCCTTCATTAATAACCACATAAATAAATCCATCATTTATATTCATATAAAATAAATATTTCCTTATCATATGAATCAATAATTAATTATTCACAAATAATATTACGTAATCACATTTATGACAACCAGTCGCTCCTGAAAGAGGGGCTTTCCAATAAGGATCTCTCTCATCGCGCCAAGCAATTAGGTGACCAAACCTCTCCTTAGATGTAACTTTCTAGACATTGCCAATAATGTTATCTAATAATATTATTCAAATAATATGAATTATTGATCCGATAATGGGAAATATCAAAAAAGGACAATTATCAAACAACAATAATATAAAATATCAACGCAAAGAATTATCAATCAATAAAATAAAATATCGAACAAGAATTCATCGTGAAAATTATCGAGTAAGGCCATCTTACGTAAGGATCAATAATTCAACAATACTGCAATACCGCGTGCTATCGCGTAGACCACGCCAGACATCGTATTTTAACCACCGGGTATTCCAACAATCTTAATTCAGAAATAACTACGCCGTTATTTATAACCACCCAAACTTTGTCGCTTTCTTTCTCATCCAATCGCTTTCACATGGGCCCACATATGGTTACGCTATTGCAGCACGTAATATTCCCCACAAAGCATATAATATTCCCCAAACCCGAATATTCTGACATTTAATATTCCACGACCAAACGAATATTCCCCAACAAAATGAATATTTTATAACCACTTGCTTATTTTGAAATATTTATGTAGATTTAACCCTTAACTATCCACATTAATCAAATCAACCCTTACTATTTCAAAATAATAAATAAAGGAAATTCCTTTTATTTAAAAAAAATTTCGGGTCTTACATAAGTGATTGATAACATGGGGATATTCTTGAATCTGGATAAATTATATTATAAATGTTTAATATTTATCCTTTATCTCATTTGATTGATTCTTTATATCATTATCCTCATGCTTATATTATGTTCAAAGTCATCCGTGGTCACATAAAGTATAGATGGGGACTTGGTATGATTATGACCGAGGGATTGTTAGGTATAATCATAACCGTGTAATTGAAAACACAATTATCTTTGGTAGTAGTGCTTGGATAATTTGTGGTAGTGATACTAATGAATACACAATTATCTTTGGCCGTAGTAAGGATATAATTTGTGGTCGTATATTAATGAATACACAATTATCTTTTGGTTCGTAGTAGTGCATGGATAATTTGTGGTCGTGATAATCTTATATCTTTGGTAGTAGTGCGGCATGGATAATTTGTGGTCGGATACTAATGAATACACAATTATCTTTGGTAATAGTGCATGGATAATTTGTGGTCGTGATAATTAATGAATACACAATTATCTTTGGATAGTAGTGCATGGATAATTTGTTGTCGTATACTAATGAATACACAATTATCTTTGGTAGTAATTACATTATTTAATTTGTGGTCGTGATCTTAATGAATATCCTCGGCCATAGATTACGAGGGATGATTCGATGATATGAATTAATTATTGAAATGTGAGTCTCGTAGAATGAAATATTAATTCATGGATGTATAAAATTAAATCTTTATATCTTTAGTAGTGCATTGATAGACTTGGTATGATTATGACCCAAGATTATTTTAGTATAATCATGACCGTAATTGAAAACACGAATAATAATTCTAATTTTGGCCGTTAGTTCCATGAGACCCAGATTTTATTAATAAAGATTTAAATTTGGTCAAAATAATTTTTAATATTATGGTGTGAATTTGAGATAATATTATAGTTGTGGGTAGTATTTATAAATTTTGCAAAGTATGCAAGTGGTTATATTATATTCGATTGGTCGGGGAATATTCTTGTTTAGCAGGAAATATTCAGATAACTACTCAATCATTGGTGGACCTAATAAATGTAATTATTGTTTGATTGAGAAAACGACAAAAATTTTTATTAAAATAACTACATGGAAGTTTTACCGCTGATACCGCTGAACTACTAGGTAGTAAAAGTACAAAGAATAATGTGGTGTGGTTGCATAGAAGACACCGGTACCTGATTGATTATCGATGCCATGTGAGAAGTCACCATTTGATTCCATTATTGTCGATTAATAATATGAATTATTATAATGATAATGACGCTTTTGTTTTATTCAGATATTATTAACGTAATAAAATGTAAACATCTTTTATATAAAATAGAATACTTTATTAAAGTTATTCTATAAATAGAATATATTATATTTTATTATGCATAGTGTTGCATAGTATTTTTGCATAGTGTTTTGCATAGATTGCATAGTGTTTGCATAGTAAAATGTTTTTATATAAATAGAATATATTATATTTTATTTAAAAGATTTTTCTTTAAATATGGACCGCCGATTAAAGTAAATCAATCTGACCGCTTCATGGATTAGTTACTATGCATTCCATTTTCCTATAAATAAAGCTCATTCCTTCATTATTTTCTTACTTAATTCATCAAACTCTGTAGAGAGAGAAATTATAGAGAGAAGCTTATAGAGAGAAAATTATAGAAAGAAAAGAGAGTATTCTCGCTACTTCACTACTTCTATATTCAGTTCTTTTACTAGTAAGGGTGTTATTCTTTCTTCTTCGAAGAGAACTTCATATTCCATTCATTATTATTCTTGGAATAACTCGTAAAAGTGGCATACCCTATACATAACTCAGATATACGCCAGACACCCTATACTTGGTGAAATCCTTATGTTATTCCATCGCTTATTATTCTGCTTGGAATAACTCAGATAATGCGGCTTTACCCTCTATACTTGGTGACATTCTTCTATTATTCTCGCTTGGAACATCCTCGTCTGTGTGTTTTACAATTTAACCTCGGTTCCGCTTTTATTATTCTCATTGGAACATCCTGTCTCATGTGTTTTACACCGACCGGTTCCGCTTTTTTTATTATTCTCGCTGAATATCCTATCTCATGTTTTTACACCTGGATCCGGTTCCATCTTTATTATTCTCGTCTGAACATCCTGCTTGCAGTGAATTTCACCGACCGTTCCGTTATTATTATTATGTTGAATAACTCGTCATGCCAAGTACCGCATGCATGGTGATTTCTTTTGTTATTCCATTCTTTATTATACCCAAATGGTTAAAACTTTGACTTATATACTCCATGAAATTAGTAGAATATCCTCGATATTTGCGTTTTCATCCAAAGATCTTTTCATGGAAATATTCTTCCGATCATTCTTGAATTTTACTTCTACAAACAAAGATTGCACGTTGACAATTTGACGTTAATAATTCATGGATTAAATAATTCTTGAACTTGTTTTATTGAATTATTATGTCATTGTCATCATCCTCATGTTATATTATGTTATCTTCGGCTTACGCATGCATAGATGAACTTAGTATGATTATGACCGTGGATCATTCTTAAGATAATCACGACTTGATATAAATGATGTGACAAAAGTCCTCAAATGGCACAGAATGCAATGATGGATAGTTTTTGGTATGATTATGACCAGGGGTGATTCTAAGATAGTCACGACCATTGATAATTTGATGAAAATCCTCGACCGTGTGTACGGGGATGATTAGATGTGGTGGTTTATTTATTGTCGAGTCTCAAATATAAAAATTGATGAAAACCTTTAAAACCTAAAAGATAGTAGACTTTATTCTCTACTTGACTCTTTTAATGGATTGCTTATTCCACCGCAGCTTAAACCGGTTGTCTATTGTATTTTATCGCTTTAACATCGTTGAAGGCTAATGATAATTTATTCGCATTATCTTAGTCATAATATTTCTTCTCGGGCTAGTTGAGCTCACCTTTTTCTTTCACCGCTTTCTCTGTGAAATGAGAAACATAGTCGGGACGAGCCTGGGAACGAGCAGTAATGGTCCGTAGGATAAGATTAGTAGTCCCTCACTATTCTCGTGTGAAATAGTGTGATAATAGTTGTAATGAGGACTCCTTTTGAGTTTGTATAATATCTAGTAGACAATATTTGTATTCAAACTCATAGTTTATGTCGATTGTACACCTACGCTTATATTAGTAAGTTGTATTTGAATTTATGTACCATGTAAGTGGCGACTCAAGATGGGTGACGATACCTAATTTTGGGGGCGCCACAGCTGGTATCGTAGCTTAGGATATGATCCCCGCTAAGATGTGAGATAAGAACTAGAGGGGAGAGACGGGAAATTCCTTCGCTAGTATGACCTACCTAAGTTTATTTGGTATTTAATTGGTGGCTCATGAGTATATAGGATAATATTTGATATATTAATTAACCCTTGTTGTGTGGCAAAGTTTGGAAACGGCAAATTGAAAATATTCACAATGGAGTGAATGTGACCGCTATGACACCTTTAATCACTAATCGTGTTAATGCAAAGGTCGATTTAGAGAACAAATTAGAGATATCCACGTAGTGAATGAAGAACTAATTGTTGCACCCGAGCTAGTTGCAGGAGGTAGCAAATTGAAAGTGAGGAAGAAGAAGAAGAAGAGGAAGAAGAGGAACCCGAGGAGAATCGGTTAAGAAATTTATGATCAAAACTTAGAATTACAAAATCGTGTTCGTGAGCTAGAAGAACAAAGTTGAAGAACGAAAACGGTCGTGGAACAAAGGGATACAACAATTCAAAATTGGGTTACCCGATATGTGATGCTCGAACAAAATCACGCTTTAAGGTGGTGTAAGATATTAAAGTTGAATCGAGAATTTAAAAATCAAAGATCGCCTAAAAGAAGAAACAATCGAACGAAGGAGAATAGGCGATGTATGGGTAAAAGTCGCACAACGCGTTGATAGTGTAGAAAAAGACGTCCAGATCCAATAAAGCCAAAATAGATGAAATGGACTTTGCTTTTTGACAAAGAATTGAGAATTTCAACATCGAATTCTAATTACCTCAAAGCAGATAGCGGTCAACCCGAATTGAGATATGGATCGAGAATAATGATTCAAATAATGGATCGTGAATGTGAAGAAGCACTTAAGGGTGGAATGTACCCTATAGTAAAGTCAAACTTCGATAATTTAAGCGAGTAGCGTTTATCGAGAAAAACCGAACGGGTTATTACGGGTAAGTTAATTATAAATTAATGCTAAGTCTATACTTTATTCAATACAAGTTCTACCCACTCTTTTATTTCACCTAGTTGTGTTCAACGCTTAAATTTGACTCAAGAAGTTAAACTTTGACTTATTGGTTGAAACTTCGTTAGTAGGAGCCTTCATACCACTCCATCTATTTTTAAATCTTGTTGATTCAAATAAACATTTTCACGCTACTTCGTCGATCTTATCTTTTGAAAATACTTGCCTTTGATGTGATTTTTAGGAATCAATTGGTTAGCTAATCATCATGCTTTTCGTAAGGTTGTTAGCTTTTATATTCATAACCAACCCGTTATACTGAATTCAAAGTAACCAAACCCTAAAGTTAATCATCATTATATCGCTTATAAGAAAAGAGCTCCAACCTTTCGTTGTTGACTTCCTTGTGTGGAATGCACCGGCTTTACTTTCTTCAGAGGCGACATCGTGAATGAAGATGGCAAGTTTATAGGTATCATTGTGAGGTGCTATCTAGGTTAAGGGATAGAAGTCACAGTTGGTATCAATGTGATGTACTATCCAAGTCTTGATAAGAGTAATGCTTTTGAATGATATTTCTATCATTAATAAATTTCTCGACGATTCTTGAAGATTTCTAGCCTACCCTAGAGCGTGAAATCGAATTTTGTATTGACCCCAAGATAAAAACCCATTTCTTAAACCCTCAAATATTTCTTCAACTAAATAAATAATGATTTACGTGGTTTATGATGAAAGTCATAATAAAAGCATTGGAATAATGAAAATCATGGGTATATGAAGTATTAGTAAGTTTTATGATGAGTTATGTTGGTTAGTATGTAAAAACATGAAAGTTTCTTAGAAATCACAAAGAGTTGAAAATCGATTTTAGTGAAAAACGTAATATGAAATTAAATTGACCATATCTCCTATTATATTTTGAATTTTTGAATGTGGTCAAGTCCTAGAGTTAGATCTATGAGTTACCTAACTAATCCAAGTGGAATTACTGGAAAAGGTGTTGTAGATTTTTGTGTGGACTGATTTTAGCAAAGGAGTGCAAAGCTGCAAAAACCGAAAAAGCTTCTGCCATGATTTTAGAGAGGCTGTTTCGGCCACTTAAATTATGAGAAAAATTCTGGCCTTTTGGGACATGAAAGTATATGGTATAAAGTACCTCCTGTCCAAAAATGAGCTCATTCTGACTTAAAATGAGCAAGTTATGACTATTTCAATATTTAGGTTTTTCCGATTTAAAACGCTATAACCGGAGTTCTATAACTCAAGATGACCATGAAATTTAAACTGGAAGCTCACGTTAACATGTGTAAGGTCCTGCCAAGATTTGGGAATTTTTGGAGTTAAACTTGAGGTAGCTAATTTCTTAAGAAATTAAGTGGAAATTGATTTTTAAAAAATAGTAAATAAATTTTAAAAAATTCCGAGAAAAATATATTTTCATTATGGGACTATATTATGCTAAATCCCAGAAAAGAAATATTTTTGGGGCTGATTTGGTATTTTTCATGAAAATAGTTTAGTTACTTAAACATATGAAGTTAAATATGTTATGTGAAGTAAAAAAGTTGAAAATATGATTTTATGGCTAGAGAATCCTATATAGAGTATATGCATATTTTTTGATGAGGGATTTGATAATTGGTGATGATATCTTCTGAGTATGACATTTTTGAATGATTAAATGCATTATATGGTAAAGTGTAAACAATTAAGATAAATTGTTTATAAATTTAAGAAGTGATTAAAATATTATTATAATATTAATGTTATTAGATTATGAGATTATTAAATGATTGATAACATGGGATATTCTTGAATCCTCGGATAAATTATATTATAAATGTTTAATATTTATCCTTTATCTCATTTGATCGATTCTTTATATCATTATCCTCATGTTTATATTATGTTGAAAGTCATTTGTGTTACTGTAGTATATAGATGGACTTCTGGTATGATTACGACCACGTGATTATTCTAAGATAATCATAACAGTAATTGAAAACACAATTATCTTTGTCAGAAGTGCATGGATAATTTGTGGTCGTGATACTAATGAATATCCTCGGCCACGTAGTGCGGGGATGATTCGATGATGTGGATTAATTATCGAAATGAGAGTCTCAAAGAATGAAATATTAATTCATGGATGTGTTCAAAGTCATCTCGTGGCTTTTACGCATGCATAGATGGACTTGGTATGATTATGACTGTGGATTGTTCGGCATAATCATAACCAGATTGAAAACACAATTATCTTTGGTCGTAGTGTATGGATAATTTGTGGTCTTGATACTAATGAATATCCTCGCTTCTCAGAAGTGCGGGGATGATTCGATGATGTGGATTAATTATTGAAACAATTTGAGTCTCAAAGAATGAAATATTAATTCATGGATGTGTTCAAAGTCATCTCATGGCTTACTTCGCATAGATGGACTTGGTATGATTATGACCGTGGATTGTTCGGATAATCATAATCAGTAATTGAAAACACAATTATCTTCGCCGTAGTGCATGGATAATTTGTGGTCGTGATACTAATGAATATCCTCGGCCCGTAGTGCGGTGGATGATTCGATGATGTGGATTAATTATCGAAATGAGTCTCAAAGAATGAAATATTAATTCATGGATGCGTAAAAGTCATCTCGTGGCTTACGTGCATAGATGGACTTGGTATGATTATGACGACCAGGATTATTTTTAGATAATCATAATCAGATTGAAAACACGAATATCCTCGGCAAAGAAGGTATGGATAATTCGTGGTCGTGATACTATTAAGTCGCGTCTTAGCATTATTGGTTTTATGCTTTGTATATCTTTAAATTTAGAAGGCAAAGATGAATTGTTAATGAATAGCTTTGGCGATTTCAAAGATGAATTTAATATTTTAAACGATAAAGGTATTCAAGGTATCCTCATCTCTTTATCATACCAGTATCGCACTTCTAATTTCGAGGGCTTAAATTCCATAAGGAGGGAGATCAGAGAGACCCTGATTTTATTAATAAAGATTTAAATTTGGTCAAATAATTTTTAATATTATGGTGTGAATTTGAGATAATATTATAGTTGTGGGTAGTATTTATAAATTTTGCAAAGTATGCAAGTGGTTATATTATATTCGATTGGTTCTGGGGAATATTCTTGCTTAGCAGGGAATATTCGTATAACTACCAATCAATCATCAGGACCTACAATGATGTAATTATTATTTGATCGAGAAAACGCATAAAAATATTTTATTAAAATAACTATGGAAGTTTTACCGCTGATATCATTGAACTACTTCCTTGGTAGTAAAAGTACAAGAATACGTGTGGTTGCATAGTAGAAGACACCAGATTGATTATCATGCCATGCTAGTGAGAAGTCACTCATTTGATTCCATTATCACAATTAATAATATGAATTATTATAATGATAATGACGCTTTGTTTTATTCAGATATTATTAACGTAATAAAACGTAAACATCTTTTATATAAAATAGTATACTTTATTAAAGTTATTCTATAAATGTAATATATTATATTTTATTACGATAGTGTTGCGATAGTATTTTGCATAAATTTTCGATAAGTATTGCATAGTGTTTGCATAAGTAAAATGTTTTTATATAAATAGAATATATTATATTTTATTTAAAAGATTTTTCTTTAAATATGGACCGTCCGATTAAAGTAAATCAATCTGACCGCTCATGGATTAGTTACTACGCATTCCATTTTCCTATAAATGTAAGCTTTCATTCCTTCATTATTTTCTTTACTTAATTCATCAAACTCTAGAGAGAGAAATTATAGAGAGTTTATATAGAGAAAGTTATATAGTAAGCAAGAAGTATTCTCTCTCGCTACTTCACTACTTCTATATTCAGCTCTTTTTACTTAAGTGGTGTTATTCTTTTCTTCAAGAAGAACTTCATTATTCCATTCACTATTATTCGCTGAATAACTCCGTAAAAGTGGCATACCCTATACATAACCTCAGATACGCAGATACCCTATACTTGGTGAAATCTTTATGTTATTCCATCGCTTATTATTCTCATTGGAATAACTCAGATACGCCATTTCTTCTATACTTGGTGACATTCTTCTATTATTCTCATTGGAACATCCTCGTCTGCAGTGTTTTTACACCGGACCGGTTCCGCTTTTTATTATTCATTGGAACATCCCGTCGCATGTGTTTTACACCCGACCCGTTCCGCTTTTTTATTATTCTCGCTTGAATATCCTATCCGCAAGTGTTTTACACCGGATCCGGTTCCATCTTTATTATTCGGTTGGAACATCCCGCTTGATTGTGAATTTCACCCCGACCGGTTCCGTTATTATTATTATGTTGAATAACTCGCTCATGCGAAGCACCGCATGCACGGTGATTTCTTTTGTTATTCCATTCTTTATTATACCCAAATAAGTAAAACTTTGACTTATACTCCATGAAATTAGTAGAATATCCTCGATATTCAAGTGTTTCATCCAAAGATCTTTCACGGAAATATTCTTCCGATCATTCTTGAATTTTACTCTACGTAACAAAGATCATGTTGACAATTTGGACGTTAATAATTCATGGATTAAATAATTCTTGAACTTGTTTTATTGAATTATTATGTCATTGTCATCATCCTCATGTTATATTATGTTATCTTTTGAACTTACGCAGATAGATGAACTTAGTATGATTATGACTGTGGATCATTCTTAAGATAATCACGACTTGATATAAATGATGTGACAAAGTCCTCATTGGCTGTAATGCGTTGATGGATAATTTTTGGTATGATTATGACCAAGGTGATTCTAAGATAGTCATTTAACCATCGATAATTTGATGAAAATCCTCGACCGTAGTGGTACAAGGATGATTAGATGTGGTGGTTTATTTATTGTTCGAGTCTCAAATGATAAAAATTGATGAAAACCTTTTAAACCTAAAAGATAGTAGATTTTATTCTCTACTTGACTTTTTTAATGGATCGCTTATTCCACTGCAGCTTAAACCGGTTGTCTATCAGATTTTATCGCTTTAACATCACATTGAAGGCTAATGATAATTTATTCTCGCATTATCTTAGTCATAATATTTCTACTTGAAAGTTGAGCTCACCCTTTTTTTCTTTCACCGTTTCTTCGAAATGAGAACATACCGACGACGAGTCGGGGAACGAAGTAATGGTCCGCAGAGATAAGATTATTAATCCCTCACTATTCTCGTGAAATAGTGTGATAATAGTTGTAATGAGGACTCTTTTGAGTTTGTATAATATCTAGTAGATAATATTTGTATTCAAACTCATAGTTTATGTCGTATTGTACTACGACGCTTATATTAGTAAGTTGTATTTGAATTTATGTATCACGTAAGTTAATACTCAAGATGGGTGACGATACCTAATTTTGGGGGCGTCCATGCGTATGCATCAGATAATTCGTAATCGTAATACTTATTAAGCTTGCGTCTCAAAGATTATTGGTTTTACAAATTGTATATCTTTAGCGCCTTAGTCTGCATTTGAATTGTTAATGAATAAACTTTGGCAGATTTCAAAGATGAATTTAATATTTTAAACGATAAAAGATTGAGGTATCCTCATCTCTTTATCATACCAAGTGACGTATTCTAATTTCGGTATGAAATTCCATAAGGAGAAATTGTGAGACCCCTGATTTTATCAATAAAGATTTAAATTTTATTTAAATAATTTTTAATATTATGGTGTGAATTTGAGATAATATTATAGTTGTGGGTAGATTTATAAATTTTGCAAAAGTATGCAGTTTTATATTATATTCGATTAATTTTAATATATTGGTTTAGCGAGGAATATTCGTATAACGACTTTCAATCATTGGTGGACCCCTAATAATGTAATTATCGGATTGATCGAAAACGACAAAAATATTTTATTGAAATAACGGCGGAAGTTTTCACCGGTTCTTTGTTGAACTACTTCGTAGTAGTAAAAGACAAGAATAATGCTAATGCAGAAAGAAGACACCAAGTATTGATTATCGATCTTTATGTGAGAAGTCACCAGTTTGATTCCATTATTTGTCGATTAATAATATGAATTATTATAATGATAATGACGTTTTATTTTATTCAGTATTATTAACGTAATAAAATGTAAACATCTTTTATATAAAATAGAATCTTTTATTAAAGTTATTCTATAAATAGAATATATTATATTTTATTACGATACGTAGTGTTGCGTAGTGTTTTTGCGATAAGATTGCATAGTGTTTGCGTAGATAAGAAACGTTTTATATAAATAGAATATATTATATTTTATTTAAAGATTTTTTTTTTAAATATGGATTTGTCAGATTAAAGTAAATCAATCCTAGATAGCTCATTGGATTGATTCTTATCGATTCTATTTTCCTATAAATAAGCTCATTCCTTCATTATTTTCTTACTAATTCAATTAAACTCTGTAGAGAGAAAATTATAGAGGCTTATATAGAGAAAATCATAGAGAGAAAGAAGAAGAAAGATTCAGTCTTTCACTACTTTGATATCCAAATTATAACTTTTACAAGAAGATATTATTTGTTGTACATCAGTAAAGTGCCAAGTATTCTTTCTTCTTGAAGAAACTTTTGTTATTCCATTCATTATTATTCATTGGAATAACTCGTAAAAGTGGTATACTTATACATAACTTGTGTATATGCAGATACCCTATACTTGGTGAAATCCTTTATGTTATTCCATCGCTATTATTCATTGGAATAACTCAGATACGCTATTTCCCTATACTTTATGACATTCTTCTATTATTCATTTGGAACATCCTCATGCATGTGTTTTACACCGGACCGCTTCCGCTTTTTTATTATTCTATTGGAACATCCTCATCACATGTTTCTGTACACCTGAATTTGGTTCCGCTTTTATCATTCTGTTGGAATATCCTATCGTGTGTTTTACACCGGATCCTGGTTCCATCTTTATTATTCTCGTTGGAACATCCTCGCTTACAATGTGAATTTCACCGACCTTGCCTTAGTTATTATTATTACATTGGAATAACCGCGTCCCACGCAATCTGCATGCGTGGTGATTTCTTTTCATATTCCATTCTTTATTATACCCAATTGGTTAAAACTTTTGACTTATCTATACTCCATGAAATTAGTAGAATATCCTCGATATTTTGCGTTTAAATCCAAAGATCTTTTCAAATGGAAATATTCTTCCGATCATTCTTGAATTTTACTTCTACTTAAACAAAGATCGTGCCGATAATTTGGACGTTAATAATTCGCTGATTAAATAATTTTTTAACTTGTTTTATTGAATTACTATGTCATCATAATCATCCTCACGTTATATTATGTTATCTTTTTTGAAACTTTACGCCAAGAGATGAACTTTGGTATGATTATTATACTGCGATCATTCTAAGATAATCACGACTGACATAAACGATGCATAAAAGTCCTTAGCTACCGCGAATGCAATGATGATGGATAGTTTTGGTATGATTATGGCCAGGGATTGATTAGATATAATCGTACCATTGATAATTTGATGAAAATCCTCGATCAGTGAATGCAGGGATGATTAGATGTAGTGGTTTATTTATTAAAAGGTGAGCCTCAAAGATAAAAATTGATGAAAACCTTTAAAACCCAAAAGATAGTAGAGATTTTATTCTACTACTTGACTCTTTTAATGGATTCTTTATTCCGCTGCAGCTTAAACCCGGTTGTCTATTGTATTTTATCGAGATAACATCATTTGAAGGCTAATGATAATTTATTCTGCATTATCTTGACCATAATATTTTTACTTTGAAATTTAGTGAAATTTCACCCTTTCTTTCATTTATTTTTTTCGGAAACGAGAACATATGCATTTGGGACGAAATCGAGGAGCGTAAGAATGGTCCGGAGGATAAGATTAGTAGTCCTCACTATTCCGTGAAATAGTGTGATAATAATTTGAATGAGCGACTCCTTTTGAGTTTGTATAATATCTAAGAGACAAAATTTGTATTCAAACTCACGGTTTATATCAGATTATGCATGCACGAGTTAGATTAAGTAAGTTGATTTGAATTTACGTATCTACGTAAGTTTCAATCAAGATGGGTGACGATATCTACCTAATTTTAGAGGCGTCACGGTAAAGATGTATACGATCCATAACACGATTTGTTATGCATCAAAAATTGACAAATAACATCTTTAACTTCCATTTCAATTATTAATGGCTTGGATTAAAAAAAGGCGTCGATGTCTTCTACAATAACTAGTGGACTAGATTAAAAATTTATTTTGGACGAATATGCCCATAATATCCAAAACTGCTGCTGCGATAAGTAATTAGGCAGAATTAGGGATGAATAGATCACTCCCAAAAGCTATTGCGATTTCAGGCGATTTGAGGAATCCTGGTTCGCAATTAAAGACAGATTTGCAACAAGTTGTGCAATTGAAGGCAGATCGATAATAAGTTGTGCAAATTTGATATCGTGCATCCAAAATTTTTGTTCTACATCAGATATTTTAGCATTGAATCGATATGTTTTTTGAATTTATTACGACCATTCAAAATCAAGTTCATCAAAATTGGTTGATTCAGTTTTGTATCACCATAAAACTAGAATATAGATGATTAATGAGCATATAGTCTTGATATCTTTATTCATCTCTTATGTTTCTTTTCTTAATTGGTTCTGTCTGCTATTTGGTGACTCAAATGTTTATAGCTGCAAGCAGGCAGTACCTGACATTGTATGGGGAAAACACACTCAAATCGTCTTGGATGTGGATGTAGGGTTGCTAGCTTTTGGGGGTTCTTTTTGAGAGAGATGTTCTCATTATGTCTTTTGCACCAAAAGATGAACATGAAGCTCAAGTTCAATTTGCACTTGAAAGGGGCATACCTGTAATTATATCAGAGCAAGGTATTTGACCACATCCACTGTGCATGATGAAGAGTTTCTTGGCATGTAGAAGATTCCATCGATTACAGTTTCTATTTGAGAAAGTTATGGTCTGTTGTGAATCGAAAGAAATGGTGAAACAATATTTTCTTTTTTATTTATCGGGGTTGAAAGAAATTGTTGTGGTTAGGCTGTTATGATCTTGCATATTCGTTCAATTTTTTTTAATCTAGTCCGCTAGTTATTCTAATGGACTGTGGGAATTTTTTTTAATACACAACATTAATAATTGTAATGAACGCTAAAGATGTTATTTGTTAATTTTTGATCCATAATAAATGCATGTTATGCATCATTCCCCATATATATATATATATGGGAAATGATCCGTGGAATACGTTAGAAAGGGTGTGTTTGAATAAAACTATTGTTTGATACGATATCTTAAAAAAAAAAATTAACTTCAATCATTCTCAAGTTCTTAAGTCCAATTCATTCTTTCATTCATTAAAAATTAGAGAGTATTCAAATATTATTGGTTCGTGAAACTCTCTATTGAAGTGCTTTTTATGAGAGTTAAAGACTATTTTATTTTGAGAAGTAGACGTCCAATATTTCATCCGTTAATACCAATAGCGGTCCGGAAACGATTACATCTAGTAAATCATTATTATAAAATTATTTATCAGTTACTTCTGTTTTTATAATTAGTATATAATTATTACTGGGTTAACGATTAGTAACCCTTTAGACTCAATATTGGTTGGGATATATATATATATATATATATATATATATATATATATATGTGTGTGTGTGTGTGTGTGTGTGTGTGTGTGTTCCGGAAGAAGTAGAGAGTTTACGGTCGCAGGCGCATAGACAAAATAATAACACATGTCTAAATTTTAATTTGACTTAAAAGTTTAAGTGACCAAATTTATGTATATAAATTTTTATTGTTTTATTATTTTTATTTTTCCAACATAAAATTTAATCCAATTAATTTACTAATTATGATATCGTATCAAAAGAGATTAACCCATGCATGTGTGTTGTGGTGATATACGGAGTGACGAAGTCAAGATTAGTTTGTAGTGGGGTCAATAATTAGATTAATTATCAGTCACTATTATCCACTCCGATCACTCGTAAAAGGTTTTGATAGTTCACAGTTTGATTTTTGCCTTTTGCGATTTGGCTTGCTCCTTCTTTCTATGTTTTGTGGTTGAAGTGCTGAAAAAATATTGATGTATGAGATTTAGGGCTGAGACTTGGCCGCTTGGGTATTTCTAATTAAAAAAAAAAATCTGAATGAGGTCAAAAATTGAGTGCGAGTAAAAAATTGAGTGGGATAAATTTTTTTTTTAAGTAATTTCAAAAATTGAGTGGGGTCAATTGACCCCACACTTTTACCATAGCTTCGCTAGTGGATATACGTAATACAAATTGATTCATAAAATAAATCTCCATTTTTATTTTATACATTAAAATAATATTTACAATGCAATTTTAATTCAATCTACAGCTATATTTTTAATAGTATGATCTGTATTACATTATTTATACCGAAAAAATAAAAATTGTGTTGAAAATATTTTATCAATCCTACTAAGAGTAGTGGATATATAATTTGATTGATGGTCAAGACCCAAAGATTCCATGTCACCTTGAAATGACCAAAAATGAAGTGCCATTTCTCTGATTCTCGACCAGATTGTGCTTCTTAGTTAGTAGTAGTAGTGTAGTACTATTTCTCTTCATGATGTGATTCCATTTATTACTAATGAAGAATGTTATGATACCTTTGTGAAACCTAGTTGTTGGGCATAATCCTTTTTTTTTTATTGGTAGTAGGATTTAATTAAAACCTACTTTGGATCATTATTCTGCTTGGATTACGGTTGGTCCAAATGGTTTGGTAGATTCTTGATTATTTCATTGGGTCTTTTCTATTGGATTCGGTCGTTTGGGTCGTTTCCATTATTTGACTTAATCATGAATTGGCCCATTATACAAATTGTCACTTAATCCAACTTTGACCTATAATCATTATACCAAGTGATAGTTGACTACTGTGTCTGCCACCTTTCTGCATGGCATTAATGAGGATGAGATCGGATGATTTCCATGGCAAAACAGTGGTAGCAGAAGTGGAAGCAAAGCAAAAGCATACTTTCTACCGAAATGACCGGACCTGGAAAAGGTGTCGGGGAGGTGATGAGTGTATCGTAATCCAGGAATGGGTATGTATAGGGCTAAGATCACAGAAGAAGGCAGGTAACATACAATCATATTATTACTCTCTCTCAAGCATTAGATGTAAGACCCCAACTTATTATTAATGAAATTTAATTTTCTCTATTTATTATTTTAAAATAGTAAGGGTTGATTTGATTAATGTGGATAGTTAGGGGTAAAATACGCAAATACTTCAAAATAAGCAAGTGGTTATAAAATATTCATTGTTGTTGTCGGGAATATTCGTTTGGTAAATGGAATATTCGTCTTTGTCGGGGAATATTCATAATGACGGCAGTATGCCAAATGTGGGCCCCATAACTGGAAGCGATTGGATGAAGAAAACGCGAAATATAAGTGGTTTAAAAATAACGGCGTGGTTATTACATCAAGCATTATCTTTGTTAAAATACCCTTGGTGGTTAAAACACAAGAAGCATTACCAGTATTGCACCAATTATTGATTCTTACGTAAGAAGGCACTACTCAATAATGGTTACGAATTATCGCTCATTCGATTTTTATTGAGTTAATAATTGTTTGCGTTGATATTTTATATTCTTTGTTGTTTGATAATTGTCATTACACAAGATTTTTCATTATCGAAGCAATAATTCATATTATCCTGAATAATATTATTAGATAACATTATTGGCAATGTCTAGAAAGTTCGCATACAAGGAGAGGTTTGGTCACCTAATCAATTGTAGGTAAGAAGAAAAAATTCTTATTGGAAAGCCCCTCTTTCAGGAACCTGCTCATTGTCGATATTGTGATTACAGTAATATTATTTGTGAATAATTAATTATTGATTCATATGATGAGGAAAATATTGATTTTATGTGGATATAGATGGAGAAAAATTTTAATGTGACAATTGTTGAAAATTGAAATTTTAACTTTTTCGATAAAATAATTCATTTAAATATATTATTATATTTTAATAATATAATAATGGTGATATTTTTATAACGAATGTGGGATATATGAGTATACGAGGAGGAAGAGTATTTTGTTTGCAATAAATGTTTAAAACATGTTAAACATGTTGGTGGACCCCATTTATTGGCTGAAATTTGATTATAACTTTAAAATCGCCTGCTTTTGGATTTCGTCAATTTCTATTTGGAATTTGGAAAACTTTCTTCTGCAAAGTTGTAGAGAATTGAATTTCCTATAAAAACTCATGAGATTCGAATTTTCTGATGAAAGGGCTATTTATTATGAATTATTGAAGTTCAAGTTCAAAAAATAATTGATTTTTGGAAGTTTAAAATATTTAAAATTAGAAAACGTTTTTTTTGTTATGGTGTGTTTACATGTGGGTTGAATGAGCTGAATTCAGTTCTTGGAAGGTTGGCGGGGAAATTTTATTATAAATAATAATATTATATTAAATTTTTTTAACTTTTGTGTTCTAAAGATTTCATATAAATAGGTGCTTAGGTTAGAATTGAAAATCACACCGTAAACTCCAAGTTTTCTCTCTCTATATTATCGAAATGTATTCTTGTGAGTATTTTGAGTATACTTTGAGTATTGTTAGATGGTGCAAGTTCCTTCAACACTATACCCAGATTCCAAATTGTAAATCTTAATCTTTCGAGGTAAGGGATGTTATTTTCTTCTCAAATGATATTATTTCTTCAATATCATTATCTTTGAAATATTAGTTGAAACTTTTTATCAAATTTGGAACTTTTCCATGTCGGGTTACTATTCATGAGTTCTTATTCACGAGTTACTATTCACGAAGTACTATTCATGAAGCGTGAAGATATTTTTTTGGGAAATTTCTATCTTTTGGTGTCGAAATTACTATTCACGTATACTCAGACTATTCACGATATCTATAACTATTCAATAGAAAAATAAAATTTCTTCTTTTTGTCCAAAATATCTATTCGGATACTAGCTTTGATTGTATCCATGTTTTGATCATTCTTGAATTTTACACCACTATGATTATTTTTGAGGTATTTTTGAACATGGATAAAACAAAGTACTTAATCCTTAATCCTTAATCCTTGTCATTTTGTTTCACTTTGGATTCGTTTTTTAAAAATATTTTTCATCATCCTCGATCTTAAATGATGATATTATTGAATATCTTTGGCACGTAGTGCAAAGATGAATGATTTCTCAAGAATATCTTTGGTAGTAGTGCAAAGATGAACAGTGTTTAGATGAATAATGACCAATCGATGAATATCTTTGGCTGTGTAGTGCAAAGATGAATATTTGATTCCGGATGTATATTGATTGATGTTCTGAGGGATAAAAGATGAGCGATGAACTTTTAAATTCATACATGAAGATAGTAGTTTGCATTCTCTACTTAACTCTTCTAATGAATTATTATTTCATCATGAATATTGATTTAAAATTTGTTGTCTATTGTATTCTATTAGATTTTCCTCGTTGAAGACTAACGGTAATTTGTTGTATATTATCTTAGTCATAATATTCTTTCTTGGGCTAGTTAGAGCTCACCCTTTTCCTTTTTGTTCCATTTTTCTTCTCGGAGGCGAGAATATAAGCGAGTGCAGCTTCGAGGTATGGAATAAAGGTTTTAGAAAGGATTGTTTAGTAGTCCTCACCATTTTGTAAAATAATGTATCAATAAATATGATGAGGATTTATTTGAGTATAGATATTATACTGAAGATAATATTTGTATTCAAACTCACAGCTTTATCTTGTTGTAATAATAAAGTTGTAGTTGTTTACGCACCATGTATTGACAACTCGGAATAGGTAATGTATACCTATTTTGGGGCGCCACATTGGTATCGAGCTTGGGGATATGATCTCTCGGCGGAGATCGGGAATAGAACTAGGAGGGAGAGACGAGTAAATCCTTCGCTAGTGTGTCCTACTAAGCTTATTTTTTTAGTTGGTCAAGATATAAAGATATTATGTGATATATTGATTTCCTTAATTAACCATTGTTTTATAGACATGATTGAGAATGTCGATGAGAATATTAACAATGGAAATGAGACCGTGGAGACGCTGTACTCACCAACGAGGGGAACGTCTGACAGTGGCAATGTTCCTCCCGTGAACAACACCACCGAGTAGATGATGAACGAGGGATGTTTAGAAGCTTTTTGCGATTCATGCAAAATCGAATTGAGGAGACTCGTGTTCAAAATACAGGAGAAATGATAGCGATTCACGGGTTGTCACAAACAAAGCGATTCAAAAGAGTCAGGACCACCGAAATTTAAGGAAAAGCCGGATCCGATCATGGCGGAAACATGGGTCAAGCAAATTACCAAGATATTCGATGTCTTGGGATGCACGGAGAACAGAAGGTTCCATTCGCCACCTTTATGTTCCATGGCGAAAGCGTATCATGGTGGAGTCTCGTGAAGCGTACCCATCCAAATACCGCACTCAAAGATGTCTTGGGAGACGCTTTGAGAACTATTTAATGACAAATACTTTCACAAAGTGTTCGTATATGAAGGAAGTGGAGTTTATTAGGCCGAGCGAACAACACGACGGTGTCTCAAGACGAGGCAAAGTTTGGAGAGTTATCCAGTTTTGCACCTCATTTAGTGGAGAATGAGGAACGATGACGCGGATGTTTCTTAGAGGTTTGAAACCCGTATACGTCAAGATCTCATTTCTCATAAATTTTCTCTCTATTCGGATGTTGTAAATGGGCTCAATTATTAGGCGAGCGAGATAACGAGTACTACTAACCGAGTGAGGGACCACAACCAAGATCGTACTGCAGAGATAGCGATCAATGTAATAATGATAACCAAATGGAGAAAGAAAATGACGGACAAAAATGGTAACCACTGGTGGTAATCATGGCCATGAAAATAGAAGAAGCGAGTCGAGGAGATTTTAAAAGAGGAGATTTAACAATGACCATGTGAAGACGCGGTCTGCGGCGAAGAATCGGTTCTAAGGGAGGAGAACGACCACCGGTCATATATTACAAATCGAAAAGAGGGACATATCATCCAAACCGCCCACAACAGCCAAAGGTATGCTATAATTGTGGAAAGGAAGGACATATCGCTCGAGATTAGACAATGAAAAAACCTAGTTCGGGGAGGGACGGTGACTCAAAGATCATCCCCGGAAAAAGTCAAAGTCAACGATTAGGAAGAGCGTTTGTTGTGGATCGTCATAATGCGAGGAACCCAAACGAGGTGATCACGGGTAAGCTATTTATAAATTCTTGCGAAGTTTATACCTTACTTGATCTGGGGTGCTACCATTCATTTATCTCTCCTGCATGTGCTCAACGTTTAAACTTGACTCGGAGAAATTAGACTTTGACCTATCTGTGAAAACTCCGTTAGAGAAACTTTCATCACATCCACCATTTATAAATCTTGTTTGATTCAAGTTGGCACCATCACCTTACTCGTTGACCTTATCTCTTTAAAGATACTTGCTTTTGATGTGATTTTAGGGATTGATTGGTTAACTACTCATCATGCCAAAATTGATTATTTTACGTAAGGTTGTTAGTTTTCATATTCCTAACCAACCCGTTGTCTATGAATTCAAGAAACTAAACCATTAAAATCAATCACCGCCATATCTAATCATAAAGCTATTCGTTTATTGAAAAGCGGATGTCAAGCTTTCTTAGCCCATGTTATGGATTTGAATAAAGACACGCCAAATTTGAATAATATTCCCGTTATTGATTTCTTTCCGACTTATTTCCTAGAAGAACTTCCTTGCTTCTACCCGAACGTGAAGTTTTATTCTTTATTGATCTTGAACTCAGGTACAAAGCCCATTTCTAAAACTCCATATCGAATGGCTCTATTGAACTTCAGAGTTAAAGGTCCAACTACGAGAATTGTTGGACATCCGGTTTCATTCGCCCCAAGACATCTCCTTGGGGTGCTCTGTTTTATTTGTAAAGAAGAAAGATCGGAGTATGCGACTTTAATGTTACTATCGAATTGAACCATGTCACCAAAGAAGAATAGTATCCTCTACCTCGTATTGATGACTTGTTTGACCAAATTGCAAGGGCACAATTCTTTTCAAAAATCGATCTTCGCTTACGGATATCATCAATTTGAAGATTAGAATCGAGGATATTCCAGCATCGCCTTTAGAACTCGATGCGGGCATTATGAATTCTTAGTCATGTCTTTCGGATGACTAATGCTCCTCGCGACTTTCATGGATATGATGAACCGAGTATTCAAGGAATATTTGGATCGGTTTGTTGTTGTCTTTATTATTGATGACATCCTTATATATTCCAAAAGTCGTGAAGATCATGAGCACCATTTGAAGCTGGTACTCCAAAGGCTTCGTGAAAACAAACCGTCGCTAAAGAATGTGTCACTCATTTCATATAGTACTTTTCAAACGGATGAAGTATGTATGGCGAAAGAACGGGTAAAACCGTCGCTATAGTCCAAAAAATCGTCGTCATAATTCATAATCAATTATATAATACATAATTGTGTATATATATTTTTCATATATATATATATATATATATATATATATATTGGAATTACCACCTCACTGATGCCCCGCATGCTAAATCAAGCCATTTATAAAATAAGTAACTACTAGAATATACATATAGTGAGATCATATCTCATTGATTTATATAAGGTCCACATGTATTGCCTTCCACGTCGATCATTTCAATTTTAAATTGATCTTCGCAATGATTGTTGTAAAATTTGATCAAGTTGTCGATATCTAACTTCAACTACGAACGCCACTAGTATAACTAACTTAACTTGTATATTAGCTAATAGCTAGGTTGGATGTTTATTCAAGTTTTTTAATTTTATTTAGTAACTTACCAAACGAGAAACAAGAATATGGAAAGTAATTTAGCAAAAACAAAAAAAAGGAATATGGAAAGTAGATTATATATATGTTATCTCAAAATGAGATTTTATTTAATTATATATTTTAAATAATAGACCTTTTAAAAGTAAAATAGTTTTGATATAATATCCTTGGATAAGTTTCAACTATCAAAATTATTATTATTTGTAAGCAATTTGTTTCTTTGTGCGAGGAATATTTTGAGTCAAAAGTTGATGGGCCGGTATTCCAGCTAGAAGTACTAATCTTTCGAGGTAAGGGATGTTATTTTCTTCTCAAATGATATTATTTCTTCAATATCATTATGCTGAAATATTAGTTGAAACTTTTTATCAAATTTGAAACTTTTCCATGCCTGGGTTACTATTCAGCGAGTTACTATTCACGAAGTTACTATTCATTTAAAATGTACTATTCATGAAGCGTGAAGATGTTTTTGGGAAATTTCTATCTTTTGGTGTCTGAGTTACTATTCACGTATCTGGCACTATTCACGATACTCTGATCTTATTCAATTTAAAAATAAAATTTCTTCTTTTTGTCCAAAATATCTATTCTCGATACTAGCTTTGATTGTATCCATGTTTTGATCATTCTTGAATTTTACACCACTATGATTATTTTTGAGGTATTTTTGAACATGGATAAAACAAAGTACTAATCCTTAATCCTTAATCCTTGTCATTTTGTTTCACCGGATTCGCTTTCTTTAAAAATATTTTTCATCATCCTCGGTTTAAATGATGATATTATTGAATATCTTTGGCCAGTAGTGCAAAGATGAATGATTTCAAGAATATCTTTGGTAGTAGTGCAAAGAGATGAGCAATGTATTTAGATGAACATGACTAATCGATGAATATCTTTTTGGCTCAGAGTGCGAAGATGAATATTTGATTCCGGATGTATATTGATTGATGTTACGGATAAAAGATAGACGATGAACTTTTAAATTCATACATAGAAGATAGTAGTTTGCATTCTCTACTTAACTCTTCTAATGAATTATTATTTCATTGCGAATATTGATTTAAAATTTGTTGTCTATTGTATTCTATTAGATTTTTCCCCATTGAAGACTAACGGTAATTTATTGTATATTATCTTAGTCATAATATTCTTTACTTGGGCTAGTTGAGCTCACCCTTTTCCTTTTTGTTCCATTTTTCTCTCTCGTGGAGGCGAGAATATAGCGAGTAATGGTGCTCTGGGTATGGAATGAAGGTTTTAGAAAGGATTGTTTAGTAGTCCTCAACATTTTTGTAAAATAATGTATCAATAAATGTGATGAGGATTTATTTGAGTATAGATATTGTCTAGAAGATAATATTTGTATTCAAACTCACAGCTTTCTTGTTGTAATAATAAAGTTGTAGTTGTTTCTCATACCATGATTGACAACTCGTAATAGGTGATGTATACCTATTTTGGGGCCACAATGATTGGTATCGTAGCTTAGGATATGATCTACGGCGGAGATCGGGAATAGAACTAGGAGGGAGAGACGAGTAAATCCTTCCGCTAGTGTGTCCTACCTAAGCTTATTTTTTTTTTTAGTCGTCATATAAGGATATTATGTGATATATTGATTTCTTAATTAACCCTTGTTTTATATGCAAGATTTGAGAATGTCGATTGAGAATATTAACAATGGAAATGAGACCGTGAGACGCCTTTGTACTCACCAACGAGGGAACGTGGTAACAGTCGGTGCAATGTCCTCCTCCCGTGAACAACACCACCGAAAGCGTATGATGAACGAGGGATGTTTAGAAGCTTTTTGCGCTTCATGCAAAATCGAATTTGAGGAGACTCGTGTTCAAAATACAGAGAGAAAATGATAGCAATTCACGGGTTGTCACAAAAGCAAGCGCTTCAAAGAGTTGGGAACACCGAATTTAAGGGAAAGCCAGATCCGATCATGGCGGAAACATGGGTCAAGCAAATTACCAAGATATTCGATGTCTTGGGATGCTGAGAACAGAAGGTTCCATTCGCCACCTTTATGTTCCGTGGCGAGGCGTACTACCGTGGGAGTCTCAGTGAAGCGTGCACCCATCCAAACCGCACTCAAAGATGTCTTGGGAGACGTTTGAGAACTATTTAATGACAAATACTTTCCGAAAAGTGTTCGTCTATACGAAGGAAGTGGAGTTTATTAGACTAGAGCGAAACAACATGACGGTTGTCTCAAAGATGAGGCAAAGTTTGCAGAGTTATCCGTGTTCAGACCTCATTTGGTGGAGAATGAGGAACGATGACGTGGATGTTTCTTAGAGGTTTGAAACCCAAGATACGCCAATATCTCATTTCTCATAAATTTTCTCTATTCGGAGATGTTGTAAATAGGGGCTCAATTATTAGAAATGAGATAACGAGTACGGTCAACCGAGGACCACAACCGTGGATCGTACCGAGATAGCGATTAAATGTAATAATGATAACCAAATGGAGAAAGAAATAGACGGACAAAAATGGTAACCACTCGGTGGTAATCATGGCCATGAAAATAGAAGAAGCGAGTCGGAGGAGATTTTAAAAAGAGGAGATTTAATAATGACCTATGTGAAGACGCAGCGGTCTTAAGAAGAATCGGTTCTAAGGGAGGAGAAACGACCACCGGTCATATATATATTAAAATGCGAAAAGAGGGACATATCACCAAACCGCCTACAACAGCCAAGGTATGCTATAATTGTGGAAAGGAAGGACATATCGCTCGAGATTATACAATGAATAAAACCTAGTTCAAATGGGGACGGTGACTCAAAAGACGATCCTAAAAGTCAAAGTCAACGATTCCGGAAGAGCGTTTTGTTGTGATCGGTCATAATGCGAGGAACCCAAACGAGGTGATCACGGGTAAGCTATTTATAAATTCTTCTGAAGTTTATACCTTACTTGATCTACGGCATACCCATTCATTTATCTCTCCTGCATGTGCTCAACGCTTAAACTTGACTCGGAGAAATTAGACTTTGACCTATCTCATGAAACTCCCTTAGAGAAACTTTCATCACATCCACCGCTTATAAATCTTGTTTGATTCTAAGTTGGCACCATCACCTTACCCGTTGACCTTATCTCTTTAAAGATACTTGCTTTTGATGTGATTTTAGGGATTGATTGGTTAACTACTCATCATGCCAAAATTGATTATTTTCGTAAGGTTGTTAGTTTTCATATTCCTAACCAACCCGTTGTATTTAATTCAAGAAACTAAACCATTAAAATCAATCATCATCATATCTAATCATAAAGCTATTCGCTTATTGAAAAACGGATGTCAAGCTTTCTTAGCCCATGTTATGGATTTGAATAAAGACACGCCAAATTTGAATAATATTCCCCGTTGTTATTGACTTTCCCGACTTATTTCAAGAACTTCCCTGCCTACCCCCGTAACGTGAAGTTGAATTCTTTATTGATCTTGAACTCGCACAAAGCCCATTTCTAAAACTCCATATCGAATGGCTCCTATTGAACTTCAGGGGAGTTAAAGGTCCAACTACGAGAATTGTTGGACATCGGTTTCATTCGCCCTAGTACATCTCCTTGGGGTGCTCTGCTTTATTTAAAAAGAAGAAAGACGGAGTATGCGACTTTGTATTGACTATCGGAATTGAACCATGTCACCATCAAGAATAGGTATCCTCTACCTCGTATTGATGACTTGTTTGACCAAAGTCTGCAAGGCACAATTCTTTTCAAAATCGATCTTCGCTCGGATATCATCACCAAGATTAGAATCGAGGATATTCCAAAGACCGCTTTTAGAACTCTAAGTGCGGGCATTATGAATTCTTAGTCATGTCTTTCGATCGACTAATGCTCCTGCGGCTTTCATGGATATGATGAACCGAGTATTCTAGGAATATTTGGATCAGTTTGTTGTTGTCTTTATTGATGACATCCTTATATATTCCAAAAGTCGTGAAGATCATGAGCACCATTTGAAGTTGGTACTCCAAAGGCTTCGTGAAAACAAACTATATGCCAAATTGATGAAATGCGAGTTCGCTTGAGGAAGTAGCATTCCTTGGGCACGTGGTGTCGAAACATGGAGTATCTGTTGATCCGGCCAAGATTGAAGCAATACAAAGTTGGGAGCAACCAAAGTCGGTGGATCAAGTACGTAGCTTTTTTGGCTTAATGGTTATTATCGGAGATTCGTGGAAGGGTTTTCTCGAATCGCTACTCCATTAACTCAAATTAACTCGGAAGGATACAAAATTCGTTTGGAGCGAAGAATGCGAGAAGAGTTTCCAAGAGCTTAAGAGGAGACTTATTTCTAAGATCTCTGTTTCTAACAATACCATCCGGTTCTTGGATGGATTTGTTATCTACAAATGATGCTTGAAAAGGGTTAGGATGTGTTCTCATGCAACGTGGAAAAGTCATAGCCTATGCCTCATGACAACTTAAAGAGTATGAGAGGAATTATCCTACTCATGATCTAGAGTTAGCGCAGCTTGTTTTCGCTAAAAAGATATGGAGGCACTATCTATATGGGGAGAAAGTGGAGATATATTCGCACCATAAAAGCCTTAAATATTTCTTCACTCAAAAGAACTCAACATGCGGCAAATGACGTTGGCTCGAGCTATTGAAAGACTACGACCACACTATTCAATACCATCCTGGAAAAGCAAAACGTGGTAGTAATGCAAAGCGTTGAGTAGAAGATCATATGCAGGAACGAAAGTGCGATGATGTCAAGTATACGACAGAGCCAACTTTAATAGAAAAAGTTAAGGTTGCTTTCGAGCCACCGAATCTTGAAATGATGCGTATGAAGAAAAAAGTACAAGAAGGAGCTATTCTTAAGCGAGAATTGATGAAGAAGGAATACTTGAGTCCACTCTAGACTTTGTGTTCTTAACGACTGATTTGAAGTACAAGATTATGATGGAGGCACACAATACACCATTTGCAATCCATCCTCGAAGTACTAAAATGTATCGTGATCTTCGACATACATTTTGGTGGAACAATATGAAGAGAGAGATTGCAAAGTTTATCTTAATGTGTTTAACTTATCAACGTGTAAAGGCGCGAGCATCTAGTACCTAAGGGTCCGCTGCAACCACTTGAGATTCCGAATGGAAGTGGGAACACATTACCATGGATTTCAAGCACGGGTCTTCCTACGGTTTCTCGTGGCATCAATGCTATTTGGGTTATTGTTGATAGATTAATCAAGTCCGCTCATTTCTTGCCGATACGGAGACTTATTCATTTGAACGTCTTGCTAGTATGTACGTGAATGATATTGTGAGGTTGCATGGCATGCCTGTATCCATAGTTTCGGATCATGACCCAAGATTCACTTCAAGATTTTGGGTTAGCTTGCAAAAAGCTATGGGCACGGACGATGATTCGGTCGCATACCATCCTCAAACCAGACGACAATCGAGAAAGGACTATTCAAACTCTTGAAGATTTATTAAGACTCGGGTCCTGTACTTCAAGGGCGCTTGGGATAAGTATTTACCATCGGTGGAATTCTCCTACAACAACAAAGCTTATCGCAAGTATAGGTGTAGCTCCATTTGAAGCATTATATGGACGAAAGTGTCGCTTCCAAAGATGTTGGGACGAGGTGGGTGAAGCAACATTGTTGGGACCCGAGTTGAAGACGTATTTACTACTGAAAAAGATCCAAATAATTCGATAACGATACAAACCAAGACAAGATCGACAAAAGAGTTATGCGGATCTTCATCGAAAGGACGTGGAATTTAGTGTAGGGGATCATGTATTATTGCGAGTTGCTCCATGGAAGGGGAGTTACAAGATTTGGGAAGAGAGGAAAGCTCAATCCACGATTTATCGGTCCATTTCAAATTCTTGACCGAGTAGGAAATGTAGCCTATAGACTCGCGTTAGCATTCTTTAGTATGTCTCGTGTTCATAATGTGTTTCACATATCTGCATTTCAGAATATGTGAAAGACCCAACCACGTTATAGAGTTAGAACCGGACGAGATAGTCAAGACTTAACGTATGAGGAGGTACTGCCAAGATTTTGGATAGGAGGAGAGCATGTCCTACGCCAAGAAAGGTCATACCACAAGTTAAAGTTTTGTGGAGGAATCATGCTTATAGAGGAAATGACCGGGAATTGAAACGAAATGAAAGCGAGGTATCCTCACCTTTTCAAAACACTGTGTACGTCACGTCAATTTCGAGGACGAAATTTCATAAGGAGGGAGGTCAGAAGACCCCAACTTATTATTAATGAAATTTAATTTTCTATTTATTATTTTAAAATAGTAAGGGTTGATTTGATTAATGTGGATAGTTAGGGTAAAAAATACGCGCAAATACTTCAAAATAAGCAAGTGGTTATAAAATATTCATCATTGTTTGAATATTCGTTTGGTCGTGGAATATTCAGACATCGTCGGGGAATATTCGCATTTAACGCAGCAAAACATGTGTGGGCCCCATAACCTGAAAGCGATTGGATGAAGAAAACGACAAATATAAGTGGTTTAAAAATAATCTACAGTGGTTGTTACTCAAGTATAATCGTTAAAATAATACTCATTGGTTAAAACACAAGAAGACACCAGTATTGCACCAATTATTGATTCTTACGTAAGAAGGCACTACTCAATAATGGTTACGAATTAATGCTCAAAGATTTTATCGAGTTAATAATTGTCATGCGTTGATATTTTATATTGTCATTGTTTCAATAATTGTCATTACACAAGATTTTTCATTATCGGCAATAATTCATATTATCCGAATAATATTATTAGATAACATTATTGGCAATGTCTAGAAAGTTCCGCCTAAGAAGAGGTTTGGTCACCTAATCATGCTACCAAGAAGAAGAAATTCTTATTGAAAGCCCCTCTTTCTGGAACCGCCTGTCATCAATATTGTGATTCTCAGAATATTATTTGTGAATAATTAATTATTGATTCATATGATGAGGAAAATATTGATTTTATGTGGATATAGATGGAGAAAAATTTTAATGTGACAATTGTTGAAAATTGAAATTTTAACTTTTTTCTCGATAAAATAATTCATTTAAATATATTATTATATTTTAATAATATAATAATGGTGATATTTTATAACGAATGTGGGATATATGAGTATACGAGGAGGAAGAGTATTTTGTTGCAATAAATGTTTAAAACATGTTAAACATGTTGGTGGACCCCATTTATCGATCGAAATTTGATTATAAATGTAAAAATCGCTTCTGCTTTTGGATTTCGGTCAATTTCTATTTGGAATTTGGAAAAACTTTCTTCTGCAAAAAGTTGTAGAGAATTGAATTTCCTATAAAACTCTCGAGATTCGAATTTTCTGATGAAAGGGCTATTTATTATGAATTATTGAAGTTCAAGTTCAAATAATTGATTTTGGAAGTTTAAAATATTTAAAATTAGAAAAACGTTTTTTTCATTATGGTGTGTTACACATGTGGGTTGAATGAGCTGAATTCAGTTCTTGGAAGGTTGGCGAGGGAAATTTTATTATAAATAATAATATTATATTAAATTTTTTCGCTTTTGGTGTTCTAAAGCATTTTCCTATAAATAGGGTGCTTAGGTTAGAATTGAAAATCACACCGTAAATCAAGTTTTCTCTCTATATTATCGAGCGTATTCTTGTGAGTATTTTGAGTATACTTTGAGTATTGTTAAACGGCAAGTCCAAGTTCCTTATACACTATACCCTATTCCAAATTTGTAAGACTAATCTTTCGAGGTAAGGGATGTTATTTTCTTCTCAAATGATATTATTTCTTCAATATCATTATTACTTTGAAATATTAGTTGAAACTTTTATCAAATTTGAAACTTTTCATGCATGTTACTATTCATTACTTATTCATGAGTTACTATTCACGAAGTTACTATTCACGAAGTACTATTCATGAAGTTACGTGAAGATATTTTTGGAAATTTCTATCTTTTGGTGTGTGAGTTACTTATTCACGATATCTAGACTATTCACGATATCTGACTATTCAATAAAAAATAAAATTTCTTCTTTTGTCCAAAATATCTATTCGGATACTAGCTTTGATTATATCCATGTTTTGATCATTCTCAATTTTACACCACTATGATTATTTTTGAGGTATTTTTGAACATGGATAAAACAAAGTACGAATCCTTAATCCTTAATCCTTGTCATTTTGTTTCACCGGATTCGCTTTTTTAAAAATATTTTCATCATCCTCGCCTTAAATGATGATATTATTGAATATCTTTGGCTCAGTGTAGTAAAAGATGAATGATTTCAAGAATATCTTTAGTCAGTAGTGCAAAGATGAACAGTGTTTAGATGAACACGACTAATCGATGAATATCTTTGGCCTCAGTAGTGCAAAGATGAATATTTGATTCCGATGTATATTGATTGATGTTACAGGGGATAAAAGATAGATTTATGAACTTTTAAATTCATACATAGAAGATAGTAGTTTGCATTCTCTACTTAACTCTTCTAATGAATTATTATTTCATTGCGAATATTGATTTAAAATTTGTTGTCTATTGTATTCTATTAGATTTTTCCCTCGTTGAAGACTAACGATAATTTGTTGTATATTATCTTAGTCATAATATTCTTTACCGGGCTAGTTGAGCTCACCCTTTTCCTTTTTGTTCCATTTTTCTTCTCGGGAGGCGAGAATATAATGCGAAATACGAAGCCTGGGGTATGGAATGAAGGTTTTAGAAAGGATTGTTTAGTAGTCCTCACCATTTTGTGTAAAATAATGTATCAATAAATGTGATGAGAATTTATTTGAGTATAGATATTGTCTGTAAGATAATATTTGTATTCAAACTCACAGCTTTTACCGTTGTAATAATAAAGTTGTAGTTGTTTCTGCATCTACGATTGACAACTCGTAATGTGTGATGTATACCTATTTTGGGGCGCCACAAATTAGTATCGTAGCTTAGGGATATGATCTCCATGAGATCGGGAATAGAACTAGGAGAGGGAGAGACGAGTAAATCCTTCGCTAAAGGTGTCCTACCTAAGCTTATTTTTTTTTAGTTGGTCAAGATATAAGGATATTATGTGATATATTGATTTCCTTAATTAACCCTTGTTTTATGACAATTTTGAGAATGTCGACTAAGAATATTAACAATGGAAATGAGACCGTGGAGACGCTCAGACTCACCAACGAGGGGAACGTGCAACAGTCGGGCAATGTTCCTCCCGCGAACAACACCAATCGAAAGCGAGATGATGAACGAGGGATGTTTAGAAGCTTTTTGCGTAGCTTCATACGCAAAATCGATTTAGGAGACTCGTGTTCAAAATACAGGAGAAAATGATAGCAATTCACGGTTGTCACAAAGCAAGGCGCTCAAAGAGTCAGGACCACCGAATTTAAGGGAAAGCCAGATCCAATCACGGCGGAAACACGGGTCAAGCAAATTACCAAGATATTCGATGTCTTGGGATGCACGGAGAATGAGAGGTTCCATTCGCCACCTTTATGTTCCGTGGCGAGGCGTACTCATCGGTGGGAGTCTGTGAAGCGCACCCATCCACCAAGACTCAAAGATGTCTTCGGGAGACGTTTCAGAACTATTTAATGACAAATACTTTCCCGAAAGTGTTCGGGCTATACGAAGGAAGTGGAGTTTATTAGATTAGAGCGAAACAACATGACGGTGTCTCAAAGACGAGGCAAAGTTTGCAGAGTTATCCGTGTTTGCACCTCATTTGGTGGAGAATGAGGAACGATGACGCGGATGTTTCTTAGAGGTTTGAAACCCGCATACGCCAAGATCTCATTTCTCATAAATTTTCTCTCTATTCGGATGTTGTAAATGTGGCTCAATTATTAGAGCGAGATAACGAGTACGGCCAACCGAGGACCACAACCAAGATCGTACTCGTAGATAAAGCATTCAATGTAATAATGATAACCAAATGGAGAAAAGAAACAGACGGACAAAATGGTAACCACTCCGTGGTAATCACGGCCATGAAAATAGAAGAAGCGAGTCGAGGAGATTTTAAAAGAGGAGATTTAATAATGACCATGTGAAGACGACAAGGCTTAAGAAGAATCGGTTCTAAGGGAGAGAGAACGACCACCCATTATATATGTTACAAATGCGAAAAGAGGGACATATCACCAAACCGCCCACAATGATTCAAGGTATGCTATAATTGTGGAAAGGAAGGACATATCGCCGAGATCAGTACAAGATGTGAAACCTAGTTCAATGGGGATTGTGACTCAAAAGACCGTCCCGTAAAAGTCAAAGTTAACGATTCCGGAAGAGCGCTTTGTTGTGGACCGGTCATAATGCGAGGAACCCAAACGAGGTGATCACGGGTAAGCTATTTATAAATTCTCATAAGTTTATACCTTTACTTGATACCGGTCTACCCATTCATTTATCTCTCCCGCATGTGCTCAACGCTTAAACTTGACTCAGGAGAAATTAGACTTTGACCTATCTCGTGGAAACTCCGCTAGAGAAACTTTCATCACATCCACCGCTTATAAATCTTGTTTCGATTCAAGTTGGCACCATCACCTTACCGTTGACCTTATCTCTTTAAAGATACTTGCTTTTGATGTGATTTTAGGATTGATTGGTTAACTACTCATCATGCCAAAATTGATTATTTTCGTAAGGTTGTTAGTTTTCATATTCCTAACCAACCCGTTGTTATGCAATTCAAGCAACTAAACCATTAAAATCAATCACCGCTATATCTAATCATAAAGCTATTCGCTTATTGAAAAACGGATGTCAAGCTTTCTTAGCCCATGTTATGGATTTGAATAAAGACACGCCAAATTTGAATAATATTCTCTGTTGTTATCGACTTTCCCGACTTATTTCAAGAACTTCCCTGGTCTACCCCGTAACGTGAAGTTGAATTCTTTATTGATCTTGAACCCGCACAAAGCCCATTTCTAAAACTCCATATCGAATGGCTCTTATTGAACTTCGGAGTTAAAGGTCCAACTACAGGAATTGTTGGACATCGGTTTCATTCGTCCCTAGTACATCTCCTCGGGGTGCTCCTGCTTTTATTTGTAAAGAAGAAAGACGGGAGTATGCGACTTTTGTATTGACTATCGGAATTGAACCATGTCACCATCAAGAATAGGTATCCTCTACCTCGTATTGATGACTTGTTTGACCAATTCTGAGGCACAATTCTTTTCAAAATCGATCTTCGCTCGATATCATCACCAAGATTAGAACCGAGGATATTCCAAAGACCGCCTTTAGAACTCCCAGACGGCATTATGAATTCTTAGTCATGTCTTTCGGACCGACTAATGCTCCTATGGCTTTCATGGATATGATGAACCGAGTATTCAAGGAATATTTGGATCGCTTTGTTGTTGTCTTTATTGATGACATCCTTATATATTCCAAAAGTCGTGAAGATCATGAGCACCATTTTAAGTTTGTACTCCAAAGGCTTCGTGAAAAACAAACTATATGCCAAATTGAAGAAATGCGAGTTCGCTTGAGGAAGTAGCATTCCTTGGGCACGTGGTGTCGAAACATGGAGTATCCGTTGATCCGGCCAAGATTGAAGCAATACAAAAGTTGGAGCAACCAAGCTTTGGTGGATCAAGTACGTAGCTTTTTGGGCTTAATGGGTTATTATCTGAGATTCGTGGAAGGGTTTTCTAATCGCTACTCCATTAACTCAAATAACTTCGGAAGGATACAAAATTGCGTTTGGAGCGAAGAATGAGAGAAGAGTTTCCAAGAGCTTAAGAGAGAGACTTATTTCTAAGACTGTTTCTAACAATACCATCCGGTTCTTGATGGATTTGTTATCTACAGCCGATGCTTCAGCAAAAAGGGTTGGATGTGTTCTCATGCAACGTGGGAAAGTCATAGCCTATGCCTCATGACAACTTAAAGAGTATGAGAGAATTATCCTACTATGATCTAGAGTTAGTGCAGCTTGTTTTCGCTTAAAGATATGGAGGCACTATCTATATGGGGAGAAAGTGGAGATATATTCGCACCATAAAAGCCTTAAATATTTCTTCACTCAAAAAGAACTCAACATGCGGCAATGACGTTGGCTCGAGCTATTGAAAGACTACGACCACACTATTCAATACCATCCCGAAAAGCGAACGTGGTAGGTGACGCGTTGAGTAGAAGATCATATGCAGGAACGAGTGCGATGATGTCAAGTATACGCATAGAGCCAAGTAAGTTTGGGACAAGATTTGACAAGTACAATTTGTGGGACATCCTAAAGTAAGTTTAGGGTATATGTTCTATAATCCTACTTAGCAAAAGGTGTTTGTTGCGAAACATGCTGCCTTCTAAGATAAAGGTGTTTATTATTGAAGGGGCTAGTGGGAGGATAATAGATCTTGAAGAGTTCAAGAACCATAAAACACTATAAGTCAAATAAGAGGAACCTATAGATAGACCTATTGTACCACAAAGATAATCGTAAATCTGGAATAAGCTATCAAGATACCTAGAGGTATGGATTCATCATGGATGATGATGATGAGGTACACATCATGAAGATGATGATCCGTAGTTACATTCGATGAGGTAAGACTTCTAGTGTGTACAAAAGGGTGGAAGTAGGGAGCGTCGTGAAATTTTTAGTATTATATGTTGATATACTACGGATGAGGAATTACATACCAATGCTACAATTAGTAAAGATAAAGGTGTCTAAAAATTCCTCCACGAATGATTTGGGAAGAGTATCTTAATTGGGGATATAAATCTATATAGATAGATTTAAGAGGATGCTCGACTTAACCCAAGGAACGATATTCATTTGATGCTAAAGTCGTTTAGCATGGCAAACTCCAAGAAATGTCTCATATCGATGAGCTATGGAGTGTATCTCTTAATAGTCCCCACAGACTCACGAAAAGAGAGGTCGCATGAGTGACAATCATGTATGCAATGAAATGTATGAGACCGATGTTAATCACCATATTCGAGAAGTTCACTATGAGTCGTTGAAAACATCTTAAAGTGTTTAACCTAAGCACTAAGGATGTGATCATATTCATGGTGGGTCTTAATTAAAACTAGAGGGCTTAACAGACTCAAGTTTTTTTACATGCAGACAAGACGACGAAAAAATCCACTTTAAGGTAAAGGGTTACCTTGAACGGTGGTGCGTTGAATTGAAAGGTTCCAAACAACAAAGAGTTCTTTGGTTTAGTGATAAAGACAAAGTATATAGCTATAAATGAAGTCGCAAGTTTGATTGTTTGGATTAAAAGTTCATTACGTAACTAGGAATAGTTCCTAAGTCTCATCTTGGATCTAAACATGTGTTGTGGCACTTTCATTTTATTATTAGAATCATTGAAAGATGGGAAATCACTATAGAGATAGTGGATTCTCATGAACAACATTACATATCCATTAACTAAAGCTTATCCAACAATGAGGATAATCGTCACTTAGAGAAGAAGAGTATGAAATACCATGACGATTGGCTTTTAGTGCAAGTGGGAGATTGAAAGTAGTATGCACACAAGCCAATCATGTTTGATGATAAAGCATATACTTTGTAACAATCTTATTCATTTATTAATAAAAGGTATTAATTTATTAAAGGCTTTTAATTATCTACATGATGTTTGTTTTTATAATATGTGATAAACCCATAGTTTTAAGCAATGCTTTTAGAATAATGATGATGATCATTCTAATGAGATCTAAATTCTTAGAAAGCTTAAAACTAAAATAGTTCCCAATCATTGGATTACTAAATTGGGGATTAGTGAATCCGGATAGATTGGTACATACGTTGTTTGCTCATTGGATGAGGATGATTGATCTCATCGATCATTTGTGTGGAAACACTAAAGCAAGTATGTAGGTGCTTATTAGAGAATAAGTTCACTTGAATTGGCTCGCTAAGGAATACCTAATGGAGTTTTACTCACATGTCAATAGAATTCTGTAGTGATAGTAGTCTAGTGATCCTTGGACTTGAGATCATCATAGTATCTTGTGTATGATGAGTTATACTTTGACTTATTCCTTAAGACCCTTAGGGTATATCAAAGGGTATGCTTGGGTATAATAAGTTGTATACATGGAGATAATGTATGATCAATAAAGAATCTACCACTTCTATTAAAAGAAGAGAATGTCCTATGTGATTCGATAAATGACAACCCAAAGAGTCCTTGGCGAAGATGTAATGAAATTAGAAAGGAGTTTCTAATTTGCATTATTTGAGTTGTGCGTTTAAGGATCGAAATACATATATTTAAATAAAATAAGACTTTGACGATAATTCCATGCCTTATATTTAATTGGGACATTGTATGGTGGAAGGATTGAATTATACGGTAACTATTTACTCAAAGGTTCTTTAATGATTAATGTTGAAATCTATATTATCTCGAAAAGTCGCTGATCATCGCTATGAGGCTTATCCCTATTGTAGAATAAATATTATTTATTTAAATAAATTAATTGTTTAATTTATTTATTTAAATAAGATTAGAATTGTTCTAATTGATTTATTCACAACCTAGGTTTAATATGGAGAACCTAAAGGGTCACACCATAAAAGGAAGAATAATTATTTAAGAAGTTAATGGCATAATCGTAATAATATATTAAGTATATTTAATTTAATCTATGGTGATAGAATAAATTAAATAACTTAATATTTATTATTTAATATTTTAGAAATATTAAATATAAATTAATAAGAGGAGTCTTATTAATATTATTACAATTATTATTATTTTAATTTCTAAAAGAGTTTAGGAATTAATTTAATATAAGTACTCTCATTTATTCCTAATTGGATTAGGAAGGAAAATTAGTTAAAGGAGTTTAATTAATTATCCCTAATAAGATTAGGGAGCTTAATTAATTAAAAGAATTTAATTAATTAAATAAAACCCAATTCCTTATTTGTTAAGGTGGGTTGCCCACATCTATAAATAAGAGGAGTCTTATTATGGGTGATGGGGTTGTTGACTTTTACAACCACGACATAATTTCAATTTGTTGGAGAGTACATTCTTTTCTATAGAGATAGAAAACTAGGGTTTGAGCCAAATACCCATCTTCTTGAATTCTTATTCTTCCTTGGTGGATCACCTCTAGAGGCCAAACACTTGGGTGGCTAACGTTGATCAAAGGAAGGAACCATACCCGGTGGATTCAAGTTGAACGCGAAAAGGATTGGAGGTGAACTTGTACCTAAGGAAGCTCGAATCTTCAAGGGTATGATTCTTGTTCTTTCTTTTTCGTTTAATTAATAATGATGCATAAAGGGTGATCCGGGTATATGGTTTGTATAAAATTTTAAACTCTGATTTTTACACGTTTCCGCTTAATTTTTGCAATTTGATTGCGTTCTTGAATATTACAAACCTAACAACTGACGCCTTAGTCCCAGTTGAAATTGGATCTCCAAGTCTTCGGGTCAGTCAATTCAGAGAGATATACAATAAGGAAGGGATTATGGCCAATCTTGATTTGCTTGAGGAAGTAAGAGAAACAGCCTTAATCAAATTGGCAGCCAATCAGCGAAGAGTGGCCAAGCATTATAACAAGGGGGTGAAGTTTCGAAGGTTTGAAGTAGGAGATTTTGTCCTCAGAGAAGCCGAAGCATCTACACCTCAAAATCTGGAAAAGCTGATGCCAAACTGGGAAAGACCGTATGAAATCACTGAAGTGCCGAAGCCGGTAACTTATCGGTTGAAGGCATTAGATGGGTCAGCAATTAAGAATACCAATTTATAGTCTCGGATAGACTTTGATAGAATTTACAAGGAGAAAGAGAGAGAGAAAGAAGATAGATTGGGGTTGAAGAATTTAATTCATTTCATTCATATCTCCTAATAACTCACATTCAACTATTTAAAATAAAGAAAATACAAGATAACATGAGAATGCATCTAAACCATTTATTTTTAAGACTAAATCCTTTTGACCTCTTCATTTTTTGCACCCGATACCCATTTTAATTAATTAGGCTGATCTTGATTTTATTTCTTAACACTTTTTTCATGGACCCAAAAAGCAACCCATTGAGGATTATGTGTTTACACTGATTTTATCTCTCCAAAAACTTTTTTCTGCATTCAAGAGCCAAGTTGAGTTGAGCTAGCAAGTAGCAACTACTACTAGTAGGACTAATTTATTTCTTCTAGTTACGCATTTCATGGACCCAAAAGCAACCCATTTTTATTTTATACCCATTTATGATAAATAAGAGTTTTATAAAATTTTTTTTTTTTTTTTTATTTAAAAAAAAAAAAAATGTTTTATAAAAATAATATTTTATACAAAATGTTTTTATAATATATTTTATAACAATATGTGTATATACACTAAATCTTACGAGAGGGATATATATATATATATATATATATATATATATATAGGGAGGGAGAGAGAGACAGTGTGTGTGTGTGTGTGTTTGAGGGGAGGAGCTTGTAGCTTTATTGTAGGAAGAAGAAAGGATGGAAGTAGTGGAAGTAAAGGGGAAGAAAAATTCAAATTCTAATTTCATGAGAGGATATGAACTCCTACCTAGAATGGGAATTGTTTTTTCATTTTTTTGACCTAGATTTTCTTCTCTTCTCTTCTTACAAACGTGTGACCACAAGAAGTTCAAAACTAGGGGTGAGCATAGTGCGGTTTGAAATCGAAATCGCACCCAAAACCGCTTAGGTGCAGTTTAACAAATCTAAAACCGCACACGAAACCGCTTGTAATTGGTGCGGTGCGATTTTAAAGCTGTCTTGGTCTTTGTTTTTAATTAGTGCGATTTCGGTTCCAAAATCAATTGAAACAACAAAAATGTCCAAGCTTCTGATAGAATTTAACACGAGCTCATATCGAAAGCAATTAACTTAATAATGAGTCGATGATAATGGGAATTATATCAAGTATAGAACCATAGCTCCTTCTGCAAAACATGTCAAATTCATCATCAAATTATAGAATAGTAAGACACAGAAAATAGTTTTAGCTTATAATAAAGGAATGATGCTGTAAAAACTAAAACATACGTTATATAACACAACGGAGACCATATATTTGATAACAAGCAAGAATGTTTATTTAATTTTCCAAAAATTTAAAATATATATTGGAGATGGAATGAAATTTTATCTTATATATTGTAGGGAGGACTTGTAGAATATAATCCTAACTATATCTAATTTGAACAATATTCTATTAGACTATTACTATTATAGTATAGACCTTAACCAATGCATTAAGTGCTCGAACCAACGAATTTGGCCCCTATTAAGCCCATCTAGTAACGCATCAAACAAATCCGAAATTCAAAAACCCAAATGCTCAAATTTTGACTCTATAATCTCTAATTATCTTATTTCAATTGGTGAAAAAATGACAATGCAAGATTGGAGTTTTCTCTGAGCGTGTTCAAATATGAAAAGTAACTTTAGAATTTACTAGAGATAATACATACATAGACACACATGGTGCGGTTTCGGTTTTATGCATGCGGTTTTGGCTAGTAACCAAACCGAAACCGTAATTTTGGTTATTCAATTCACCTAAAACCGCCACATACGCTGGAACCGTTGGTGCAATTTTAATTGGTGCGGTTCGTACGATTTTTGGTGCGGTTTCGGTTCTAATTTGGTTACTTGCTCAGACCTAACCAAAACTCCCAGTGTCGTGCCAGATCTAGACTCTAGAAGAATGAGGCCCAATTTTATTTTCAGGATTCGGTTAGTATGAAGTTTATTTTTTGGTAAGTTTGTCAATTGACCAATAAAATACTGACACATATAGAGTCTTACTTGTGTATCAGCATTCTATTGGTCAATTGACCAACTTACCCGAAAATGAACTTCATGCTAACCACTTCCTTATTTTTAATAGTAATTTTGTTACATACCCTATATGCATAATTCTAATTATTAAACCACTTTCTTTTAATTAGTTTAAATAATACTTACCTCACAAATAATGTCAATCATTTCTTTTTATTATCATTAAGATTACATTTAAACATTGAAAGAAGGATTTTTATTCCACAATTTATGATATACTGAGGTGTGGTGCTACCATCCAATTAAAAGCTTAATAATAAATAAAGTCACTTAGTCGATTAGTGTATAATTGAGTATTGTAAACTCTTTTATATGACTCATACGCACTTGTAGTATACACAACTCTTAGAAATAAAAATAAATTTTAACCGAACTCCCATGGATATTGGAAAAAATTGAGTTTGCAAATATGCACGTCCTTGAAATATTTGGACACAAAAATTCACACAGGGAGTAGATGGTAACTTGACTTTGGTTTTTGGTGTCAAAATTGACAGTGCTGTTGACAAAGTTGAGTTTATTTATTTACGTTAGGATCATGTTCTGGTCGAAGTCCGTTAGAGTATCTCCATTAGATGAATATTACGTGGATTATATTTAGTGGATTATATTTAGTTCATATGACATTAACAGATATCTTTTAGTTTTCAATTCCTCTAAATGGATTATTCTGTGGATTATAATATAAAAAGATTAAAATAATCAATGAATTCAAAAAATCTCATTTTCCTTCTTCTTCTTCAGTCATCTCTCCCATTTAAATATATTAAAAATTATAGTCCATCAACTCTTGTTCTTTGATATAGTCTTTGTGTCTCGTCAGAAAATTCGATAAACTATATTTAATCTATCTGTTGAAGCAAGATCTGTAAATATAATCTAAAATTTATGCACGTCAACACTGCGAGAGATGCTCACACCCCTTCAATCTGATTTCCCCATCCGCGAGACATTTGATCTAGTATAAATTTTGGCCTGAACTAGTCCTCCGATATAAGCGGAAAAGAGTTTAAAAAAGTGATGAAAAAGCAAACATGTCAGGCAGCCATAAAATATGCAACTCCCAAGGTCCAATTACAATTCATTTTCAACACATCAGCAGATGGCTAAGCTATTTAACAAATCATACAAACCATATGTTGTCGCTAGTTACCTCTATAAATTAAGAAAAGGCTTAAATAACTCAAATAGTTATCATAAAATTTATTTTTGAATAAGTTGATCAATTAATTAATAGAGTACTGATATGTATGTAAGACTCTAGATGTATCAGTATTTTATTAATCAATTGATCAACTTACTAAAAAAATAAACTTCATATTAATCGAATGTTTAAATATCCAAGAGTGTAAATCAAATCAAAATGGCAGATCAAAAATCAGTCCACAAACACTAGGGAGGAAACATGTGCTGTTGCTAGTTGCCTCTATAATTAGTCTCCTGAATTAACTAGGCTGATGTGAAGTTGAGCTTTTAAAATCGTCCCAAGAGAGATTTAGTTTCAATTTCAATTCACGAGTAACCTTATCCGAGAATACCTTTATGGTTCAACTAAAAAAAACTTAGTGTCATGTTATAACTCTTTTGATTGTGTAAACTCACCAACAAATTTTTTTACCATGGAAATTTGTCCAATGCATTTATGATGGTAACGCGGATATCTTTTTACGCGACTCAATTATCGAAAAGTGCGTCCAATCTTATACAGTAAACAAGTCAATATCAGAAACTTGACGGCTTGGATCGTCGGGGGATAGTTTCGGTGTAAGAGTCAGTACAGACAGATACAAAGATAACAATGGAGGTAATAAGATCTAGTGTTTTGATAATAAAAATATTAGTTACCTTTCTCCCCGTTGTGCTTTGTCCCATAACAGTTTGCCACCCTCGGTGGATTATGTCTCATCCTCATTAATTAAGATGCAGAGATATTAGTCAAAACTTATCCCTCTAATCATCATCGGTCCAAGCCCAAATAAAATCATATTCTTAATGGTCCGGCCCAATACTCCAAAGGCCAAATAAGTCTAAAATATTATGCTCCAACATTGCCCCCTAGTCTTTTATTAAACAGGATGTTTAATAAAAGAGTATAGATAAAAATGACCCAAAATTTAAATAAATTCAGATGAAACCATATGAAGCCCAATCTGGAAGCCCAAATATAATTGAGTCAAGCCCAATCAGTAAGAAAACCAAAACCGGACGCCAACTTAACAAATTCATCATCATGACCCATATTAAATGTGCCGGCCTCGTGTTTCGGAAGGAATTGAAAAGGCAACCATTATAAAAGCCATTTTCCTCCAATTTTAACAGCTTTACTAGCTCAATTTGAATTTCATAATCCTTTGACTTTCTTCTTCCTCTCGATTCCTTTCTCTCTGCAAACTGCTAACAATGGCGTCTCAAGATTCAGATACTGCCATTCCCCTCTCTATGACTCCTATTTCCTCCATTCCTCCTACCCAAAGCCCTACTAAAGTGGCTTCAGGATCAAACCCCAAATCATCTGCTACTCCCAGCAAGAACCCACCACCAAAACCTACCCCTTGTGACGCCCCCAAAATAGGTATACATCACCCATTCTGAGTCGTCAATAACATAGTACAGAAACAACTACAACTTTATTAATACAACCCATAAACTGTGAGTTTAAATACAAATATTGTCATCTAGACAATATACATACCCAACTAAGTCCTCATTACAATTATTGATACAATACTTTACAAAAATGGTGAGGACTACTAAAACAACTTTCTAGAACCTTCATTCCGTACCCCGACTAGTACTCGCTACATTCTCGCCTCCTGAGAAGAAAAATGAAACAAAAAGGAAAAGGGTGAGCTCAACTAGCCCAGTAAAGAATATTATGACTAAGATAATATAGAACAAATTATCGTTAGTCTTTAACAGAAAAAAAAATCTGATAGAATACAATAGACAACAAGTTTCAGATCAGCAGCGAAAATAATAATTCATAGATGAGTTACGTAGAGAATGAAATCTACTATAATCTATGAATTTAAAAGTCCATCATCATTATTTTATCCTTGTAACATCAATCAATGCACATCTTGAATCATATATTCATCTTCGCACACTTTTGTGGTAAAGATATTCATCAGTCGGTCATGTTCATCTCAACAAATGTACATCTTTGCACTACGGGCCAAAGATATTCATTATAAAATCATTTATCTTTGCACTACAGACCAAAGATATTCAATAATATCATCATTTAGGACTGATGATAATGAAAAATATTTAAAATAAACGAATCCAAAGAAAACAAAAGAATAAATATCAAGGATTAGTATTTCAAATATTTCATGTCCAAAATACCTCATAAATAATCATAGTGAAGTAAAATTCAAGAATGATCAAAACATGGATACAATCAAAGCTAGTATCCATAATAGATATTTTGGACGAAAAGGAAAAGGATTTATTTTTCGATGAATAGTGTCGTATTCGTGAATAGTGCCGTATACGTGAATAGTAACCCCGACACAAAAAGTTTCAAATTTGATTTAAAGTTCAAACCAATATTTCGGCATAATGATATTGAAGAAAATAATATCATTTAAAAAAAAATAACATCCCTTACCTCGAAAAGACGATACTCCTGACTAGAATACTAGATATAGTGCTGAAGGAAACTTGCACCGTATAGCAACATTCAAGGTATCAAAATACTCACAAGAATATGCTCAATATATCAAGAGAGAAATAGAGAGAAAATTTCAGTTTCTGGTGTGATTTTCAATTCTAATCTAAGCACCCTATTTATAGGAAAATGCTTAGAACACCAAAGCAAAAAATTTAATATAATATTATTATATTTACAAAATTGTCAAGCCCACCTCTTGAATCTGAATTCAGCCACCTTGTACATGTTTAATGCAGCCCACCAAGCAAAAAAAAATGTTTTTGTAATTAAAAATAATTAAAACTTTTAAAAATCAATTATTTCAGAACTACGGAACTTCAATAATTCATAATAAATAGCTCTTTTATCAGAAAAATTCGAACGACATATCCTTTCCATAGGAAATTTCATTCTCTACAACTTTGCAGAAGAAATTTTTTCCAAATTCCAAACAGAAATTGACCGAAATCCACAAACGGACGATTTTACAAGCTATAATCAAATTTCTATCAAGAATTGGGGTCTACCGACACACAAAATATGCGTTAATCATTTAATGCCACAAAAATACTCTTCCTCCTCATATACTCATATATCCCACATTCATTGTAAAAATATCACCATTAATATATTATTAAAATAATATATTTAAATGAATTATTTTATCAAAAAAAGATAAAATATTAATTTTCAACAATTGTCCCATTAAAAAAATTTCTCCATCTATATCCGCATAAAATTAATATTTTTCTCATCATATAAATCAATAATTAATTATTCACAAATAATATTACAGAATCACATTACTGACAACCACGCAGTTCCCAGGAAAGAGGAGGCTTTCCAATAAGGATCTCTCCTTACTGGCGCGCAATTAGATGACCAAACCTCTCCTTAGACTGAACTTTCTAGACATTTCAAATAATGTTATCTAATAATATTATTCGATAATATGAATTATTGTCTCGATAATAGAAAATCTTTGTGCAATGACAATTATTAAAACAACAATATAATATAAAATATCAACGCAACAATTATTGAATCAATAAAATAAAATCTTTGAGCAGTAATTCTTTGTAATAATTATTGAGTAGTGTCTTCTTTACGTAAGAATCAATAATTGGTGTAATCTCGTGTGCTTCTTGTTTTAACCACTTTGGTATTCCAACAAGATAATTGGTAATAACTACGCCAGCTTATTTATAACAAACTTATTCTTGTCGTTTTTTTCATCATCCAATCGCTTTCAGTTATGGGGCCCACACAAAGTCAGCGTCGCCGTCATGCGAATATTCCCCGACAAAGTAAGAATATTTCACGACCAAACGAATATTCCCCAACAATAATGAATATTTTATAACCACTTGCATGTTTGAAATAATTGCGTATTTTACCCATAACTCACCACATTAATCAAATCAACCCTTACTATTTCAACATAATAAATAGAGAAAATTTAATTTCATTAAATAATAAGTTGGGGTCTTACAACCTCCCCTTCTTATAAAATTTCGTCCTCGAAATTGGCGTCGTATACACAGTGTTTCAAAAGGTGAGGATACCTCGCTTTCATTTCCGTTTCCAACTCCCGTGTCATTTCTCTCTATAAGATGGTTCCTCCACAAAACTTTAACTTGTGGTATGACCTTTGTGCGTAGGACATGCTCCTTCCTATTCAAGATCTTGACAGGTACCTCTTCGTACGTTAAGTCTTCGTCTATCTCGTCTAGTTCTAACTCAATAACGTGGTTCGGGTTTTTCACATATTTACGAAGTACAAATATGTGAAACACATTATGAACACGAGACATACTCGGAGGTAACGCGAGTCTATAGGCTACATTACCTACTCGGTCAAGAATTTGAAATGGACCAATAAATCATGGATTGAGCTTTCTTCTCTTTCCGAATCTTGTAACTCCCTTCCATGGGGCAACACGCAACAATACATGATCCCCAATACTAAATTCCACATCCTTTCGATGAAGATCCGCATAACTCTTTTGTCGATCTTGTGCCGTTTGTATACGTTGTCGAATCATTTGGATCTTTTCCGTAGTCATACGTACCAACTCGGGTCCCAACAATGTTGTTTCACCCACCTCGTCCCAACATACTGGAGAGTGACACTTTCGTCCATACAATGCTTCAAATGGGGCCACACCAATGCTTGTCTGATAACTGTTGTTATAGGAGAATTCTACTAATGGTAAATACTTATCCCAACTCCCTTTGAAGTCTAGGAAACAGAGTCTTAATAAATCTTCAAGAGTTTGAATAGTCCTCTCTGATTGTCCGTCCGTTTGAGGATGGTATGCCGAACTAAATCGTAAATCCGTGCCCATAGCTTTTTGCAAGCTAACCCAAAATCTGGAAGTAAATCTTGGGTCACGATCCTAAACTATGGATACTGGCATGTCATGCAATCTCACAATCTCATTTACATACATATGAGCAAGACGTTCAAGGGAATAAGTCTCCGTGATCGGTAAGAAATGAAATGCGCACTTGGTTAATCTATCAACAATAACCCAAATAAGATCGATGCCTTGAGAAACCGTAGGAAGACCCGTAACAAAATCCATGGTAATGTGTTCCCACTTCCATTTCGGAATCTCAAGTGGTTGCAACGGACCCTTAGGTACCGGATGCTCCGCTTTTTACACGCCGACAAGCTAAACACATTGAGATAAACTTTGAAATCTCTCTTCATATTGTTCCACCAAAATGTATGTCAAGATCACGATACATTTTAGTACTTCCAGGATGGATTGCAAATGGTGTATTGTGCCTCCATCATAATCTTGTACTTCAAATCGAGTCGTTAGGAACACAAAGTCTAGAGTGGACTCAAGTATTCCTTCTTCATCAATTCTCGCCTTAATAATAGCTCCTTCTTGTACTTTCTTCTTTATACGCATCGCATCATTTCCGGCCTCCGGGTGGCTTGAGCAACCTTAACTTTTTCTATTAAAGTTGGCTCTATCGTATACTTGACATCATCGCACTTCGTTCCTCGCATATGATCTTCTACTCAACGCGTCGGCTACCACGCTCGCTTTTCGGGATGGTATTGAATAGTGTGGTCGTAGTCTTTCAATAGCTCGAGCCAACGTCATTGCCAAGATATTGAGTTCTTTTTGAGTGAAGAAATATTTAAGGCTTTTATGGTCCGAATATATCTCCACTTTTTCCCCATATAGATAGTGCCTCCATATCTTTAAGCAGAAACGATCACTTTGCTAACTCTAGATCATGAGTAGGATAATTCCTCTCATACTCTTTAAGTTGTCGCGAGGCATAGGCTATGACTTTCCCACGTTGCATGAGAACACATCCTAACCCTTTGCACGAAGCATCGTTGAGATAACAAATCCATCCGAACCAGATGGTATTGTTAGAACACAGTCTTAAAATAAGTCTCCTCTTAAGTTCTTGAAACTCTTCTTCGCATTCCTTGCTCCAAAAGAATTTTGTATCCTTAGAGTTAATGAAAGTTAATGGAGTAGCGATTCGAGAAAACCCTTCCACGAATCTCCGATAATAACCAGTTAGGCCCGTAGCTACGTGACTTTCACACCGAATTTGGTTGCTCCCAACTTTGTATTACTTCAATCTTCGCCGGGTAGACAGATACTCCATGTTTAGACACCACATGCCCAAGGAATGCTACTTCCTCAAGCCAGAACTCACATTTCTTCAACTTGGAATATAGCTTGTTTTCACGAAGCCTTTGGAGTACCAGCTTCAAATGGTGCTCATGATCTTCACTGCTTTTGGAATATATGAGGATGTCATCAATAAAGACAACAACGAACCGATCCAAATAATCCTTGAATACTCGGTTCATCATATCCATGAAAGCAGAGGAGCATTAGTCGATCCAAAAGACATGACTAAGAATTCATAATGCCCGTCATCGAAGTTCTAAAGGCAGTCTTTGGAATATCTTCAGTTCTAATCTTCAACAGATGATATCCAGAACGAAGATCGATCTTTGAAAAGAATTGTGCTCCTTGCAACTGGTCAAACAGGTCATCAATACGAGGTGGCGGATACCTATTCTTGATGGTAACATGGTTCAATTCCCGATAGTCAATACAAAGTCGCATACTCCCGTCTTTCTTCTTTACGAATAAAACAGGAGCACCCCAAGGAGATGTACTAGGACGAATGAAATCGATGTCCAACAACTCCTGTAGTTGGACCTTTAACTCCTGAAGTTCAATAGGAGCCATTCGATATGGGGTTTTAGAAATGGGCTTTGTACCAGGCTCAAGATCAATAAAGAATTCAACTTCACGTTCTGGGGTAGACCGGGAAGTTCTTCAGGAAACACATCAGGAAATTTACTAACAACAGGAATATTATTCAAATCTGACGTATCTTTATTCAAATCCATAACATGGGCTAAGAAAGCTTGACATCCGTTTTTCAATAAACGAATAGCTTTATGACTAGATATGACAGTGATTGATTTTAATGGTTTAGTTGCTTGAATTCATACAACAGGTTGGTTAGGAATATGAAAACTAACAACCTTACGAAAGCAATCAATTTTGGCATGATGAGTAGTTAACCAATCAATCCCTAAAATCACATCAAAAGCAAGTATCTTTAAAGAGATAAGGTCAACAGGTAATGTGATGGTGCCAACTTGGATCAAACAAGATTTATAAACACTGGATGTGATGAACGTTTCTCCTAATGGAGTCTCCACGGATAAATCAAAGTCTAATTTCTCCGGAGTCAAGTTTAAACGTTGAGCACAAGCAGGAGAGATAAATGAATGGGTAGCACCGGTATCAAGTAAGGTATAAACTTCGCAAGAATTAATGATTAGCTTACCCGTGATCACCTCGTTTGGGTTCCTCGCATTTTGACCAGTCACAACAAACGCTCTTCCAGGAACCGTTGACTTCGAATTTTCTAAGACAACCTTTTGTGTGACGCCCCCAAAATTAGGTATACATCACCCATCTTGGGTAGTCAGATATATGGTACAGAATTTAAATTCAACTTACTAATATAAGCGTATGTAGTATACAATCGACATAAACTGTGAGTTTGAATACAAATATTGTCTACTAGATATTATACAAACTCAAAAGGAGTCCTCATTACAATTATTATCACACTATTTCACGTAATAGTGAGGACTACTAATGCTATCCTCCGGACCATTACTCTGCTTCCCGACTCGTCCCAAATTATGTTCTCATTTCAAGAAGAGAACAAAGTGAAAGAAAAGGTGAGCTCAACTAGCCCAAAGAAGAAATATTATGACTAAGATAATGCGAGAATAAATTATCAATAGCCTTCAACAAATGTTAAACCGATAAAATATAATAAACATCAAGTTTAATCTGCAATGAACAAGCAATCCATTAAAAGAGTCAAGTAGAAAATAAAATCTACTATCTTTTATGATTTAAAAGATTTTCATCATTAAAAGTTGAGACTCGACTTTAATAAATAATCCACATCATCGAATCACCCACTTTCTGACGATGATATTCTTTAGTATTACGACCACAATTATTCATGCACTACTGAATCAAGAATAGTTGTGTATTCATTAATAATCATGATCATGCCAACAATCGTCCATCAATGCACTACTACCAAATTGAGGATTTTACCACATCATTTGTAACATTACGGTCATGATTACAATCAATAATCCTCAGTCATAATCATACCAAGTCCATCCATGCTCTACAAATACGGATGACTTTAAAAAATAAAATAAAAATAAACATGAGGATGATGACAATGATATAAGAATTCAATAAAACAAGTTCAAGAATTATTTTATCCGGGAATTATTAACGTCCAAATTGTCAACATGATCTTTGTTTTGTAGAGTAAAATTCAAGAATGATCGAGAAGAATATTTCCATGAAAAATCTTTGGATGAAACGCAAATATCAAGGATATTCTACTAATTTCATGGAGTATAGAAGTCAAAGTTTTAACCAACCGGGTATAATAAAGAATGGAATAACAAAAAAAATCACCATGCATGCGGTACTTTGCATAGGCAAAGTTATTCCAATGAATAATAATAATCTTGGAACCGAATTCGGTGAAATTCACACCAAGCGGGATGTTCCAACAGAATAATAAAGATGGAACTAGATCCGGTGTAAAACACACGATAGGATATTCCAATAGAATGATAAAGATTTTAACCGGTCCTGTAAAACACACGAGACGTGGATGTTCCAACGAGAATAATAAAGACGGAACCAAAGTCCGTAAAACGCATGCATGTGATGTTCCAAATGTAATAATAGAAGAATGTCACCAAGTATAGGGTATGCCACTTTTACGAGTTATTCCAATGTAATAATAATGAATGGAATAATAGAAGTTCTCTTCATGAATAAGAAAGAATAACACCTTTACGGATACAACAAATAATATTCCCTACCTTAGAAGAACCAATATTGGCAAAGTGAAGTAGCGAGAATACTTTTCTTCTTTCTCTATATAGTTCTCTCTACAGAGTTTCGGTGAATTAAATAAGAAAATAATGAAGGAATGAGCTTCTATTTATAGGAAAATAGAATGCATAGTAATTAATCCATGAACAGTCCAGATTGATTTACTTTAATCGACGGTCCATATTTAAAGCAAAATCTTTTAAATAAAATATAATATATTCTATTTATATAAAAACATTTTACTATGCAAACACTATGCAAAATACTACTACGCAACACTATGCATAATAAAATATAATATATTTTATTTATAAAATAACTTTAATAAAGTATTACATTTTATATAAAAGATGTTTCGCTTTTATTACGTTAATAATATGAATAAAACAAAACGTCATTATCGCTATAATAATTCATATTATTAATCGACAATAATGGAATCAAACCGAGTGACTTCTCACATAAGCATCATTAATCAATACTGTAATGCTACTTGTGCAACCACACGTATTAGTGTACTTTTACTACCGAGTAGTTCAACAATGATCAACCAGGTAAAACTTCCGCCGTTATTTCAATAAAATATTTTTGTCGTTTTCTCAATCAGGATAATAATTTTGTTATAGGGTCCACCAATGATTGAGTAGTTATGCGAATATATCCTGCTAAACCAATATTCCCCAACCAATCGAATATAATATAACCACTTGCATACTTTGTAAAATTTATAAATATTACCCACAACTATAACATTATATCAAATTATTCCATAATAATCAAAAATAATATTTATAGAAAATTCATCTTTATTTATAAAAGCTGGGGTCTTATATTTTGAGTCACCGCCTGGACTTGATTTCGCTACCGTACAATCTCGAGTGATGTGTCCTTCTTTTCCACAATTATAATATACCTTGAACTGTTGTGGACAGTTTGGACTGATATGTCCCTCTTTCCCGCATTTGTAGAATACGACCGGTAGTCGTTCTCCTCCCTTAGAACCAGTTGCTGCTGGCGCTGACGTCTTCATATGGTCGTTGTTGAATCTCCTCTTTTTAAAATCTCCTCCCGACTCGCTTCTTCTATTCTCATGGCCATGACTACCACCAAAGTGGTTACTATTTTTGTCTGTCGTTTTCTTTCTCCGCTGGTTATCGTTATTCTGTTGACTGCTATCTCCAGTATGATCCTGGTTGTGATCCCTCGGTTGACCATACTCGTTATCTCGCTCTAACAATTGAGCCCTATTGAAAACATCTGAATAGAGAGAAAATTTATGAGAAATGAGATACTGACGTATGCCGAGTTTCAAACCTCTCAGAAACATCCGGGTCATACGTTCCTCATTCTTCACCAAATGAGGTGCAAACCTGGACAACTCTGTAAACTTTACCTCGTACTGGGACACCGTCATGTTATTTTATTCCAGTATAATAAATTTCACTTCCTTCATATGACGAATACTTTCAGGAAAGTACTTGTCATTGAACAGTTTCTGAAACGTCTCCCAAGACATGCTGAGTGCGGTTGGATGGGTACGCTTTACAGATTTTCACCAGTAATTTGCCTCATTACGGAACATAAAAGTAGCGAATGGAACCTTTTACTATCGAGTAGTTCAACAGTATCAACGGTAAAACTTCCGGCGTTATTTCAATAAAATATTTTTGTCGTTTTCTCAATCAAATAATAATTACATTGTGAGGGTCCGCCAATGATTGAGTAGTTGTACGAATATTCCCTGCTAAACCGAATATTCCCCGACCAATCGAATATAATATAACCACTTGCATACTTTGAAAATTTATAAATATTACCCACAACTATATACATTATATCAAATTATTCCATAATAATCAAAAATAATATTTATAGAAAATTCATCTTTATTTATAAAAGCTTGGGGTCTTACAACCTCCCTTCTTATGAAATTTAGCCCTCGAAATTAGGGTGCGCACTGCACAGTATGTCGAAGAGTTAAGGATACCTTGATTTCATTTTAGATTCTAACTCCCAAGTCATCTCCTCAACATCGTGGTTCCTCCACAAAACTTTGACTTGAGGTATAACCTTGGAGCGTAGAATTTGTTCCTTTTTATCCAAAATTTGAACAGGACCCTCTTCATACGTCAAATCTTACGCTATTTCGTCCGGGTTCTAACTCAATAATATGGTTCGGGTCTTTCACATATTTACGTAACATGGATATGTGAAAAGCGTTATGAACACGAGACATATTTGGCGGTAAAGCGAGTCTATAGCCCACGCTTCCTACTCGATCGAGGATTAAAATGGACCGATGAATCGAGGATTAAGTTTTCCTCTCTTTCCAAATCTTGTAACTCCTTTCCATGGAGCAACTCTTAACAACACATGATCTCCTATATCAAATTCCACGTCCTTTCGATGAAGATCGGCATAACTCTTTTATCGATTTTGTGAGGTTTTTATCGTTGTCGGATCGTTTGAATCTTTTCCGTAGTCATACGTACCAACTCTGGTCCCAACAACATTGCTTCACCCACCTCATCCCAAAGATAATCGAGAACGACACTTTCTTCCATACAACGCTCAATGGAGCCATGCCAATACTTGCTTGATAAGCTGTTGATGTAGGAAAACTCCACCAATGGTAAGAACTTGTCCCAACTCCCTTGAAATCAAGGACACAGAGTCTTAATAGATCTTGAAGAGTTTGAATAGTCCTCTCCGAATTGTCTGTCATTCCCGAGGATGATATCTTGAAGCTAAATCGTAAGTCTGTGCCCATAGCATTTTGCAAACTAACCCAAAATCGTGAAGTGAATCTTGGGTCTCGATCAGAAACTATGGATACCGACATACCATGCAATCTTACAATCTCGTTTATGTACATCTGAAAGCAAGACGTTCAAGTGTATAAGTTTCTCGTGTCGGTAAGAAATGAGTAGACTTGGTCAATCTATCAACAATGACCCAAATCGCATCAATGCCTTGAGAAACCTTAGGAAGGCCGAATGCTTGAAATCAATGGTAATGTGCTCCCACTTCCATTCGGAATTTCAAGTGGTTCTGATGGACCTTTTGGTACTTGATGCTCCGCTTTAACTTCGTTGACAAGTTAGACACCTTAAGATAAATAAATATTTATTTCTCTCTTCATATTGCTCCACCAAAATGTATGGCGAATATCATGATACATTTTGGTACTCCCAGATGGATTGCAAATGGTGTTATGCGCCTCCATCATGATATTATACTTTAAATCGTCGGTCGTTAGGAACACAAAAGTCCGGAGTTGACTCAAGTATTCCTTCTTCATCGATTCTTGCTTCCTAGATAGCACCTTCTTGCACTTTCTTCCTCATACGCATCAACTCCGTGTCATAGCATGAAAGCACTTTAACTTTATTGATTAAAGTCGGTTCTACTCGTATACTCGCTATCATCACATGCGTCCCTCGAGTCTTTAACTCTATCTCCATCCTTTGCAAGTCACACAAAATGGGCCTTTCGTTGACAATAACGCACTTTCGTGCTGATATGATCTTCTACTCAATGCGTCACTACCACGTTCGCTTTTCGGGATGGTATTGGATGGTATGATCATAATCTTTCAATAGTTCAAGCCAACGTCGTTGTCGCGTGTTGAGTTCCTTTTGAGTGAAAAAATATTTGAGGCTTTTATGATCCGTAAAGATCTCCACCTTCTCCCCATACTGAGTAATGCCTCCAAATTTTAAGTCAAAGACAACAATTTGCTAACTTTAGATCATGAGTAGGATAATTCCTCTCATATTCTTTGAGTTAATCGTGAGGCATAGGCTATGACTTTCCCATGTTGCATGAGAACACATTCTAACCCTTTGCCCGGCGTCACCGTAGATGACAAATCCTCCGAGCCGGATGGTATTGTCGAACAGTCTGTGAAATAAGTCTCCTCTTGAGTTCTTGAAAACTCTTCTCACATTCTTCGCTCCAACCGAACTTTGTATCTTTTTCGAGTCAATCGAAATATGGAGTAGCGATTCGAGAAAATCCTTCCACGAATCTCCGATAATAACCAATTAAAACCGAGAAAGCTACGTCTTGGTCATTCGATTTAGAGTTGTTCCCGACTTTGAATAGCTTCAATCTTTCTTTGGGTCAACAGATATTCCATGACTTGATACCACGTGCCCAAGGAATGCTACTTCTTCAAGCCGAACTCGCATTTCTTCAACTTGGCATAAAGCTTATATTCACGAAGCTTTTGGAGTGTCGACCTCAAGTGTTGCTTTCATGATCTTCACGCTTTTGGAATAAATAAGGATGTCATCAATAAAGACGACCACAAAGTGATCTAAATATTCCTTGAATACTTTCGGTTCATCATATCCATGAAGGCGTGAAGAGCATTAGTCAATCCAAAGGACATGACTAGGAATTCATAATGCCCGTCTCGAAGTTACGAAAAGTCGTCTTTGGAATGTCGCGGTTCTAATCTTCAATTGGTGATATCCTAACGAAGATCAATATTTGAAAAGAATTTGGCTCCTTTGCAATCGGGTCAAACAGTCATCAATACGTGGCAATGGATACCTATTTTTGATGGTGACATGATTCAACTCCCGATAATCAATACAAAGTCGCATACTCCCATCTTTCTTCTTCACGAATAGAATGGAGAGCACCCCAAAGAGAAGTACTTGGGGACGAATAAAGCCAATGTCTAACAATTCACGTAGTTGGGTCTTTAACTCCTGAAGTTCAATAAGAGCCATTCGATATGGGGCTTTGGAAATAGGTTTTGTCTGCGTGTTCAAGGTCGATACAAAATTCAATTTCACGCCTGGGGTAGGCGGAAGTTCTTCTTCCGGGAATACGTCGAAATTTATTAACAATAGAAATATCGTTCAAAACCGGCGTATTTTGTTTAAATCGTGACATGAGCTAAGAAAGCTTGACATCCATTTTTTAATAAACGAATAGCTTTATGGCTTGAGATGACCGTGATTGATTTTAATGGTTTGGTCGTTTGAATTCGCTTTTAATAGGTTGATTAGGAATATGAAAGCTAACAACCTTACGAAAACAATCAATTTTTGCATGATAAGTAGTTAACCAATCAATCCTTAGAATCACGTCAAATGCAAGTATTTTTAATGAAATAAGATCGACAGTAATGTGAGGGTACCGATTTAAACCAAACAAGACTTATAAACAGATTGGATGTAATGAAGGTTTCTCCCAACGGAGTTTCCACAGATAAGTCAAAGTCTAATTTCTCCGAGTCAAATTTAATCGATGAGCGCAAGTAGGAGAAATAAAAGAATGGGTAGAACCGTTATCAAATAAAGTGTAGACTTCATTAGAGTTTATGATAAGCTTACCCGTGATGACCTCATTCGGGTTCCTTGCTCTCTCGAGGAGGTCACAACAAACGCCTCCTCAGACTACCTGGGTTTGACTTTTCTCGACTGACTTTTGGTGCCTCCATCCTAGTTGAATTTGTCTTGATAAACGACAAAATCGAGCTAAGTGACCTTCTCTTCTACAATTATAACATGCTTTGACGACGATGACACGCTTCGGATGATGTGTCCTCTTCTCCGCATTTGAAGCATATAATAGGTGGTTTTTCTCCTTCCTTAACAACGGGTCTTTGGTCTTGGCGTCTTTCCATCATTATTGAATCTCCGTTTCTTGAAATGTCCATTCTTATTGTTTTGGCCCGATTACCACCGAATTGGTTACCATATCCGCCCGCTGATTCCCTCCACGCTTGTTGTCACCGCTTCGATGACTACTCATTGGTATTATAACTTTGTCATACCGCTTCTTTTAGTTGCGTTGACTCGTTATCGCGCTCCACTAATCGAGCCCTATTTACAACATCCGAATACAAACACGGTTTATGAGAAATAAGATGTTGGCGTATCTCCGACTTCAAACCTCTTAAAAACATTCGCGCCATTCTCTCTTCATTATCCACCAAGTGGGACGAACCGTGATAACTCCGCAAATTTTGCCTCGTATTGCGACACGGTCATATTGTTTTGTTCCAACTTGATAAACTCCACCTCCTTCATGTGGCGAATACTTTCGGAAAGTATTTGTCGTTGAATGCACTCTCTGAACTTCTCCCAAGATATCTTGATGCAAAGAGGTTGAGTACGCTTTTACCGATTCCCACCAAGATGTCTGCCTCTCCAACATAATAAAAGCGTGCAAGGAACCTTTGCTCCTCGGAGCATCCCAAGACATCAAATATCTTGGTAATCTGCTTTATCCATGCTTCCGCCAAAGTGGTTTTGGCTCTCCTTAAACTCCAAAGGTCCCAGCCTTGAATTGTTTAGCGGTGACCGCCCGAGAGTTTTCCGTGTTTCCACCCCTACGTTTTGGACGAGAGTCGCTCTCTTTCTTTGTTGCATAAATTGCATATAAAGTCTCTAAACATTTGATCAATCATCATTTGGTCGGTGTTGTTGTTTGTATGAGGATTGTCGCCTTCCTCGATGCACATTATCCTGATTATTGATATGTGGTGAATCAACGATCGCTTTGTGCTCCATTCTTATTCTCAACATTCTCGGATGTCATTTTCATATCTTGCCACAAAACAAAAGGTTAATTGACGTGTAACAAATTATCTTTATATTACGGCCGAAACCAATAAAATAGCACATAAACTTAGTAGGTCATACTAGCGAAAGGTATTCCCCGTCTCTCCCTCCTAGTACTTTTCTCACATTTTAGCCAGGGATCATATCCTAAGCTCGATACTATACTGTTGTGGCCCCCAAAATTAGGTATACATCACCCATCTTGGGTAGTCGGATATATGGTATGTAATTTAAATACAACTTACTAATATAAGCGTGTGTATAATATCGACATAAAATCGTGAGTTTGAATACAAATATTGTCTACTAGATATTATACAAACTCAAAAGGAGTCCTCATTACAATTATTATCACACTATTTTCACGAATAGTGAGGACTACTAATGCTATCCTCCGGACCATTACTCCGCTCCCCGACTCGTCCCATTTATGTTCTCATTTCACAGAGAATAAAATGAAAGAAAGGGTGAGCTCAACTAGCCCAAGAAGAAATATTATGACTAAGATAATGCGAGAATAAATTATCAATAGTCTTCAACAAAGATGTTAAACCGATAAAATATAATAAACATCAAGTTTAATCTGCGGTATGAACAAGCAATCCATTAAAAGAGTCAAGTAGAAAATAAAATCTACTATCTTTTATGATTTAAAAGGTTTTCATCACTTATTAAAGTTTGAGACTCGACTTTAATAAATAATCCACATCATCGAATCACCCCGCACTACTACCGAGGATATTCTTTAGTATTACGACCATAATTATTCATGCACTACGGGCGAAGAATAGTTGTGTATTCATTAATGGTCATGATCATGCCAACAACTCGTCCATCAATGCACTACTACCAATCGAGGATTTTTACCACATCATTTGTAACATTACGGTCCATGATTACACCAATAATCCTCGTTATAATCATACCAAGTCCATCCATGCTCTACAGGCCACAGATGACTTTAAAAAAATAAAATAAAAAATAAACATGAGGATGATGACAATGATATAAGAATTCAATAAAACAAGTTCAAGAATTATTTTATCCAGGAATTATTAACGTCCAAATTGTCAACACGATCTTTGTTTTATAGAGTAAAATTCAAGAATGATCGGAAGAATATTTCCATGAAAAATCTTCGGATGAAACGCAAATATCAAGGATATTCTACTAATTTCATGGAGTATAGAAGTCAAAGTTTTAACCAATTTGGGTATAATAAAGAATGGAATAACAAAAGAAATCACCATGCATGCGGTACTTTGCATAGACAAGTTATTCCAATGAATAATAATAACGGAACCAAGTCGGTGAAATTACACAAGCGGGATGTTCCAATGTAATAATAAAGATGGAACTAGATCCGGTGTGTAAACACACGTATAGGATATTCCAATAGAATGATAAAGATTTTAACCAGTCCGGTGTAAAACACACGCATGTGATGTTCCAACAGAATAATAAAGACTTTTAACCAGTCCCAGGTGTAAAACGCATGCATGTGGATGTTCCAACGTAATAATAGAAGAATGTCACCAAGTATAGGTATGCCACTTTTACAAAGTTATTCCAAATGAATAATAATGAATGGAATAATAGAAGTTCTCTTCATGAATAAGAAAGAATAACACCCACTTACACAGTACAACAAATAATATTCCCTACCTTGAGAAGAACCGAATATTGGCAAAGTGAAGTAGCGAATACTTTTTCTTCTTTCTCTCTATAGTTTCTCTCTAGTTTCAAAGTGAATTAAATAAGAAAATAATGAAGGAATGAGCTTCATTTATAGGAAAATAGAATGCGTAGTAATTAATCCATGAACGGTCCGAGATTGATTTACTTTAATCGACGGTTATCATATTTAAAGCAAAATCTTTTAAATAAAATATAATATATTCTATTTATATAAAAACATTTTACTATGCAAACACTATGCAAAACACTTTATAACACTACTATGCATAATAAAATATAATATATTTTATTTATAAAATAACTTTAATAAAGTATTCTGCTTTATATAAAAAGATGTTTACATTTTATTACGTTAATAATACTGAATAAAACAAAACGTCATTATCGCTATAATAATTCATATTATTAATCGATGATAATGGAATCAAACCGAAAGTGACTTCTCACATAAGCATCAATAATCAATACCGTGTGCTACTACGCAACCCACACGTATTAGTGTACTTTTACTACCGAAAGTAGTTCAACAAAGATCAACCAGTAAAACTTCCGCCGTTATTTCAATAAAATATTTTGTCGTTTTCTCAATCCGGCTAATTACATTGTGGGGTCCACCAATGATTGAGCCGTTGTGCACGAATATTCCTGCTAAACCGAATATTCCCCACCAATCGAATATAATATAACCACTTGCATACTTTGTAAAATTTATAAATATTACCCACAACTATAACATTATATCAAATTATTCCATAATAATCAAAAATAATATTTATAGAAAATTCATCTTTATTTATAAAAGCTGGGGTCTTACATTTTGAGTCACCGCCTGGACTTGATTTCGCTACCGTACAATCTCGAGTGATGTGTCCTTCTTTTCCACAATTATAACATACCTTGAACTGTTGTGGACAGTTTGGACTGATATGTCCCTCTTTCCCGCATTTGTAGAATACGACCGGTAGTCGTTCTCCTCCCTAGAACCAATTCTTTACCGGCGGCGACGCCTTCATATAGTCGTTGTTGAATCTCCTCTTTTAAAATCTCCTCCCACTCGCTTCTTCTATTCTCATGGCTATGACTACCACCAAAGTGGTTACTATTTTTTTCTCTGCTGTTTTTCTTTCTCCACCGGTTATCGTTATTACATTGATCTTATCTCCAAATTATGATCCGGGTTGTGATCCCTCGGTTGACCATACTCGTTATCTCGCTCTAACAATTGAGCCCTATTGAAAATATCTGAATAGAGAGAAAATTTATGAGAAATGAGATACTGACGTATGCCGAGTTTCAAACCTCTCAGAAACATCCGGGTCATACGTTCCTCATTCTTCACCAAATGAGGTGCAAACCTGGACAACTCTGTAAACTTTGCCTCGTACTGGGACACCGTCATGTTATTTTATTCCAGTATAATAAATTTCACTTCCTTCATATAGCCCGAATACTTTCGAGGAAAGTACTTGTCATTGAACGATTCAAACGTCTCCCAAGACATGCTGAGTGCGGTTGGATGGGTACGCTTTACAGATTTCCACCAGTAATCTGCCTCATTACGGAACATAAAAGTAGCGAATGGAACCTTTTGTTCCTCCGTGCATCCCAAGACATCGAATATCTTGGTAATTTGTTTGACCCACGTCTCTACCTTAATCGGATCCCGCTTCCCTCCCAGTGCGTGGTCCCAACTCTTTGAATCGCTTGGCCGTGAAAAATCGTATGCGTTATTATCATTTCCACCGTATTTTGTGCACGAGTCTCCTCATCCGATTTTTGCATGAACTGCAAAAAAAACTTCTAAACATCTCGTCGCTCATCATCTCTTTCCATGGCGTTGTTTCACGGGAGGAACATTGCCACCTTCTTTGACGCTTCTCCTCATTGGTGAAAGTCTGGTGCCTCCATGGTTTCATTTACTCCATCATTAACATTCTCAATCGACATTCTCAAATCTTGCCATAAAACAAGGGTTAATTAAAGAAATCAACATATCACATCATATCCCTATATACTGACCAACTAACAAATAAGCTTAGGTAGGACACACTAGCGAAGAATTTACTCGTCTCTCCCCTCCTAGTTCTATTCCCCGATCTCCGCCAGAGATCATATCCCTAAGCTCTAATACCAACTATGACGCTCCCAAAACAGGTATACATCACCCATTCTGAGTCGTAAATAACATAGTACAGAAATAACTACAACTTTATTAATACAACCCATAAACTGTGAGTTTAAATACAAATATTGTCATCTAGACAATATACATACCCAATTAAGTCCTCATTACAATTATTGATACAATACTTTACAAAATTGGTGAGGACTACTAAAACAACTTTCTAGAACCTTCATTCCGTACCCCGACTAGTACTCGCTACATTCTCGCCTCCTGAGAAGAAAAATGAAACAAAAAGGAAAAGGGTGAGCTCAACTAGCCCAGTAAAGAATATTATGACTAAGATAATATAGAACAAATTATCGTTAGTCTTCAACAGAAAAAAAATCTGATAGAATACAATAGACAACAAGTTTCGGATGAGCGGTGAAATAATAATTCATAGATGAGTTACGTAGAGAATGAAATCTACTATAATCTATGAATTTAAAATTCCATCATCATTATTTTATCCTCAGAACATCAATCAATGCACATCTTGAATCATATATTCATCTTTTTACTACAGCCAAAGATATTCATCGATCGGTCATATTCATCTCAACACACGTACATCTTCTTTTACTACGGGCCAAAGATATTCAAATTATAAAATCATTTATCTTTGCACTACAGGCCAAAGATATTCAATAATATCATCATTTAGGACTGAGGATGATGAAAAATATTTTAAAGGAAACGAATCTAGTGAAACAAAAGAATAAATATCAATGATTCATATTTCAGCTATTTCATGTCCAAAAATACCTCATAAATAATCATAGTGAAGTAAAATTCAAGAATGATCAAAACATGGATACAATCAAAGCTAGTATCCATAATAGATATTTTGGACGAAAAGGAAAAGGATTTATTTTTCGATGAATAGTGTCGTATTCGTGAATAGTGCCGTATACGTGAATAGTAACCCCGACACAAAAAGTTCCAAATTTGATTAAAAGTTCAAACCAATATTTCGGCATAATGATATTAAAGAAAATAATATCATTTAAAAAGAAAATAACATCCCTTACCTCGAAAAGACGGTACTCTCGATTTGAATACTAGATATAGTCTTTGAAGGAACTTTGCACCAGATAAAGCAACACTCAAGGTATCAAAATACTCACAAGAATACGCTCAATATATCGAGAGAGAAATAGAGAGAAAACTTCAGAATCTGGTGTGATTTTCAATTCTAATCTAAGCACCCTATTTATAGGAAAATGCTTAGAACACCAAAGCAAAAAATTTAATATAATATTATTATATTTACAAAATCGTCAAGCCCACCTCTTGAATCTAAATTCACCACCTTATACATGTTTAATGCAAATTTCACCAAGCAAAAAAAAAATGTTTTTGTAATTAAAAATAATTAAAACTTTTAAAAATCAATTATTTCGGAACTACGGAACTTCAATAATTCATAATAAATAGCTCTTTTATCAGAAAAGTTCGAACAACATGTCCTTTCCATAGGAAATTTTATTCTCTACAACTTTGCAGAAGAAAAAGATAAAATATTAATTTTCAACAATTGTCCCATTAAAAAATTTTCTCCATCTATATCCGCATAAAATCAATATTTTTCTCATCATATAAATCAATAATTAATTATTCACAAATAATATTATAGAATCACATTATCGTGAACCAAACAGCCTCCTGTGAAAGGAGGCTTTCCAATAAGGATCTCTCCTTACTGGCGCACAATTAGATGACCAAACCTCTCCTTAGACTGAACTTTCTAGACATTGTCAATAATGTTATCTAATAATATTATTCAGATAATATGAATTATTGCTCAGATAATAGAAAATATCTTGCAATGACAATTATTAAAACAACGATAATATAAAATATCAACGCAAAGAATTATTGAATCAATAAAATAAAATCTTTGAGCGATAATTATCGTAACAATTATTGAGTAGTAATGTCTTCTTACGTAAGTATCAATAATTGGTGTAATCCGTAATGCTTCTTGTGTTTTAACCACCGGGTATTCCAACAATGATAATTGTAATAACTACGCCATTATTTATAACCAACTTATTCTCGCTGCTTTCTTCATCCAATCACTTTCCGTTATGGGGCCCACATTAGTCATGGCCGTCGCATTTAATATTCCCCGACAGTAAGAATATTCCACGACCAAACGAATATTTCCCAACAATAATGAATATTTTATAACCACTTGATGTTTGAAATAATTGCGTATTTTACCCATAACTCACCACATTAATCAAATCAACCCTTACTATTTCAACATAATAAATAGAGGAAATTTAATTTCATTAAATAATAAGTTGGGGTCTTACACCCCTGATCCTTCTCTGTTCTTCAAAAGTGAAAAAAAAATTCCACACGCCAATACCTTTCTTCACTTTCATAGGATGATCTTCGTATTATCCGAGAATGCTACATGATACCAGATACACACCATCTGAGGTTGCCCTCCTTTGCCGAGCGAATGTACCAACGTCCAGATGGTTGGACTGCCACCCCTCTCACTCTCTTGGAGAAAGTAGTCCGCTTTCCTTTTCACACCTTCCCATGGATCTGCTACGCTCTTTAGATCGAGCATAACTGGAAGCTTCATCCTTTATCTCAGCCATATGAACCATTTGTTCAGCAATATCTTCTCTTTGTTTCAGAAAGACTTCTAAAGCTTTGTCAGCTTCTTCTGTCATCTTGGCCAACTTAGATGTCCTGTCGATCTGACCATCTCGGTGTTGGGTTATAGGCGATGTGCCTTCTACCCTTCTCCGATCCTGGTCAGGTCCTTTACTAGCGGTAAAAAATAATCTTCTTTTGATGTCATCATGGACTTTTGCATGAGAACCTTCTGAAACATCTCGTGATGCGGTGCTGTCATGATTACTTTTTGAAGGACCCAACCTATCTTTAATAGAGATTACTTGCACAGATGAACTCACAACCGTCGGCTGTCTTTTAGCAGTAGTTGTCTTACTCTTCACCATAACTTCCAACGAAGTACAACTAATAAGTATGATTGAAATCAAGAAACACTAGAAAAAGCCCTCCTTCTAGCTCCAATATTAACACCAAGATTTTATCACGCGCCTCAATCACCGAAAAGCGCGTCTAATCCTCAAGACAAGAAACAAGTCAATACTGGAAAGCTTGCGGTTTGGGACCGTCGAGGAAAAGCTTTCGTGAGAAATCGTCTGAAGACGAATAAAAGGATAACAATGGAGGTGATAAATTCTAGGAGATATTTCACAATGGAGGGACATTTCACAACCGAATAATCCTTAATATCCAGGAGATAATAAGAGCCTCAATTTTTAAGGATTAATCGGTTGTGAAATGTTAAAAGTGAAACCGCAGTAAGTGGGACAGTGGTTTAAATGACATCCGAGATCGTAGATTCGGACATTTTAGAATTAAATTTCATTTGCAACAATTTTGAAAAGGTAAATAAAACTGTTGAAATGGGACCACGAACCGTTGGGATAAACTCGTTTCAAAAAAAGTCTGATCCGGACTGAAAAATTAATCCGACTGCAATTAAAATAAACCCACATTATGGAAAGAAAAAAAGTAATGTTAAAACTGCCCTCCATTGTGAAGAAATGTTTGAAATACCATCCTTTTACAGTGACACGTGGCGTTGTCTTACTGATAATATCTTAATATATCCTCAGAGGCATAAATTTGGCACCAGCCTTGGTTATTAGTTACAACAGGATTTAACCAAAAATTGATCACAAAAGCGTGAACATAACACAATTAGAAGCGGAGTATTTTCTTTTTCCTACTTTTATCCTCGTTCGCATACTCTTTCCCCGTTTTAAAATTAAAAATATAATTCAACTTCAAACGTTTCAAATTTAATATATTATTGTTTGATTTCAAAACCAAATCATATCGAATTAAGTATTAAAATTTGTATAAATACGATTAAATATTACTGGTATTTGTTTTGTCATAAAAGACAAAATAGATTGCGATTGCTCAAAAAAGAGGAATTAAGACGGTTAACAAATCTTATATATATAGGAATTGGATTCTCCAAATTAAGATATGCTCCCTAAAAAGGAAGAGAGATGAAAGTTAAAGCAATAGGGAAGATAGATAGATACTCTAATAAGAATATCATCAAATAATTTTGTATTGAAATTATGAGATCTCTCGTTTTTCCCATTTGGATTTTTCATCGTAAATTTCTACAGTCCAACTCATTTATTACAAATCATATTTTATAATATATATAAAAATTAAATTAAATTAAATTTTGTAAAAGTGCACTAAATCATGAGTTATAAATTGATAACCAAGAGTTTCCAAAATTGAACGAGAAACAAAGCCTACATTTCTTTGAGGTGATACAAATGGAACATTTTCATGAACAGGTAAAGACTAAAGACCACTTGTGTACAAACAGTGTGTGGCTGTATTTTGGCTGCCTCCACCCACTATCCTTACATCTTTTTTAAAGAGTAAAACAAGGCGTAGTATCCATAATCCATCTCCTGCCTAAAATATATTATATTTATAGCTGTATCAATTCCGGGATCAGCTTGAACAAAAATGACAACTCTCTTTGAGAAAATTGAGGCTTGGCTTTTAGTCGGAGTATCTCTTCTCCACCTTCAACCTCCTCCTCCCCCCGTGGCGGATTGATCATATCAGAAACCGCCTCCGTGATTTCTTGAACCAGATCAACAATGACTCCTTCAATACCCATTAAATGTTGCATGTACACTGCTTCCGGCACATTACTAAACAACACACACAAGTATAACTTAAAAAAACAAGAATTGCGGAAATTAATAATAACAATTCCCAACACTAATCCAATCCATTATTAAAGAATAAGCTTACTTTAATTTGCCATATGTAAGGAGGGAGAGATTTGATTCTTTAATCTTGCTGACTGCAGCAGGGTTTCTGAATATCCCCTTGACTTCAGAAACAATCCCTTCCAATCCCCCCTCCAAGCAAAGTTTAATTGCTTCCTCCAAGGAATTCCTTCTCACATCATAGTACAGCTCAGTTCCTCCATTTGTAAGGAAGAATACCTGGATTCAATCAGTAATAAACCATCATTAGGACTAATTTATACCTGAATTAGGGGGGGGGGGGGGGGAGAAAGTGAACCTACGGAGTAGGTGCTCTGCAATTTCTTGACAAGAAGCGCAGCGTCGGGTTGGAATGTTGAAAAGATTATAGGCCTATCTTTAGCATGTTCAAACACCACCTAAATCAATGATTTCAAGCAATTCGATCTCAACAAATTAATCCAAAGAAAATTTAATTTTTATTTTTATTTTTAAGGGTAGTAAAGTGGATTATTATGGGTATGAATAATTTACTACCTTCAAGATTGATTGAAGAACATGGACGAGATAGTCATGTTGATAGACATTGTGGTCATCAAACTTCAATTCAATGTTGAATCCCAAAGAGGGGTTTACTTTATGGAAAGCTTCTTGCAGCGTGCATGAAGCATCATCAATTTCGACATCCCAGCTCACAATCTTGCCGTCTCTTGTTTTTCTTAGCAGAGATTTTCCTGCCTTTCCGGGGTCTCTCTGGGGGCCATAGGCAAGGAATTCACATAGAGACAATTCTGTGACTCTCTTTTCAACTATGGTACCCTGAAGATTTAAATAAAAACAAGATTCATTACCCCATCAAGAACAAAAAAATTACAAAGAATTTGGAATAAGAGAGCTTACATTTTCTTCAGAGAGGATGAAGTTGTCGTGGAAAATGACCGGGCAGTCATCTTTTGTCACCTACAAAATTCACAATCTTTGTTTTACTTTTCCCGTATCAAGTCTCAGCTTCAAGTATTCACACTTTCATAAGAAAATGCAATATCATCTATAAAAATAGAATTCCACAACCCCCCTCCCCCTCCCCCAAGAAAAGACCAACAAAAATAAAATAATCAGTACCCTTATCTTGTATCACAAAAAGCAGTCTTTTTTAGACTTTGATATTGCAGAAGCAAAAAATGATGTCGCTTATATAGCTTAAAGTGTTGATTATTGTTAAAACAATTTAAAAAGTGTCACAAAATATAAATTTACTACTTTTTTTACTCTCAACCTTTTTTTAACCCAGAGGGCCATTTCGAATCAGAAAGTACATGAATTTCCTTCAACAATAATATTTTTTGGTCAAAATTTTAGTAATTGTCAATAGCAAAGCATGTTTAGTGACTTGGCGGAAGACGGATAGAAAATAGAAATAATCATAGAAATTCACAAATATGAATCAAAATAATAAGAGTTAACCCCATAAAAACATCCTTTAAATACTAAATAATAAGTTTAAAATCCTAATTATGCAATCAATAACGAAATTACAAAAATATTTAAATAAACCCAAAATTGGAAATACTTTGGAAGACTGAAACGCCTATTTTCAAGCTTTTTTTGGGCCTCAAACGGTGTCCAAACTCGATTTGATAAATTATGGGTCCAATAATTCCAAACGAATCAAAAGTTATATTCAAAACAGAACCCTTAAGTATTTTACACTTTACAAAACATATATAGTAAATATCTCGTACAATTTAACTTTTGAGGTTAAATGATCACATATTAAACTCTAAAAATAGTATATTTCAAAAAAAATTATAAAGAAATAAATTTTGTGATTAATAACTTTGTTATATATTATATAATTATAATAATTGTATCAATTAAAATTAAATAAATTACATTAATTTAAAATTTAATATATTATCGTTTGACTTCAAAAATAAATTGTATTAAAACAGATGGAGTAATTTATTAAATTTTAGATGTAATTTTTTTTTTTTTGGTCCACAAGACCACATGTATATACCCGGTGTGATAATGATAAGATAATATTATGATGAATACAGAATGGTTACAAAAAGAAATATAAAATGATGATCTTGATTATAATTATTTGTGGATCATGTATTAATTATATTTTGACACATTATTTTATAAGTGTAGCAATATTCATACCCGGTATATAATTGTATATAACTTTAATAATACAAATTACCCAAAAAAACTTGTATATAAAAATCATTTTATCTAATTTTAAAATTCCAACCGTACGAAAAACACATGCAAAAATATAATTTTTCGAGCGTTGGAAAATTGTAGTTTTTCAGCAAGCCATATAAGTACAAAAAAAATAATCCAGAGAATTAGCGAATTACGAAAATATCCTTTCACGTAAAAAGAAACAAGAGGTACGATGCAGATGATGGCGCGGTGACAACAGAAGGTGGATTTGGATGATGTTAAGAAACTCGCTTGATGAAGACCACCCGAAAACCAGAAAGAGAAAATAATAAACAAGATTTCTGGCGGAAAGAACATTACCTGAACGTCAAACTCAACGAAATCAACGGAGAAGCTAGCTGCAGTATTGAAGGATATTATGGAATTCTCCTTCTCGGCCTTCATTCTCCGATCGCCTGAATGCAACATATTCATCCCATTCCCTCTGTGTCCAATCACTACGAATTTTGGCATCTTAAATCCTCCTCTCCCCATATCCACACCTGCATATATATATATATATATTAACCAACGTTGGAAAATGATTCATATATATGCCCATGAATTCTAATATATATAAAATTGTAGACAAAATAGAACTATAATATATAAACACGTACGTACGTTCTAAAGAACGAAGAAGAAAAAGAGGAGAGAGAGTCAGAAATTTTAAATAATTAATTTGTAATTTTACCTCTGGGGAAGCGGGTGGAATTGAGGGCCAATGATACATTTTCTGGAACATGATCGAGATTTGGGACATCGGAGACATGAACGGCCTTCAGAGCCATTGTAAGAGAGAGAGAGACAGAGGAGAGGTTTAAGGAATTAGGAGAGAGAGGAGGGAATACTGGGAATTACGGTAGTTGTTTGGCGGAAATTAAAGGTGATTTGAGAAAAGGTATTTAAAGGAGTGGGAAAGGTATTTAAGGAATTGGGATCTCCTTCTTCGCCTGGAATATTCCTCTATCCACTTAGTTTTATGCTTTTGGATATTCTTGTTTCTTCCATTTTGGAACAACGAACCCCTATATATATATATATATATATATTCCGTCTATTTTTAACGGAGACCAACTTGCATGCATTCCAATAAAAAAAGAAATGGAACACTATTTTTAAGTAGTTAGCATGAAGTTTATTTTTTGGTTAAGTTGGTAATCGATCAATAAATCTTGACACGCAAGGTTACATGTATGTCGATAAGATTTTACTCATTAATCGATTAACTTACCAAAAAAAACTTAATGCTAACCGGATCCGAATTCACGTATATTTTTGCATGATTTTTTAAGACATGAATGTAAGATTTAATGTAATGTATTCTCGTGTGAGAGAGGATCATGTGAAAAATATAAAAAATACATGTGAAATTGAAAATTATTTTTGATTCTTTTCCTAAATTCTTGTGTTTATTAGGTTATTATTATGGTATATGTTTTTGTCTAAATAGTTATTTGTTTATGTTTATAAACGCGGGTTAGAATGATGTAACTTAGGCAGGCGAGGCTAGGCGAGGTGAGGGTGACTGGGTGAGGTAGTTAATTGGCTTCATACTTTTGACCATTTTGTAACAGAAAAAACTACATAATTAAATGTTGAGTAGTTCTACACAGACATTTTTTTTTGGGCCGATTCAATTTTTGGTTTTTTTTTTTTTGATTTCAAAAAATATATAGTATTTATAAAATATATTATTTTTAAGTATAATTTAAATACATATATAAAATAAAATTGTACAGAAACAAAAAAAATTTAGACTAGCCTAATTTTTCGGTCCAAAAAAACTGTCCGTCAAAACTTATTGTAATTAAATAGACTAGTTTCACGTTCCAATAACTTGTAGGTGATGATGCTATCTCATCTTACATGTAGTATAGATAAAGTTGATGTTAAATCCTTTGAACAATCGCACTAGTCTTCTTATTTTCCACGTGGAAAATAGATGGTTGAAAAATAATTGAAATCAAGCTTTGATTATTCAAGTATAGTAGTAGTAGTAGTAGTAGTAGTAGTAGTATAAGGTTGATTTATGAGTAGTTCATTTGTTGCCTACCTACCTACCTACCTACCTACCTTGTTTGAAGGTCTCAAATGAAAAACAGGTAAGGTTGCATGGTGGCTGGCTAGCCTATAATAATAATTAATGTAGAGATGATTGGCATTAACAAGTTTCAGACGTGGATCCACGCCTTATGAAGTTGGGAATTGGCTGGCATTATTATATACTTAGAAGAGATTTCAAAAACTATTATTATTATTTATCTATAAAAAATTAATATTTTTATAAATAAATTTTTTGATAGTTTTACAGCCTCCTCCTCACATGAATAAAAAATGAGATCCCAACATTTTTACTTGTAAAAATATTAATTCCCTTATTGATATTCTTTTGGATCTTGCACTAGGGTTAGCTAACTCAATCTCTACTCTAAAATATACTCTCTCCGTCCCTAATTATTTGACGTTTTAAAATTTTTCATCTATATCTAATTATTTGACGTTTATTCAAATTTAGGAGAATTAATGATAATTTTTTCAAAATTATCCCTCATTAATTTACCTATTTTTTTATACTTTAAATTTTTTCTCTCCCCTTATCCCAACAAAAGATTTAAGGGTATTATAGATAATTGATTACTATATTTAATGTTTTCCAATCATTATCTTAATTCTTGTGTTCACCTCTAAAGCAACAAATAATTAAGAGCATTAATAACGGTTTCCCTAATCAACTCTTTATCCCCAATTAATTTTAAAAAATACATCAACAAATCATTATCCAATAAATTTTTTATCCTTATTTGACTCTTTATTTTAATCCCTATATAGATTTTACTCCCCAAAGTGAGAAAGTCAAAAGACCGTTTCTATATATACAAAATGACATTTCAGACTTTCATTTAAGTAGACAACACATCAATCATACACATCTTGACATTTTTTACTACTTTATTTTCAAATTATAAACTTAATATTGACTTATTTTTAAAAATTAATTTCAAATTATAAACGATTCAAATTTAAAATTGATATAAATTTATTTAATTTATGTCAATATAATTATAAATATTATAAAAGTACTATTAATTATAAAATTTATTATTTTCAAAATTTAAATGAATCATATTAAATTTAAATTTAAAAATATCACAAATTAAAATTTTAAAAGTTAATATTGATACATTTGCAACTACAATCCATTAAATATTCACTCCATAAATTACTTAAAATTTAAAATAAAATAAAATTATTTTAAAGCGGAATATAATTGATAAATTATACTATCTCTTATAAATTATAAGATTATTATTAATTTGATGTTTTGACTGGTTTGGAACTTTTAAATTTTAACTTTAATTTTTAAATTATATTATTTAAGGAAATAATATAAGGAACCTATTGGGTACATAATGAAAAAAATTAAATTTTTATTTTATAGAATGACCCAATAATAAAAATAAATATAAAAAAACTGTTGTGAATGCTTTAAGCGGCGAGGCCTCGAGCTACAAATTCATAACACTTTCAGGTCCACACTCATATCATCTGTAATACCCCATACATAAATCGACTCTAATAAATGTTCAATTCATCAACAACATGTGCGGTGCGGACTTTAAATCCACCACGCTCACGAGGAGAACTGGAGAAGAGAGTGGATTCTACATATGGAAATAATGCTCTCCTGTTATTATGGTATTCTTTTCGTTGTTTTTGAATTGATATTTTAAGAAAAAAAAATATAAAAATTAAAAAATACAATTAATACTTTGTTTTATTAATTAAAATGGGTATAAAATTTTAATATTTTCTTTCAAAATTATTAAAAATATGAAAGATATAAAATTTTATATTTAATGTAGATGCAATATAATAAAATAAGTTAAAAATACTTCTTTAAAATCTACAAAAGACAAATAAAAAGTAACAGAGTATCTAATAACAATAATATCTAGACCTAAATTAAGCTAAAAAGGGAAGAAGAAAAAAAGGTTTAGTTCACTGCCCGAAAGTACCTACAATTGAGTTATCTTCACCCATTATAATTATATCTAACAAATATGATAGATTAATAGTAAATTAAATCTAGATATACCTGTCCAATTCATTTCACTTATTCTAATTATGTGAATCGATGTCATGGCCATGGTCCCTAGGTTCAATATTTACACGACCAACATATTCCTAGGCAGAATGTGCTATCCCAAAACGGAATATGCAATTTGGATTGGGAAGGAATATGCTAATTAGTCTCTTATCAAGGAATATACCAATAATACTCCTGCGCTCCAAAATATAAAATTAATATCTACTTTTTAAAATAAATTTAAAACAATTAATAAAAGTATGAAAATTACTATTTATTAGACTAATAATATTAAGAGCACGTTTTAGTGTTTGATGACCTTTTAAAAATATTTTAAAAAATAAAAATTAATACTTTTAACGGAATAACACATTACGTTCAAAGACAAAGAGGGTGAATCAAATAAATATACAGTGTCTTGTAGATTGATTTTCCTCAAGTATTTATTCATTATAATACCAACATATGCAATATTAAAAACATTATATTAAAATTTTCACAATTTATTACCCTTAATTTCCAGTTTATTGTTTTACATGTTAAAATGTTTATGGTTGTATACATGGGTTGAAAAAGTTGATATTTGGTTGAAACTTAAAGTTGGACCCATAAAAATTAGGTTAGCCAATCAGTTTTGTAGTTTTCAGTCCATTTCAAGAACTCACCCTACATCTGGCAAACGGATCGGCCCAAACTGTTCAGGCCAAAACAGCCCAAGTTTTGACGGGCTAAAAAAGTTAAGTCCGATTTTTGACTGATGGGCAGGCCTGTGGGCCTAGATCGATTTATGACCAATTTTTGACTTTTTTTTTGGCCTAGACCAAACGGGCAAGGCTTCTGACGGACCGGGCCAAAACGATCCGATTTTTTATGGGCTGAAAAAATAAGGCCCAGAGCTTGCTTTTTGACGAGCGGGCAGACTCGACCCGTGAACTTGAGCCAATTTTGCCAGGTCTAACTCACCCCTTTGTTTTACATACCATGTTCACCCCCTTTAACGATGGATCGGACGGCGGTTCAGTCCCGTCGATATATCAGAGAACCGTCGTCTTAACTTTTAACAATGAACAACATATAGCGACAGACCGAATTGCCGTCCGGTCCGTTGCTAAAGGAGGTATGTAGGGTATATAAGATCAAGGGCTTAAGGGTAAGCCCTTGATCCTTTCCGTTGTACTTTTATAGAAATTTATATGACAAAGCCAAGAATCTGAACTCATATTTTTGTTTTGGCAAAACTAATAATTTAGTCATTGTAGTTAGCAAATTTTATCGATTACACCACTGAACTTTTAATTTTTTTTAAATTAACCCCATTAAACTAACTATTATTTTGAGTTCATGTTCGTTAAATCTTTTCACCCATTATCCTACATGGATGTGCAAAATAAAAGAAAATGACATGGTTTTTTTTCTACTCGGACAACCACTTTGTCGAATCTCTCTCCTAATCCATTGCCTCCGAGTTTCGACTAGTATCATCATCAACGATCAAGTTTCGGCTAACATTATCACCAACGACCATCACCAAAAATTTCACCGTACTCGACTTTTCTGACCAAATTCATAGTCGAATTTTGTGATTTTAAAGGAAATCAAGCTTTAAATTCATGGTGAGATTTTGAGAAAAGATTACAAATTCAGAGTGAATAATAACACAAATATCAATAAATTCTAATTTTGAATTTGCAAATTTCAAAAAATTAACCATAATAAAATATCTAATTAGCACAAAAATTGACAAACTGAAGATAAAAAGGTAACCTTCAATTTAAATTAAAAAGAGATACACCTAATTCGATCAAAGCCTCAACAATCAACACCAAAATAGTCCATCGCCACTAACAATTAGAAGATTGAAAAAATTTAGAATCCAGATAAAAGTTAACCTTAAAACCCCAAAAGTCAAATCGGGAATTCCAAGAGAAATAAAATCACTATACCCAGATCGATTAATAAGATGAACCTGAAGCAAATTCAGAGTTTCCTTAATGGCGGATGATAGTAGTTTAAGGTCTATCGGGATGAAGAGAGAAGTAGACTTTGAGGTCGAAGGAAAGCAAGAAAGCAGCAAAGGTGAAATAAAATAATTAGATTTGTTAGATTTGTTTTGATGTCGGTCTAATCTCTATGTCGGTCGGTAAGATGAAATAAAAGAAACTCAAATCTTAATGTTCGATCCATGTTGATGTTGATGTCGTTCAATATTGATGTCTGTTAAATCTGTTTTGATGAAAAATAAAAGGAACTCAAATAATGAATATCATTAGATCTGTTTTGGTTAAACAAGAAAGATGTTTTGATTATTTTTTTTTACTTTTAAGTTTTTTTTTGTCATATATAATATTTTTAATTTTATATTTTTTTAGAGCAACATAGATAAAATCTTAACATCTATCTAATTTTAAAAAATGACCTAATTTAAAAATAATATTAATTTATTGAGATAATTTAAAAAATTAAAAGTTAAAACTAAGCTAATAGTTTTGCCTTTTCGTTTTTAGTCGCCGAACCGGCTTAAAGATTTCAGACTTCGTATGTCAGGGTTTAACGAGGGTTTACGCAGAGAAATATATATCTGAAGAGTGTGAAATCAAGACGTAAAACAATGAATTCTACTTTTCAGAACCCCGCCGAGTTGCAAAATCTTATCCTAGTAAGTTTTTTTACTTTAATATTTTTGATGATATATATAATCTGTCCGTTTATTATATGTACTTGTATGTATAATTGATTTTGTTTTTGGCCAGCTTGAAAGTGATTATATAAGAATTTCTGATATCGGTTGTGGATGAAAATTTCCCTTAATTGATATTGTATATTGAGATTCGATGCTTTTATTTTGTAGTCTTTGTTTTGGATTTTTTTGATAGCCAAGGGGATTTGACATCTGTTCAAACTTAACCTTGCCTTTTGATTTATACTTGGTTAAGATTTTCATTTAAATGCCGAGAATTTATACCAGATCGATCTTTTATGCTACGTTTCTATTCAGAAAATCAAAGAAAAATAACTTCTTTTTATTGAAGAATGGTTCCTTGAGTTCAAGTTTTCAGAAAATAGAAGAAAAGTGTGTAAAGTCTGTACACAGTTCAAATGTAGGCCTTCATATTTGACCAACATCAATACATAAGTTCCAAGTATGTGCCTACAAATTGTGGTTTTCCTGTTCAGAAGTTTATAACAAGGGCATTTCATGCCACAACTGTAAAATGTGATTTTTTAAGGGAGGGGGAGGGAGGGGGGGAAGTGTGGGTAGGTCTTGTGTGCCTGCTAGTGGTGGATATCATATAATTGTTTCATAAAAGTGATTGATAATTGTGGGAGTTTGGGAAAGAATTGTACTTTTTGTTCCTTGATCAATTGCCTTTTACCAAGAAGAGTATTAGGTGCTAACTGCTAAATGTTTACTGAAAACATAAAATGGTAAAATCCTTGCCCTATGTAGGAATCAAATGGTTGGTGCTCAATACCAGTCTTTAACCGGTAAGGACATTTCAAATTAACAATAATATAAAACGAAGCATATGGCTTGCCACATATATGCTGATTGTTAATTACTTGTCTCTGAGACTAATGTTCTTGTCTTTTCGCTTTGTATGTTGGCTTAAAACCGTCTCAATGGTGCCTATACAGCAAGAAACGCAGAAAGCTATGCTCAATCAAATGGTTGCAAAGGTGACAAAGGAATGTTGGGATAAGTGCATAACAGGTGCCCCTGGCAGCAAGTTCAGCTCTAGCGAATCAAGTTGCCTTTCAAACTGCGCTCAGCGATATTTGTACATGAGTGTCACCATCATGAAACGCTTTCAGTCTATGCGTTAGGTAGTAGTATAAGTATTGGCATAATATTACAGTCAATTGATTTTGCATGTGTCCTAGTACTTTCCTCAACTAACGGAAGTAATTTTATTTTGCGACTGCGTTCAGTTTATTCTGTTACAATGAATTGCATGTAGTGAGCGCCTAAATCTTTTGGAATGAAACCTTTTTAAAGTGAAATCTTATTTTATGAACTTAATCCATATATTGAAGTCTAAAATAAAGGTTCTTGTATCATATCTCTGCGGAATCACTATTGTGAATTTTTAGTCTGCCTGATGGCCCCAACAACCAATGAAGATTTCCGATATAAGATATCAATCTCCTTTGGTATGAAGAAATATATTTTGGCAACTTGGAAAATTCTCTTGATCATTCAGCCAGAATTTTGTCCTGGGAAACTGTGGCAGTCCTTGTGTTACAAGGACTGCATGCCTTTGTTGACAAATTCCTGTAAATATGTCTCTTTGATTCGGTTCTTTGCATACATATTTATCTTAAAACCTTGTTCAGTTTTTGGAATACCAACTTCTCAAATGGACTTAGTTTGCTACCTATTTAAACATTTGACCACACATTATTATCTAGTATCTGAATGAGCAAATATATGTGCGCTTGGTAAATTAGTGCAGTTTTGGGTGTAGGGTGCAGGCTTTGCGTTCACTGTTATGTGCTGAACTAATCCATAATTTTAATATATTAACATACTGAAAGAGTGAAAGGTTTAACTGTGAGTAGAGATATTGGCATTTTATAGTGCATGCAGAAGTGTAAGCACAGATGGCTATCAAACTTAAAACTTGTAAATCTGATAAAACTATCTTACGACTATTAGCAACAGCATAACTCTTCTATCTTATGGGTACAGTCTTTCTTCAGCCATGAACGTTTTAAACTAAAGGGTACAGGAGCCTCTGTTACTATACTACCTTTCATATAACGGCAACTTGCTGTTTCAAATGTTTGAATATTAAGATTTTAGACTACTTTACAATTCAACACACAAATCAAAAACAAAGTAGTACTGACTAGCACACCAATACATATTCAGCCATTAATGTTTTCCCTAATATATATAGCAGTAATGGTTGAAGACAGGACCACTTAATATTGATCTGACCAGTAAACTTGTTACTGCAATTTTCTGTCCTTCTCCCTCCACACTACTTTCATTGCTACCCATCTGCCCCTTTAATTAAATCTTAATCACTCTTTTTTTTCTCCCCCCTCAATTATTTCTGCAAACCACTCCCTAGATCTCAATTAATGTCTCTCTCTCTCTCTCTCTCTCTCTCTCTCTCTCTCTCTCTCTCTCTCTCACACGCATGTAGACATGCAGTGACTTATTTATCAAATGTCAACTGAAGAAAGAAAAATATCGATGTAAAAGTGAACAACTTGTTTAGGGAACAAAACACTGTAGTTAAAAACTTGGGGAGAACTACAAAATATGGCAGGGTAATTAATTATATCGGGTATTTTCTCTTTCCTCATCAAAACTGTATCTTCTTGTTGACATAGAGATGATTTCATTGGAATATAACTGTTGCTTGTTGAACTTGATTACTGATCAAAATTCACCTACTGCTCCATTATGTACTGAGGTCATTGACTTACCTTCTGCTGCTGATTCTTTTATTAATGGAGGATTTGATGGTCTCATTGATGGCAGCGGTGCTGCACATACTGGGATCACTGACCATATTTGAACTGCTGGGGCAATCCTTTGTGGGTAGTAGTAGTACCCTAACCCTCCATTATTATGTATAATATTTCTCCTGCCCATGTGCCATGTGGCCATTAATACATGTTGGAGGAACCTTAACAAAAGAAGAGTTCATTGCCATATGTGATTGAGTTGGAGCTCCAAGAAGCCTTTTTTCCATGTCGGTTTTTTGCTCTCTTGGGGTTGTGTGATCAGGCTGTACTAAAGAATTGACCTTGCAAGTATTGGACAGATAAAAAGCGTGAATATTTGGTCTTCCCCATAAAGTAATCTTGAGGTTGATTTGTTGGGACCCTCCTTTTCAATGGCCAACTTGATGAGCTCTGATTTCCCATTAAGCCATTCAGCCTCATCCCCTTGATGCTCATCCAGCGGAAGTGTTACCACTTGCATTTTAGCTTTTGATTTGCTCACGACTGTTTTTGATGGACAAAGATAATTAGATGAAGTTTGTGGGAAAATCTTTGAAGTTGTTCTAGGTGGGGGAGGTCGGAGTAATGAAACAAAGCTGCTATTGTTTGATTTTAGGTCTTCTGATGAAGCAGAATCCATTAGTAGATCCAAAAGCCTCTTTTGTTGATATTGAAGAGAGTTACTGGACCCTGCAGTATCTCTGTAGTGACCCCCTAGCATTTTTCTTCCTGCAGCTTGGTTCTGATCCCTTCTACTTTATTTAATTCCATCTTTTCTTCCAAAATTTGATAGAACCTTAGACATATTTATCTGATCTTCTTTCTCATTTCCTGATGCAAATTTTCTTGTCTGAGACAATGACGAGAAATCTGCAGAGAGGGATACTCTGATCATCAATCTAGAACCAAATTTATCTATTTTTGAGGAAAGATAAAAGGAAACAGCGATTGGTTAATTAGAAGTAGCTTACTTCTTTTCAATGAAGAAAAGGCTGCAATTGCAGCATTCCTCTCAGCTTGTTCTTTGTCTTGGCAGGCTGACTGTGAAATTCACACCAGCTAGCTCTAAACTACAAGTGAAAACCGGTACATGGTCAGGACCTGATCTCACTGGTGTATACAAGGAGTTTCAGACCAGCTCTGTGAGCAGTTTCTTGAAGAATTTTGTTATATACACCAGTTTCATCCTATTATTTTGGAGTTCAATTCAAGACAAAACACAATAAAACTTTCAGAAAAAGAAGAAAAGGATTTTGAAGAACTCCAGCAGCAAGAGACTTTGAAAGTCCTCTTGAGGAAAGGGCGTTGAGAGCAACTTGAGCAGCTGCATGCCCAGCCTGCCTTAAGGTGGTGCAGTAAGTCGGGGTTACAAAGATTTCCCCAATGAAGTTAACCGAAGCTGTGAACCTAGGTGCATGATCAGGCCCTTCTCTGATGCAACCATAAGGAAGGAAGGTTGAAGCAACTTCTCTGTGCTAACTCCTGCAACTGATTCTTATACATTTCTGCCAAAAAGTAAACTCATATTGTAAGTCAGGAGGAATCAAACTGATAGCAAGTTGAAGAAAATGAAGTGAATCTATCAAAACTAACCCAAAATTTACCAGATTTCTTTTGCTAACATTGGAAATTTGGCATGACAATTTCAAGACTAATGAAAGGAGAAGATATGGAAGGTGACTTTCTGAGTGTCTGAAGTGAAAATAGTGGGAATGAAAGCGTTCGGATTTGGACTTTTATTACCTTCAATCCAAGTAGTATTAATGGGATTTGGATTATGCAAAATTGACATTTTTGGAAAGTTGCGATATATAGCACAGCGTGTATTGCAACTTTAATAACACAAAGATAAGGGCGTAATCAACCAAGTCGATTCGAGTATTGAGTTATTCAGATTTGGCTCACAAAATTTATCGAGTATAAAATATGGTTTAATTGAGGATCATTTAGCTTCCGAGTCGAGCCCGAACAATTTAAATTTTTCAAACGAATATGATCTGAGTAACAATAGAAAATTACAATTTGAGAAGGTTCGAGTAATTTATCAAATTTTAAAATTTGCTCATAATTTATTTATATTTCGAGTCGAACTCGAATCAAACTTTTAATCAAACGAGTACGAATTGAGCCTGAACTGTTTTCTTATTTTACAGGCACAAAATTACTTTTTTTCTTTAAAACAAAAATTTGTCGTAGGTATAGGTTGTTCCACAACAGGGCAAGGTGCAGGGAATAGTACTGAATGTCTATCACTCAAGAGTGACAGAAAAGGCTCAAACTCAGACGGAGGTCATGTGCCGAACTTACCGCTGAATCAACTCTCAAGGTCAAGTGTAATTTACACGAATGCAAATTTAAACTTTATTAAATCTCAATTTTACCCAAACCTAATCCCTAATTATGCTTTGATTTATTTTTTATTTTTGGTTACATGCACTAAGCTACCCGGAAATTTTGACTGCACTTACGGTTATTAACTTGCACTTTTCCATAACAGCACGATTTCCCAGCAAAGGGGAATCAATCAATGAATTAGATTTTTATCACCAAATTATATATATAAAAAAATTACATATTTTTTTGCATCCGTACAGTTGAATAATTAAATAAATAAAATTACTTTAAATGAATATTTTACACGACCTTAAATAAGTTAATCCAAAATAGATCTTAAAAACCGAAACTGCATATAAAATAAATAATAGCCAAACCATTCGGTTGACTAGAAAAGTAAAATTTGAAGTTTTTTTTTCTTTTCATTTTAATAATAATCAAACATATACTAGATTATATTTGAGATAAATAATTAAAAGCACCTAACTAATAAAAATGGATACATGACCTAGACAATCCTTTACCCCCAAAAATAAAATAAAAATACAACACATCAGCCCAAAATAACTAAACATGGGCGTACATGAGCTTATTATAGCCCACACTGTCAGACTAACACCTTGGTAAAACAAATAATAACAAGCATAATTCCATCCTGCAATATAAAATCAGTGAGGAAGAAAGCAACTCCCAGAATACCACCACACAGTAGCTTCTGAAAACACAATGGTAAAAACAACATTCAACACTTAATGGAAGCACAACGCACTTAAATATTTTCTAATTCTGAAATGACACGAATCATACCGCCATTAAACAACCCAACCCATATCAAACCACTAAATCTATTCACTCCTCGTTTCTGACCCTATCTTTATATCTATCAATCTATTACAATTTAGGTTCTGCTGGCTGAGAAGTAGTCAAGCTGCTACTACTGCTCCAACCCATTCGGTTTTGTTCTCCCACTCTAGACGACATAGCAAGAACCTCGGGTGACATATCCCAGCTTCCACTTTTCCTTCCCCAACTGGATCTCCTAGTATGTATTCCAACATGATCCCCCTCGTCTACTGTAGTCCTTATCTCTGGTGACATTTCACCTAATCCACCATCCTTCATGTTCGGGCCATCAATGTCAGAGAGTTGCCTTCCACGGTAATCTGCCCCAACCCTGGACTCATCTCCCCACACAGTTTTCCTGCCCATTTCAAGATCCTCGACTGCCCTCCCCATGTTTGGACTAACAAAACCACCACCAACTGATCGAGGCGTTAACCCAGGTTCCCTTGCTACCTCTGCTCTGAAATTGTTCTTAGATGGAGGAATACTGGTATAAAATATCTCTGAGAAATTCTGCACCACTCCTTTGTTATAGGGGTTGGCACGCCGATCATATCTATATCGGAAATTCTCGTATGTTGTCTATAAAACAAAACACAAAAAGTACGTCTCAAAGGATATAGAATATTGCTCCATGATCAAATTTAAAGTATATCTCTACATGAGTAAGATCAAACTCTTACCTGATTTGTACTGATGAGATATAAATGGAAGGCAGTAAGGCCACCAACAAACCACACTGCTATGAAGGTATAAACTATCAAACAAATGGATGCAGGGGTCTTGATCATTGCTTTCCATATTGTTATATCTTCTGAATCCATGATCCGCCTTATGTAGACCCAGCAGAAACTAAAAACATATATACAAAGAAGAGTTGTCGAAGACACGAACATAAAGAAGAATCGATAATTCCGCTGCATCAAAAGTTTCAAAACCCCAGATTATTACTCTACATGAATTCATCAATTCAAGATATAAACAGGTAACTAAAATCATAAGCTGGCAAACATGGAGAATTATCAAATATCTGAAACCATTCATCAAGCAAGTTAAGTCCATATACTTCAGTTTTACAAAACTTTTAACTTAGAAGATTGCTAGGCCAAAGATGAAATTGGTACTTCCTACTTGAATAAAATTCCTGAATTAAAAAGAGGAGAAAAATAGCCGTCCAGGATTAAGATAAGTTGGTGTAATATGCTCGACAGCCAATTTGGAAAACAACAACATGGGCACAACTTGTTTAAGTCTCATAATTTTGTATAAATGAACCAAGCTTATGTTATACATTTTGAGCTTCTTATAAGTCAATCAAGAAATGTCCCATCATTATAGTGCTTCAAATTAGGACTTCTTCACCTCCAAATGACTTGATAACAATATGAAAACGATGAGTTTACTGTAAAGTTTAAGCAAGAAGAAATCATGCCTAAACTTAAAAAAAGATTTGTAAAGCTCGATTCAAGCTCAAGTGGAGGTGGAAGAAAAATCAACTGAACATGCTCGGGCTGCTTAGCTTGGCCTAGCTAGGTTACAGTAGTCAATGAGATTTAAAACATTTTAATAGTTTTTACTCTATTAATCGTGATTTAGTAAGAAAATGTCTAAGGCCTCAAAAATGGAGCCACCTCGCCATAATTAATTATCTGAAAAGTACAAAGAAATGAAAAGGAGAAAAAGGCATTTCAGATCTACACACTTGAAAGATTAGTCATTCAAATGGTGGCTGTCCTATATGTATTTCAAGTAGATAAAGGTATAACTATGGGATTCTTTTCAATTTCTGTCACCTAGAACAAGGGTGTGACTTTCCAACTAAATCCAAAGAGATTTCAGTAAACAGAACAGGCATATTGATATATGTGGTAAGATCTTAACGTAAATAAAGAGAAACAAAAAAATTCTCCATTGTAGTGTGGTGGAATCCCTTAACAATTACATTCGAGTAAAAACTGAAGATTTAAATTCATAGGGTCAACGGGAAAATTTTGAAACCACAAATATCTTGACAGAGAAGGCATGAAGGACGATCGGTCTTGTCTATCTCAACCTTTCTCAAAATTAAGTATAATGGTTCAAAAAGTCCTGCTTGCTTAGATGATGCTAACGCAAAGTATGCTCTTGAAGCTGAGAAGGCCAATACATGGCTTCACAAAATGCAGCAAGTATCCACAATGATATAAATTAAAGATAATACCTTGAAGTTTGGAATGGGTATTGATGCAATTATAGCGAAACATTGACACTCCTAGAAATTAACACTAGTTAAAGATTTTGAAATTCAAGTTCATCATGTTCTTTAGGGTACGGAAACAAATCAAGCAATCTAGAAAGTAGAAACACTGTTACAGAACCATTGATAGCATGGCACCTAGTTGTTTGATGAATAATGCAAATTAAGTTTGAGGTTGTTGTTCATCATAGATGAATGGATATCAGTCACAACAATAACTAGGTCATATTTAAGGCTACTAGGGTTGACTAATATTTTTATGTTTACCCATGAGAAAACTCAAACAACCACACACAAGCTTCATTAAGCAGACTACACAGATTATTACAACATAAACTTCATAATTCATAAAACATTCGGCAGAAGTGCAATAAAAACCATTTGATGCCAACTCATCTAAAATTTTGATATTGAATAAGTTAAAAGAATGCACATATTACCAGCCCTATGCACTGCCCAACCCAAGGGCAGTGGTGATCAAATCGCTCAACGCAGTTGTTGCAGATTGAACAATGCGAGCAGCGGGGAGGTCTATAAAGCATGCAGGTATCACAATACTTAATTTTCACAGTGATGCCATTGACTTCTACTTCCTTAATGCGAGGCAGGCGTAACTGTGGGGTTTGGCCACCACCCTCCGCACTCCCATCATAGCCTTCTGGTTCTGGAGGATGAGCATTACGAGGAATGATACCGGGATCTCTTCCAGATGTAAGTAGGAGAAGAGCCAAAACCTGTGAAATACAACAACTCAATCAGCTCAGAGTAACTCCTACAAAAATTTAAAAGGTAAAGGAAAAATGATTGCTTAACATATTCATGTGCAGAACACTTTTTTTAAGTTCAGTACAACCGCCACTTAGCCCATTCTATCCATTAATGTGGGCATTGCACCAATGTTTCCATGGTCATAGTGCATCGCATAATCAGCTTTCCATATTCGTTGCAGATTTAAGAATGAGATATATATGAAAGGCAATTGCGTGAAAACACCACAACGACTCGAAAAATGCTATTCAATGTAATTGGATAATGGATAGTAAACCTAACAAAGAATCATAAATATGATAGGACAGGCACCCTCCAAAAGAAATTGTCCAGAAAAAAATTGATAAATAAACTCCGTTATTCTAGATCCTATAATAAGCAAGGGACAAACCAGCTTACAATCATAATGAATCCATATAAATATAAAGCTTGGCACAAGTGTGGGGATTTGAACCAGTCTGCTATTATTATGACTCCTTGGAGTCTATTTATCCAAGACTATACTATCAAGGTGAAGAAGAGAGACAAGCAAAGGAATAAAATCATTATGATTCCATTAGTAAGCAAGGAAAAACCAACCTACTATCATTAGCGTCAAAGAAAACTTACATAGAATGTAAACAAAATAGCTACAACCATTATTGATATCCCCAAATTGTGAGAAAAATCATCCATCAGTTTTCTAGCAACAAAAGCACAAAAAGCTGTGACAGGAACCAGAATGAGGAGCATGGTCACCGCCAGAGATCTTACATCGGGTCCAAATATGAACCTTCCTTGAAGAAAAAATATCTGCATAACATGGAATAGATTTGCCAAATTATGCATGTATTTCTATATCATCTTCACAGAATGATTGCAGATCCTAAATTGCCAATATTACATTGATGTCACAATATATAGCACGAACATATGACTTCTTACTTACTTTTAACATACAAAGCATGCAGAGTAACTTAAAAGTTAAAATGCTTTTGAAAAACTAACAATAAAAGTTCAAGATACAAAGAAATCTTAGTACAACTCCGTTCCAACAAAAGAACCCAATAGCAAATAAAAGGATGTAGTTTTGTACCATGATTAGCCCTAGATTAATAAATTGTTAGTTCAGTAATGTTGGCATGATATGAAACTATGATGACATCCTATAGAGGACATTGTGTCATTTTATAATAAAAAGATGACTCTTTTTGTGGAACAATTTTTTGCAAATGGGACTCTTTGGGTGGAACTAAGGAAGTATATAATAAATTTCCAAATTTCCATAACAGAAGCTAGCAAATTGTTCACGTGAACATAGTGAACCCAGTTCAATATTCAAAGAGCCATTTTCAAGCAGCCCAACTTAAAACAAAAACAAATTTAGTTTGGTCTCTATATGAAAAGTAAATCGTTTTAACAAACTCAATACTAACATGTAGCTAGCACAAACCCAATACTAATACCCTACTTAATAAATGTAATATACAGTATATTCTAATGACAATTCATATATGTAAACCAAAAAAGGGACATATTTTGTCAAAAAATGTGCACACACAAAAACGACACAAACTTGTCCATAAAAATTTTAAACAGTAATGAAAATGGATTCTTGTTGATAAAAATCCTAATTTGACATTTTGACTGCAGAAAAAAAATGTTAGGTGATTAATGTTCATAAAACAAAAAAGAAAAAACCCTAGAAATACAAATAAAAGCTTACATTGCTGCCTCTCCATATCTGGTAAATCCGTGCATTATCCAACCCGTTAGCGGATCCGGCCATCGGATCGGACCGCTTCGGAGGAGGAACCACGTACATCCCTCTTTTCTCTCAACAAAAAAGCTCAAGTTGAGTATCTCCAAATACAGCAAAAACACCGAAGGCGTAGATACAGAAAGTATAATACAACGGAAAGGTGACCGTAGAGAATGTTTGAAGTTGTTATTCTAGCGATTTTAGCTCTCCGGTGAAATAATTAAACGAAATTTGTTGGATTCCGGCGGCGATAACTTGAGTCTGTAGTGTCTTCTGCAATGGCCGACAAGCCATGAGAGGAGCTTGTCTTTGGGATCGAGGAAAGCCTTCGGTAGCATGTGTGTCTATGCGTTGGGTAAAATAATTTCCACCACAACGCATGACTTTAATTAGTTTTGTGTAGTTCCATAATACTATTATTATTATTAAAAAATTCATTTAATAATTAAAAATTACATAAAATTTTATTATTATCCTTTTATGAAAAAATTGAAAACTACCCTAGGCAAACAAAAATATTGGATATAAATATATTTAACTTTCATCTATTTATGTTTTGACCTTCAATACAACTCCTGTGACGCTCCAAAATAGTTATCATGTTGATAATTTGGACATTATTGAACTCTAGATAAATTAAATTATAAATCTCTAATATTTATCCTTGATATCACTTAATTGATTCTTTATATCATTGTCATCATCTTTTGTGGTGATAGTTAGGAGTGAGCATGGTGCGGTTTGGTGCGGTTTAACCGCTTAGGTGCAGTTAGAAAAATTCAAAACCGCACATGAAACCATTTGTGATTGGTGCGGTGCGGTTTTAAACCGTGCGGTTTGGTTCCATTTGATGGGGGTTTGATTCCAAAACCAATTGAAATAATAAACCCGTAAAATAGTTAGAAAAATTATTCACGTAAACGTATTATGAAGTGAATACAATCATTGAGCTAATTTAGCAAAATAGATCCAGACATCAACAATTATATGGTTAATTAGTACTATGTTATCACATTTGATTTAGAAAATGTCAAGCCACTCTTGATTTGCAAACATAATTGATACTATTTATTTTTCATTCAACCCTACAATATATGTCTTCTAAAATAAAATGAAAATAATATTTTATAGTAGAGAAATTATATATATTTGTAGCAAATTTGAGAAAACATGATGATTATTTGGTGCGGTTTCGGTTTTATGTGCGGTTTCAACTAGTAACTAAACCGAAATCGTAAATTTGATTTTTCAACCCACCTAAAAGCGCCACATACGTCGGAACCATTGGTGCGGTTTTAATTGGTGCGGTTTGTGTGATTTTTGATGTGGTTTCGGTTTCAATTTGGTTACTTTCTCAGCCCTAGTGATAGTCATTTTTGGCCCGTTGTTCATAGATGGACTGTTAATTAGTATGATCATGATCATGAATTATGTATTGGTATAATTATGATCTGTAATGTTACAGATAAATATTGTGGTGAAAGTCCTCTTTCACCCATAGTGCATGAATGGACATGTGTTTGGCATGGTCATGAAAACGATTATTGATTGGTGTTATATAGATAAAATATTGATGATGAACTTTTAAATCATAAAAGATAGTAGACTATTGTATTATATCTGATTTTTTTTCTGTTGAGAACTAAAGATAATTTGTTTTACATTATTTTAGTCATAATTTTTTTTTACTGACCTAGTTAAGCTCACCATTTTCCTTTTGGAGTGGAGTAATGATCCAAGATGGTTATTATATTAGTCATCATTATTTTGTAAAATAGTGTGACAATTGTAATAAGGACTTTATTGGAGTTTAGATATTGTCTACGAGACAGTATTTGTATTAAAACTCACCGCTTATGTGTTGTCGTATTTTGTATGTCAGTTGTGTAAGACCCCAAATTATTAATAAATGAAATTTATTTTTCTCTATTTATTATTTTGAAATAGTAAGGGTTGATTTGATTAATGTGGATAGTTATGGGTAAAATACGTAAATATTTCGAATAAGCAAGTGGTTATAAAATATTCATTATTGTTGGGGAATATTCGTTTGGTGCGTGGAATATTAAATCTTTGTCGGGGAATATTAAATGCACGACGGCCTTGATCTTTTATGGGCCCCATAACTGAAAGCGATTGAATGAAGAAAACGACAAATATAAGTTGTTTATAAATAACGGCGTAGTTATTCTGAATTAATCTTTGTTGGAATACCCGGTGGTTAAAACACACTAATACGCGTTGTTGAACAAGATGCTACAGTATTGCACCAATTATTGATTCTTACGTGAAGAAGGCACTACTCAATAATTGTTCACGATAATTCTTTGCTTCGAGTATTTTATTTTATTGATTCAATAATTCTTTGCATTGATATTTTATATTACTTTTGTTGTTTCAATAAATTGTCATTACACAATATTTTCCATTATCGAACAATAATTCATATTATCTGAATAATATTATTGGATAACATTATTGGCAATGTCTAGAAAGTTACGTACAGGATAGGTTTGGTCACCTAATTAATTGCCAAGTAAGTAAGAGAACCTTATTGAAAGCCCTCTTTCTGAGGAACGGCACAGTTGCGATCTTTGTGATTCTGTAAAATTATTTGTGAATAATTAATTATTGATTTATATGATGAGGAAAATATTGATTTTATGTGGATATAGATGGAGAAAATTTTTAATGTGACAATTGTTAAAAATTAATATTTTATCTTTTTCTGATAAAATAATTCATTTAAATATATTATTTTAATAATATATTAACGGTGATATTTTTATAATGAATGTCCGATATGTGAGTATATGAGGAGGAAGAGTATTTTTGTGGCATTAAATGATTAACACATGTTTTGTGTGTCGGTGGACCCCATTTCTTGACTGAAATTTGATTATAGCATGTAAAATTGCCCGTTTGTGGATTTCGGTCAATTTTTGTTTGGAATTTGGAAAAATTTTCTTCTGTAAAGTTGTAGAGAATTGAATTTCCTATAAAAAATCGCAAGATTTGAATTTTCTAATAAAAGGGCTATTTATTATGAATTATTGAAGTTCCGAAACTCCGAAATAATTAATTTTTAAAGTTTTAATTATTTTTAATAAGAAAAACGTTTTTTACATTTTTGGGACTCATTTAACATGTGTTAGGATGGCTGAGTTCAGATTCATGGATGCGTAGGAAGATATGGAAAATAAATATTATTAATTTATTAAATTTTCTACTTTGGTGTTCTAAGCATTTTCTATAAATAGGGTGCTTAGGTTAGAATTGAAAATCACACCAGAAACTGAAGTTTTCTCTCTCTATATTATCGGCGTATTCTTGTGAGTATTTGGAGTATACTTTGACTATTGCTATCTGGTCTGAGTTCAAGTCATAAACCTATATATCAAGTGTTTCAACTAGAAATCTTGTCTTTCGAGGTAAGGGATATTATTTTTTTAATGATATTATTTATTCTAATATCATTATCTTAGAAGTATTGATCTGAACTTTTAATCAAATTTGGAACTTTTAGTGTCGGGGAGTTCTTATTCACGTATCTGGACTATTCACGTATCTGATCTTATTCACGAATACGACACTATTCATCGAAAAATGAAAATTTTCCTTTTCGTCCAAAATATCTATTCTGGATACTAGCTTTGATTGTATCTATGTTTTGGTCTTCATTCTTGAATTTTACTCCACTCTGATTATTTATAAAGTATTTTTGAACTTGGATTGTGTAAAGTACGAATCCTTAATATTTGTTCTTTTGTTTCACTGGATTCGTTTCCTTTAAAATATTTTTCATCATCCTCAGTCCTAAATGATGATATTACTGAATATCTTTGGCCTGTAGTGCAAAGATGAATGATTTCTTGATGAATATCTTTGGCCCGTAGTGCAAAAGATGAGCAGTGTTGAGATGAACATGACTCTTCGATTAATATCTTTGGCCCGTAGTACAAAGATGAGCAGATATTTAGATGAACATGACCAACCGATGAATATCTTTGGCTGTAGTGAAAAGATGAATATTTGATTCGGATATATATTGATTGATGTTACAGGGGATAAAATATCGACGATGAACTTTTAAATTCATATATAGAAGATAGTAGTTTGCATTCTCTACTTAACTCTTCTAATGAATTGTTGTTTCAACATTGCGATTGTTGATTTAAAACCGCTGGTTTACTATTGTATTCTATTAGATTTTTCCTCGTTGGAGACTAACGATAATTTGTTGTATATTATCTTAGTCATAATATTCTTTACTCGGCTAGTTGAGTTCACCTTTTTCTTTTGTTCCATTTTTCTTCTCGGAGGCGAGAATGTAGCGAAAGACGAGTCGGGTATGGAATGATGGTTATAGAGAGAGTTGTTTAGTAGTCCTCACCATTTTATAAAATAATGTTGTGAGACCCCAGATTTTATCGATAAAGATTTAAATTTTGTCAAAATAATTTTTTAATATTATGGTGTGAATTTGAGATAATATTATAGTTGTGGGTAGTATTTATAAATTTTGCAAAGTATCACAGTGGTTATATTATATTCGATTGGTGGGGAATATTCGGTTTAGCGAGGGAATATTAAATACAACGACTCAATCATTGGTGGACCCTATAACAAAATTATTGTCGGATTGAAAAACGACAAAAATATTTTATTGAAATAACGGCGGAAGTTTTACTAGTGGTTCTTATTGAACTACTTTCGGTAGTAAAAATACGATAATAATAAGTGTGGTTGCGTAGTAGCACCACGGTATTGATTATTGATCTTTATGTGAGAAGTCACTCCGGTTTGATTCCATTATTGTCGATTAATAATATGAATTATTATAGCGATAATGACGTTTTGTTTTTATTAAGTATTATTAACGTAATAAAAGCGAAACATCTTTTATATAAAATAGAATACTTTATTAAAGTTATTACATAAATAGAATATATTATATTTTATTATGCGTAGTGTTGCGTAGTGTTTTTGCATAGTGTTTTGCATAGTATTGCATAGTGTTTGCATAGTAAAATGTTTTTATATAAATAGAATATATTATATTTTATTTAAAAGATTTTTCTTTAAATATGGATAGTCGATTAAAGTAAATCAATACGGATAGTTCATGGATTAATTCTTATGCATTCCATTTTCCTATAAATAGAAGCTCATTCCTTCATTATTTTCTTACGAATTCATTGAAACTACAGAGAGAAATTATAGAGAAGAAGCTATAGAGAAAATTATAGAAAGAAGAAGAGTATTACCTTTACTTCACTTTACTTCTTACATATTCAGTTCTTTTCTACGGTAAGGGGTGTTATTCTTTCTTCTTGAAGAGAACTTACATTATTCCATTCACTATTATTACATTGGAATAACTTTTGTAAAAGTGGCATACCCTATACATAACTTTTGTATCATGGCATACCTATACTTGGTGAAATCCTTATGTTATTCCATTGCTTATTATTACATTGGAATAACTTTGTATCTGTGATTTACCTATATACTTGGTGACATTCTTCTATTATTACATTGGAACATCACATGCATGTGTTTTACAGGACTGGTTCCGTCTTTATTATTTTGTTGGAACATCACATGTGTGTGTTTTACAGGACTGGTTTCCGTCTTTATCATTACATTGGAATATCCTATCTCGTGTGTTTTACACCGGATCTGGTTCCATCTTTATTATTACATTTGGAACATCACATCGATTGTGAATTTCACGACACAGTTCCGTTATTATTATTACATTGGAATAACTTTGTCTATCTGAATCTTGCATGCGTGGTGATTTCTTTTGTTATTCCATTCTTTATTATACCCAGGTTGGTTAAAACTTTGACTTCTATATACTCCATGAAATTAGTAGAATATCCTTGATATTTGCGTTTCATCCAAAGATATCTTTTCATGGAAATATTCTTGATCATTCTTGAATTTAACTCTCTGAAACAATATCATGTTGATAATTTGGGCGTTAATAATTCATGGATTAAATAATTCTTGAACTTGTTTTATTGAATTATTATGTCATTGTCATCATCCTCATGTTATATTATATTATCTTTAGCTTACGTGCGTAGATGAACTTAGTATGATTATGACTAGGGATCATTCGGTATAATCATGACTTGATATAAATGATGTGACAAAAGTCCTCGATGGCTTTGTATGTGCGATGATGGATAGTTTTTGGTATGATTATGACCGGGGGTGATTCGGTATAGTCATGACCATTGATAATTTGATGAAAATCCTTGGCCAGTGAGTGCGGGGATGATTAGATGTGGTGGTTTATTATTAAAATTTGAGTCTCAACGATAAAAATTAATGAAAACCTTTTAAAACCTAAAAGATAGTAGACTTTATTCTCTACTTGACTCTTTTAATGGGTTCTTATTCATTGCAGATTAAATTGGTTGTCTATTGTATTTTATCGGTTTAACATGTTGAAGGCTAATGATAATTTATTACGCATTATCTTAGTCATAATATTTCTTCTTTGGCTAGTTGAGCTCACCCTTTTTTTCACTTGTTCTCTTGAAATGAGAACATAAATTGGAGACGAGTCGGGGAGCGAAGTAATGGTCGAGAGGATAGCATTAGTAGTCCTCACTATTACGTGAAATAGTGTGATAATAGGCGTAATGAGGACTCCTTTTGAGTTTGTATAATATCTAGTAGACAAAATTTGTATTCAAACTCACGATTTATATCGTATTATTACCACAGCAGTTATATTAGTAAGTTGTATTTGAATTTATGTACCATGTAAGTGGCGACCCAAGATGGGTGGCGTATACTTAATTTTGGGGCGTCACGGTTGGTATCGAGCTTAGGGATATGATCCACAGCTAAGATGTGAGAATAGTACTAGGAGGGAGGCAGGGAATACCTTCGCTAGTATGACCTACTACTAAGTTTATTTGGTATTTGATTGGTCGGTTCAGAGTATAGTGATAATATGTTGCATGTCAATTAACCCATGTTTGGTGGCGGTATTTAAAAATGACATCGAAAATATTGAGATAAGCAATGAAGCACATGAGGCCGTTGAGTCATTTCGACCAAAAGGTAATGAAACAACAACACGATAATAATCATCTGGGTGGCAACGGTCGTGAACAATGATAACCATCGTGGGGAAATTATCATGTCGAGAATGGTAACCATTTCAAATTGGTAATCATGGCGAAGATAATAAGAATGGACATTTCAAGAAGAGAGGTTCAACAATGGCGTGAAGGCGTCGGCGCCGACACCGTTTCAAAGGAAGAAGAACGACCACCCGGTCGTATGTTTCAAATCTTGAGACGGGGAGGACACATCCGTCAAAGCTATCTGTGACAATCAAAAGCGTGTTTTAATTGCGGAAGAAAGGTCACTTAGCTCGATTTTGTCGTATGGTGAAGTCAAGTCCGATTGAGATAGTGATGCCAAAGGATGTCCCGAGACAATCCAAAGCCGGTAGTTTAAGAGGCGTTTTTTTTTCGTGACGAGGAACACGAATAAAATTATCACGGGTAAGTTAATCATAAGCTCTTGCGAAGTCTATATAAATATATTCGATCTGGGTTCTACCTATTATTTTATCTCTCTTGCTTGCGTTCAATGTTTAAATTTGACTCCAGAGAAATTGGACTTTGATTTATCTGTTTAAACTTAGTTGGGAGAAACCTTCGTTACCTCCACTGTTTATAAATCTTGTTGATTCAAATCGAAACTTTCACGTTACTGTCAATCTTATCTCTTTGAAAATACTTGCCTTTGATTTTAGGAATCAATTGGTTAACTACTCATCATGCTTTTAAATGGGTTGTTAGCTTTTATATTTATAACAACCCCACATTACCTAATTCAAAGTAACGAAACCCTAAAATTAATCATTGTCATATCAAGCCATAAGTAAAGAGTCCCGAACCTTTAGTTGTTGACTTCCTTGTGTGGAATGCACCGCGGACTTTACATAGGCAACATCGTGAATGAAGATGGCAAGTTTATAGGTATCATTGTGAGGTCTTTATCTAGGTTAAGGATAGAAGTCACAGTTTGGTATCGATGTGACGTCTTATCCAAGTCTTGGATGAAGAGTCACAGTTTTGAATGATATTTCTATTATTAATAAATTTCTGGCGTATTCTTGAAGACTTCTTAGCCTACTTAGGCGTGAAATCGAATTTTGTATTGACCCGATACAAAACCCATTTCTTAAACCCTCAAATATTTCTTGAACTAAATGAGCAGTTTACGTGGTTTATGATGAAAGTCATAATAAAAGCAATGGACTAATGAAAATCATGGGTATTAAGTGGTATTAGTAAGTTTTATGATGAGTTATGTTGGTTAGTATGTAAAAACATGAAAGTTTCTTAAAAATCACAAAGAGTTGAAAATCAAATTTTGGTGAAAAAGCGTAACATGAAATTCAATAGACCATATCTCCTATTATATTTTGAATTTTTGAATGTGGTCAAGACCTAGAGTTAGATCTATGAGTTACCTAACTAATTCAAGTGGAATTACTGGAAAAGGTGTTGTAGATTTTTGTGTGGACTGATTTTAGCAAAGGAGTGCAAAGCTGCAAAAAGCAAAAAAAAGCTGCCATGATGATTTTAGAGGGCTGTTTCGGCCACTTAAATTATGAGAAAAATTCTGGCCTTTTGGGACATGAAAGTATATGGTATAAAGTATCTCTTGTCCAAAAATGAGCTCATTACGACTTAAAATGAGCAAGTTATGACTATTTCAATATTTAGGTTTTTCCGATGAAAAAATATAACTATAGGGAGTTCTATAACTCAGATGACCATAAAATTTAAACTGGAAGCTCACGTTAACATGTGTAAGGTCCTGCCAAGATTTGGGAATTTTGGAGTTAACCTTGAGGTAGCTAATTTCTTAAGGAATTAATTAGAAATTGATTTTTGAAAAATAGTAAATGAATTTTAAAAATTAGAGAAAAATATATTTTCATTATGGGACTATATTATGCTAAATCCTAGAAAAGAAATATTTTGGGACTGATTTGGTATTTTTCATGAAAATAGTTTAATTCTGAACATATGAGTTAAATATGTTATGTGAAATAACAAAGTTGAAAATAGGATTTTATGGCTAAAGAATCCTATATAGAGTATATGCATATTTTTTGAGAGATTTGATAATTGGTGATGATATCTTATGAGTATGGCATTTTGAATGATTAAATGCATTATATGGTAAAAGCGTAAACAATTAAGATAAATTGTTTATAAATTTAAGAAGTGATTAAAATATTGTTATAATATTAATGATATTAGATTATGAGATTATTAAGTGATTGATAACATGGGGATATTCTTGAATCTGGATAAATTATATTATAAATGTTTAATATTTATCCTTTATCTCATTTGATTGATTCTTTATATCATTATCCTCATTACTTATATTATGTTGAAAGTCATCGTGGCACATAGTGCATAGATGGACTTGGTATGATTATGACCGAGGGATTGTTGGGTATAATCATAACCGTAATTGAAAACACAATTATCTTTGGTAGTAGTGCATGGATAATTTGTGGTCGTGATACTAATGAATACACATTATCTTTGGTAGTAGTGCATGGATAATTTGTGGTCGTGATATAGTAATGAATACACAATTATCTTTGGCCGTAGTGCATGGATAATTTGTAATTTGTGGTAATTAATGAATACACGATTATCTTTTGGTAGTAGTGCATGGATAATTTGTGGTCGTGATCTTAATGAATACACGATTATCTTTGGTAGTAGTGCATGGATAATTTGTGGTCGTGATCTTAATGAATACACGATTATCTTTGGTAGTAGTGCATGGATAATTTGTGGTCGTGATCTTAATGAATACACGATTATCTTTGGTAGTAGTGCATGGATAATTTGTGGTCGTGATACTAATGAATACGATTATCTTTGGTAGTAGTGCATGGATAATTCGTGGTCGTGATCTTAATGAATATCCTTGGCACGTAGTGCGGGGATGATTCGATGATATGGATTAATTATTGAAATGAGTCTCGTGATGAAATATTAATTCATGGATGTGGTAAAAAAATCATCTTTGGTAGTAGTGCATTGATAGACTTGGTATGATTATGACCACGGATTATTCGGTATAATCATGGCGTAATTGAAAACACGAATATCCTTAGCCGGATGGTGCATGGATAATTCATGGTTGTGATACTATTAAGCTAAGTCTCGATATTATTGGTTTTACGATTATATATCTTTGGCTGTAGTGCAAAGATGAATTGTTAATAAATATCTTTGGCACATAGTGCAAAGATGAATTGTTAATGAATATCTTTGGCGGATTCGAAGATGAATTTAATATTTTTAACAATAAAGGTATTCAAGTATCCTCATCTCTTTATCATATCAGTCGTATTACCCTAATTTCGAGGCGAAAATTCCATAAGGAGGGAGATTGTGAGACCCCATTTTATCAATAAAGATTTAAATTTTGTCAAAATAATTTTTTATATTATGGTGTGAATTTGAGATAATATTATAGTTGTGGGTAGTATTTATAAATTTTGCAAAGTATCACAGTGGTTATATTATATTCGATTGGTGGGGAATATTCGGTTTAGCGGGGAATATTAAATACAATGACTCAATCATTGGTGGACCCTAGCGAAATTATTATCCGGATTGAGATTGAAAAGCAACAAAAATATTTTATTGAAATAACGGCGGAAGTTTTACCGTGGTTACTATTGAACTACTCGGTAGTAAAAGCACAGTAATATGTGTGGTTGCATAGTAGCACACGGTATTGATTATTGATGCTTATGTGAGAAGTCACTCGGTTTGATTCCATTATTGTCGATTAATAATATGAATTATTATAGCGATAATGACGTTTTGTTTTATTAATATTATTAACGTAATAAAAGCGAAACATCTTTATATAAAATAGAATACTTTATTAAAGTTATTCTATAAATAGAATATATTATATTTTATTATGCATAGTGTTGCGTAGTGTTTTTGCATAGTGTTTTTGCATAGTATTGCATAGTGTTTGCATAGTAAAATGTTTTTATATAAATAGAATATATTATATTTTATTTAAAAGATTTTTCTTTAAATATGGACCGTCGATTAAAGTAAATCAATACAGATAGTTCATGGATTAATTCTTATGCATTCCATTTTCCTATAAATAAAAGCTCATTCCTTCATTATTTTCTTACGAATTCATTGAAACTCAGAGAGAGAAATTATAGAGAGAAGCTATAGAGAAAAATTATAGAAAGAAGAAGAGTATTCTGCTACTTCACTACTTACATATTCAGGTCTTTTTTACGGTAAGGGGTGTTATTCTTTCTTCTTGAAGAGAACTTACATTATTCCATTCACTATTATTACATTGGAATAACTTTGTAAAAGTGGCATACCCTATACATAACTTTGTATCTGTGGCATACCTATACTTGGTGAAATCCTTATGTTATTCCATTGCTTATTATTACATTGGAATAACTTTTGTATCTGCCATTTACCTATACTTGGTGACATTTTTCTATTATTACATTGGAACATCACATGCATGTGTTTTTACAGGACTTTGGTTCCGTCTTTATTATTACATTGGAACATCACATGCATGTGTTTTTACAGGACTGGTTAAAATCTTTATCATTCTGTTGGAATATCTATCATGTGTTTTTTACAGGATCCAGTTCCATCTTTATTATTACATTGGAACATCCATCGGTGTGAATTTCACGACTTTGACTGTTCCGTTATTATTATTACATTGGAATAACTTTTATCTGCGGCAATCTGCATGCATGGTGATTTCTTTTGTTATTCCATTCTTTATTATACCCAGGTTGGTTAAAACTTTGACTTATACTCCATGAAATTAGTAGAATATCCTTGATATTTGCGTTTCATCCAAAGATATCTTTTCATGGAAATATTCTTGATCATTCTTGAATTTAACTCTCTGAAACAATATCATGTTGATAATTTGGGCGTTAATAATTCATGGATTAAATAATTCTTGAACTTGTTTTATTGAATTATTATGTCATTGTCATCATCCTCATGTTATATTATGTTATCTTTTGGCTTACGTGCATAGATGAACTTAGTATGATTATGACTAGGGATCATTCGGTATAATCATGACTTGATATAAATGATGTGACAAAAGTCCTCGATGGCTTTGTAATGCGATGATGGATAGTTTTTGGTATGATTATGACCGGGGTGATTCGGTATAGTCATGACCATTGATAATTTGATGAAAATCCTTGGCCAGTGAATGCACGGGATGATTAGATGTGGTGGTTTATTATTAAAATTTGAGTCTCGGTGATAAAATTAATGAAAACCTTTTAAAACCTAAAAGATAGTAGACTTTATTCTCTACTTGACTCTTTTAATGGGTTGCTTATTCAATTACTGATTAAATTGGTTGTCTATTGTATTTTATCGGTTTAACATTGTTGAAGGCTAATGATAATTTATTACGCATTATCTTAGTCATAATATTTCTTCTTGGGCTAGTTGAGCTCACCCTTTTTTCACTTTTTTCTCTTGAAATGAGAACATAGCCGGAACGAGTCGGGAAGCGAAGTAATGGTCCGGAGGATAGCATTAGTAGTCCTCACTATTACGTGAAATAGTGTGATAATAGGCAGTAATGAGGACTCCTTTTGAGTTTGTATAATATCTAGTAGACAAAATTTGTATTCAAACTCACGCTTTATGTCGTATTGTATACCTACAGTTTATATTAGTAAGTTGTATTTGAATTTATGTACCATGTAAGTGGCGACCCAAGATGGGTGACGATATACTTAATTTTAGGGCGTCACAAATGTATAAATAATTGTGATGATGATTTATTTGGGTATGTATATTGTCAGAAGACAATAATTGTATTTAAACTCACAAGATATATGTTGTCGTATTTTGCACGACAAATGTATTAATAAAGTTGTAGTTATTTACGTATCCATGTATTTGGCGACTCGAGAATGGGTTGGATGGAATGGACCTATTTTGGGGGCGTCACGGTTGGTATCGAGCTTAGGATATGATCTCCGGCGGAGATCGTGAATAGAACTAGGAGGGAGAGATGATTAAATCCTTCGCTTGGTGTGTCCTACCTAAGCTTATTTGTTAGTTGGTCAAGATATAGGGATATTATGTGATATATTGATTTTCTTAATTAACCCTTGTTTTATGACGGTATTTGAGAATGTCGATTGAGAATATTAACAATGGAGTAAATGAGACAATGGAGATGCTGTCTTTTACCAACAAGGAGAACGTGCAACAGTCGGCAATGTACCTCCACCGCGAACAACACCAATGAAAGCGAGATGATGAACGAGGGATGTTTACAAGCTTTTTGCGATTCATGCAAAATCGATTTGAGGAGACTCGTGTTCAAAATACAGAGAAATGATAGCAATTCACGGGTTGTCACGACCCAAGCGATTCAAAGAGTTGGAACCACGAATTTAAGGAAAGCCGATCCGATCATGGCGGAAACATGGGTCAAGTAAATTACCAAGATATTCGATGTCTTAGGATGCACGGAGGAGCAACAGAGGTTCCATTCGCCACCTTTATGTTCCGTGTGGCGAAGCGATTCTTGGTGGGAATCGTGAAGCGTACATATCCATTTACACGCAAAGATGTCGTGGGAGATGTTTCAGAAAATATTCAATGACAAGTACTTCCACAAAGTATTATACATATGAAGGAAGTGGAGTTTATTAGGCCGGAGCGTAATAACATGATGGTGTCCCAAAGACGAGCGAAGTTCACGGAGTTATCCGGTTTTGTACCTCATTTGGTGGAGAATGATGAACGTATGACGCGGATGTTTCGAGAGGTTTAAAACCCGACATACGTCAATATCTCATTTCTCATAAATTTTCTCTCTATTCGGATGTTGTCAATGAGGCTCGGTTGTTAGAAGCGAGATAACGAAAGACGTTCAACCGAGGGACCATAACCGAGGATCATCTAGAAGATAGCAATCATCGAATAACGATAACCAATGGAGAAAGAAGAATACGTCTGGCGATAACCACTCGGTGGTAATCGTGGACATGAAAATAGAAGAAGCGAGTCGGAAGGAGATTTTAAAAGAGGAGATTCAACAACGACCATGTGAAGACGCGTCAACACCAAAGCAAGAATCGGTTCCAAAGGAGGAGAAAGACCACCGGTCAGATGTTATAAATGCGGAAAGAGGGACATATCATTGAAACTACCCACAACAGCTTTAAGGTATGCTATAATTATGGAAAAGAAGGATATATCGCTTTCGAGATTTTACGATATCGAAACCCAGTCCAGCCGGAATGGTGACTCAAAAGATCATCCCCGAAAAAGTCAAAGTCAATCGGTTCTGGAAGAAGCGTTTGTCGTGGCCGGTCAAAATGCGAGGAACCCGAACGAAGTTAGCTTCGGTTTAGTTAATTATAAATTCTTGCGAAGTTTATACCTTACTAGATACTGGGTTCTACCCATTCTTTTATCTCTTTGCTTGCGCTCAACGCTTGAACTTGACTACGGAGAAATTAGACTTTGACCTATTTATGGAGACTCAGTTAGAGAAACTTTCATTACATCCGTTGTTTAGAAATCTTGCTTGATTCAGTCAAGCACTATCACATTACCCAATTAACCTTATTTCTATAGAGATATTTGCTTTTGATGTGATTTTAAGGTTAACTACTCATCACGCAAAATTGATTACTTTCGTAAGGTTGTTAGTTTTCATATTCTTAAGCAACTCATTATTCAATTCAAGCAATCAAACCATTGTAGTCAAACATTTTCATATCAAGCCATGAAATCATTCGCTTATTACGGATGTCAAGTTTTCTTAGTCCATGTTATGGATTTGAATAAAGACACGTCGATTTGAATAATATTCTGTTGTTATTAATTTTTCCTGACGTATTTCCTGAAGAATTTCTTGGCTTACTCCCAAAGCCTGATATTAAATTTTGTATTGTAAGACCCCAACTTATTATTAATAAAATTTAATTTTCTCTATTTATTATTTTGAAATAGTAAGGGTTGATTTGATTAATGTGGATAGTTATGGGTAAAATACGTAAATATTTCAAAATAAGCAAGTGGTTATAAAATATTCATTATTGTTGGGGAATATTCGCTTGGTCATGGAATATTCGTACTATCGTGAATATTAAATCTGACGTAGCGACCATGTGTGGGCCCCATAACTGAAAAAACGATTGGAGGAAGAAAAACGACAAGAATAAGTTGTTTAAAAATAACTTGCCGTAGTTATTACTGATTAATATTGTTAAAATACTCTGGTTTAAAACATAAGAAGCACGGTATTGCACCAATTATTGACTCTTACGTAAGAAAGCACTACTCAATAATTGTTACGAAATTCTTTATTCAAGATTTTATTTTATTGATTTAATAATTGTTGCGTTGATATTTTATATTGTTGTTGTTTCAATAATTGTCATTACACAAATTATTTTCATTATCGAAGCAATAATTCATATTATCCGAATAATATTATTAGATAACATTATTAGCAATGTCTAGAAAGTTACATCTAAGGAGAGGTTTGGTCATCTAATCACTTGCGCCAAGAAGGAGAAATTCTTATTGAAAGCCCCTCTTCCTTGAACCGCACGGTTTATCGATATTGTGATTCTATAATATTATTCGTGAATAATTAATTATTGATTTATATGATGAGGAAAGTATTGATTTTATGTGGATATAGATGGAGAAAATTTTTAATGTGACAATTGTTGAAAATTAAAATTTTATCTTTTTTGATAAAATAATTCATTTAAATATATTATTATATTTTTAATAATATAATAATGGTGATATTTTTACAATGAATGTGGGATATATGAGTATATGTGGAGGAGGAGTATTTTGTTACCAAAAATATTTAAAGCATGTGTTTTATGTGTCGGTGGACCCCATTTCTTGGTCGAAATTTGATTATACCACGTAAAATCGCCTCGTTTGTGGATTTCGATCAATTTATGTTTGGAATTTGGAAAAGCTTTCTTCTGTAAAGTTGTAGAAATTTAATTTCCTATAAAAACTCATGAGATTCAATTTTCTGATAAAGAGGGCTATTTATTATGAATTATTGAAGTTTGGAGTTCCAAAATAATTAATTTTTGGAAGTATAAAATATTTAAAATGACAAAGACATTTTTGTCATTGTTGTGGGTCTTACATGTGTTAGAAGTGGCTGAATTCAAATACTTAGAAGTGGGCGTAGGAATTGTAAAATTAATATTAATATTTTAATAAATTTTCTACTTTGGTGTTCTAAGCATTTTCCTATAAATAGGGTGCTTAGGTTAGAATTGAAAATCACACAAGAAATTGAAGTTTTCTCTCTCTATATTATCGAGCGTATTCTTGTGAGTATTTTGAGTATACTTTGAGTATTGTTATACGGTCTGCAAGTTCAAGTTATAGCTTTATATCCAAATATTCCGGTTAGAAGATCTTGTCTTTCCGAGGTAAGGGATATTATTTTTTTTCGTAATGATATTATTTCTTCAATATCATTATCTTTGAAATATTGATCGGACGCTTTTATCAAATTTGGAACTTTTGGTGTCGGGTTTCTTATTCACGATATCTGTAGACTATTCACGATACAACACTATTCACGAATCTGGCTTATTCATCGAAAAATGAAAATTTTCCTTTTGTCCAAAATATCTATTCTGGATACTAGCTTTGATTGTATCCATGTTTTGATCATTCTTGAATTTTACACCACTATGATTATTTTTGAGGTATTTTTGGACATGGATAAAACAAAGTACGAATCCTTAATCCTTAATCCTTGTCATTTTGTTTCAATTGGATTCGCTTTTTAAAAATATTTTCATCATCCTCGCTTTTAAATGATGATATTATTGAATATCTTTGGCACAGTAGTGCAAAAGATGAATGATTTCGATGAATATCTTTGGCCCGTGGTCTGAAGATGAACAGGTGTTTAGATGAACATGACCAACTGATGAATATCTTTGGCCTGTAGTGCAAAGATGAATATTTGATTCCAGATATATATTGATTGATGTTACAGGGATAAAAGATAGATGATGAACTTTTAAATTCATACATAGAAGATAGTAGTTTGCATTCTCTACTTAACTCTTCTAATGAATTATTATTTCCGCTGCGAATATTGATTTAAAACTTGTTGTCTATTGTATTCTATTAGATTTTTTTCCCTGTTGAAGACTAATGATAATTTGTTGTATATTATCTTAGTCATAATATTCTTTATTGGGCTAGTTGAGCTCGCCTTTTCCTTTTTGTTCCATTTTTCTTCTCGGGAGGCGAGAATATAGCGAAGTGCGAGCCTGGGGTATGGAATGAAGGTTCTAGAGAGAGTTGCTTAGTAGTCCTCACTATTTTTGTAAAATAATGTATCAATAAATGTGATGAGAATTTATTTGAGTATAGATATTGTCTAGAAGATAATATTTGTATTCAAACTCACGCTTTCTTGTTGTAATAATAAAGTTATAGTTATTTCGTATACCATGTATTGACAACTCGGAATGGGTGATGTATACCTATTTTGGGGCGTCCACATGAAGAGGGAAGTTCTTCGGGAATACGTCGGAAAATTCATTAACAATAGAAATATCATTCAAAACGGCGTATTTTGTTTAGATCTGTGACATGAGCTAAGAAAGCTTGGCATCCGTTTTTCAATAAACGAATAGCTTTATGGCTTGAGATGACAGTGATTGATTTTAATGGTTTGGTTGCTTGAATTCGCATAATAGGTTGATTAGGAATATGAAAACTAACAACCTTACGAAAACAATCAATTTTTGCATGATGAGTAGTTAACCAATCAATCCTTAGAATCACATCAAATGCAAGTATTTTCAAAGAAATAAGATCGACAGGTAACATGCGGTTACCAATTTGAATCAAACAAGACTTATAAACCGTGGATGTAATGAAGGTTTCTCCCAACGGAGTTTCAATAGATAAGTCAAAGTCCAATTTCTCCGGTGTCAAATTTAAACGCTGAGTGCAAGTAGGAGAAATAAAAGAATGGGTAGAACTGGTATCAAATAAGGTATAAACTTCGCTAGAGTTTAGCTTACCCGTGATGACCTCGTTTGGGTTCCTTGCTTTCTGGGAGGTTACAACAAACGCTCTCCTCAGACTACTGGCTTTGACTTTTACGGGGCGGCCTTTTGATGCCTCCATCCCACCGGACTTGTCTTTGGTGCACGACAAAATCGGGCCAGTGACCTTCTCTTCCACAGTTGTAACATGCTTTGATGGCATCGCATACGGTTGGACCGATGTGTTCCTTTCCTCCACACTTGAAGCATATGATAGGTGGTCGCTTCTCCTTCCTTAACGACAGTGTCTTGATGTTGATGTCTTTCCATCATTGTTGAATCTCCTCTTCTTGAAATGTCCATTCTTCACTGTTTTACCTCGATTACCACCGGAAGTGGTTACCATTTCGACACCATTGATTCCTCCACGCTTGTTGTCACCGCTTCGATGACTGTTCTCACTGGTATTATCATTTTGCCGGCTCCTCTCTTTTGGTTGGGTTGACTCATTATCGCGCTCCAATAACTGAGCCCTATTAAAAACATCTGAATACAAACACAGTTTATAAGAGATAAGATATTGATATATCTCAGGTTTCAAACCTCTTAAAAACATTCGCGTCATTCTCTCCTTATTATCAACCAAATAGGACGCAAAACGGAATAACTCGACAAACTTGGATTCGTACTGCGATACGGTCATGTTGTTTTGTTCCAGCTTGATGAACTCTACCTCTTTCATGTGACGAATACTTTCGGGAAAGTACTTGTCGTTGAATGCCTTCTGAACTTCTCCCAAGACATCTTCAAGGCGGCGAGTTGAGTACGTTTTTACGATTTCCACCAAGAATCGCCTCTGACGCAACATAAGGTGGCAAAGGGAACCTTTTGCTCCTCGGAGCATCCCAAGACATCAAATATCTTGTTGATCTGCTTAATCCACGTCTCCGTCTTAAGTGGTTTTGGCTCTCCAAAAAACTCCGGTGGTCCCAGTTCCTTAAATCGCTTTCGCGATGACCGTCCCGAGAGTTGCCAAGTGTTTCCACCGCATTTTGGACGGGCCAGCCTTTCTCACCGATGTTGCATGAATTTCATAAAGCCTCTAAACATTCCATCGTTCATCATTTGGTCAGTGTTGTTGTTTGTCTGAGGAATGTCTCCTTCTTGAAGCATATTATCCTGATTATTGATCTATGGAGACTCAACGGTCTCCTGTGCTCCATTGATAATCTAAACATTCTCGGATGTCATTTTCAAATGCTGCCACAAAACAAGAGTTAAATAACATATCACATATTATCCTTATATTCTGACCGACCAATTAAATACCAAATAAACTAAGGTAGGTCATACAAGCGAAAGAATTCTCCGTCTCTCCCCTCCTAGTTCTTGTCTCACATCTTAGCCAGGGATCATATCCCTAAGCTTTGATACCAACCGTGACGCCCCCAAAATAGGTATACATCACCTATTCTGAGTCGCCAAATACATGGTACAGAATACAAATACAATCTTAATTATACAACAAGAGAGCTGTGAGTTTAAATACAAATATTGTTTTCTAGATAATATCCACTCTCGAATAAGTCCTCATTACATTTATTGTCACACTATTTAATGTAATAGTGAGGACTACTAGCTAATACTATCATTCGGACCATCACTCCGCTCCCCGACTAAATCCCAAATTTATTCTTATTTCTTGAAGAGAACAGTGAAAGAAAGGGTGAGCTCAACTAGCCTAGCAAGAAATATTATGACTAAGATAATACAGAATAAATTATCATTAGTCTCCAACAATGTTAAACTGATAAAATACAATAGACATCAAGTTTAACTGCAGCGGACAAGCAATCCATTAAAAGAGTCAAGTAGAGAATAAAATCTAATATCTTTTATGATTTAAAAGGTTTTCATCACTTTTATCATTTGAGACTCGAAATTTTAATAAATATTCCACATCATCGAATCACCCCGCACTACTACCAAGGATATTCTTTAAGATCACGACCACAATTATTCATGCACTACGGGCGAGAATAGTTGTGTATTCATTAATGGTCATGATCATGCCAACAATCGGCCCATCAATGTACTACGGCCTACCATCGAGGATTTTTATCACATCATTTGTAACATTACGGTCACGATTACACCGGAATAGTACTATGGTCATAATCATACCAAGTCCATCTACGCACTACAGCCACGATGACTTTCATCACATCATTTGTAACATTACTACGGTCATGATTACACCGAATAGTCTCTCGGTCATAATCATACCAAGTCCATCTATGCACTACAGCCATGATGACTTTCATCACATCATTTGTAACATTACGGCCATGATTACACCGAATAGTCTCTCGGTCATAATCATACCAAGTCCATCTATGCACTACAGGCCACGATGACTTTCAACATAATATAAACATGAGGATGATGACAATGATATAAGAATTCAATAAAACAAGTTCAAGAATTATTTTATCCAGAATTATTAACGTCCAAATTGTACAACACGACATCTTTGTTTTGTAGAGTAAAATTCAAGAATGATCGTAAGAATATTTCCATGAAAAGATATCTTTGGATGAAACGCAAATATCAAGGATATTCTACTAATTTCATGGAGTATAGAAGTCAAAGTTTTAACCAACCGGGTATAATAAAGAATGGAATAACAAAAGAAATCACCATGCATGCGATAGATCAAGACAAAAGTGAAAGTTATTCCAATGTAGAATAATAATAACGGAACCGTGTCGTGAAATTCACACAAGCGGGATGTTCCAACAGTAATAATAAATGCGAATAATAAATGATGGAATCAGTCCTATGCGATAAAGATGCATGTGATATTCCGGCTGTAATAATAAAGACTTTAATAATAAAAATAGAACCGTGTCCGTGTAAAACACACGCATGTGATATTCCAACAGAATAATAATAAAGATTTTAACCAGTCCTGTAAAACACATGCATGTGATGTTCCAATGCATGAATAATGTCACCAAGTATAGGGTGATCACAGATACAAAGTTATTCCAATGTAATAATAAGAAATGGAATAACAACAGCTTCTTCTTCATGAATAAGAAAGAATAACACCCTTACGGGTACAACAAAAAATATTCCTACCTTAGAAGAACTGAATATTGGAAAAGTGAAGTAGCGTAATACTTTTCTTCTTTCTCTCTATAGTTTCTTTCTAGAGTTTCAATGAATTCGTAAGAAATAATGAAGGAAATGAGCTTTCTATTTATAGAAAAACCGAGGGTGGCTCTTGGTCTTAACGGAACGAAGGTCAAAATGACTCTTGGTAATATCAAGAGACAACTACTATTTATGAAGGGGTAATTAACCTTTGGAACAATCAAGAGCCGCTTAACTCTTGGTAATATTGAAGGGACAACTATTATTGACGAAGGTAAATACTATCAAGAAGGTAATTACTATCGACGAAGGTAAATACTATTGACGAAGGTAATTACTATTCACAAAGGTAATTACTATTCACAAAGGTAATTATATCGAATGAAGGTAAATACTATCGACGAAGGTAATTACTATTGACGAAGGTAATTACTATTCACAAAGGTAATTACTATCGATTGAAGAGACTCTTAGATGATGACATATACGGCCCCCATAAAATAATCAAACTTACCACAAACGCCTCATAATGCACTTTTTATATACATCAAGGATTGAATAAATATTACCACAAATCATTTTATTTTAATCAACACATATTTAATCTTTCAACAATTATTAATCATTTATAACTTGTCGCCTCAATTAATAATATAACATATTATACAGATGATAATCTTGTGACAATAATTGAATCAATAATATAAGAGATATGATGCAAAGAATTATCAGTAGAATAATTGAGTATAAATAAGTGACTTCTCACGTAAGCATCAATAATCAATACCGTGTGCTACTACGCAACCACGCCAGACATCGCATTTTTACCACCGGTAGTTCAACAGCTTTTAATTCGTAACACCTCCGCCGTTATTTTTATAGAAAGATAATTTTGTCGCTTTTCTAACTACGACAATACTTCCATCAGGGTCCACTAATGATTGAGCCGTCGCATTTAATATTCCCCCACAAAAAGAATATTCCCCAACCAAACGAATATTTTATAACAACTTGCTTACTTTGCAAAAAATTTATAAATATTACCCACAACTATAACATTATATCAAATTTATTCCATAATATTCAAAATAATATTTATAGAAAATTCATTTTATTTATAAAAGCGGGGTCTTACAACCTCCCTTTCTTATGAAATTTCACCCTCGAAATTAGGGTACGTAATCGGTATACCAAGAGGTAAGGATACCTTGATTTCATTTCGATTCTAACTCCCAAGTCATTTCCTCAACATCGTGGTTCCTCTACAAAACTTTGACTTGAGGTATAACCTTGGAGCGTAGAATATGTTCCTTCTTATCCAAAATTTGAACAGAACCTCTTCATACGTCAAATCTTCCGCTATTTCGTCCGGTTCTAACTCAATAATATGGTTCGGGTCTTTCACATATTTACGTAACATGGATATGTGAAAAACGTTATGAACACGAGACATATTTGGCGGAAGTGAAGCGAGTCTATAGGCCACGCTTCCTACTCGATCGAGGATTAAAATGGACCGATGAATCGAGGATTAAGTTTTCCTCTTTCCAAATCTTGTAACTCCTTTCCATGGAGCAACTCTTAACAACACACGATCTCCTATATCGAATTCCACGTCCTTTCGATGAAGATCGGATAACTCTTTTGTCGATTTTGTGAGGTTTTTATACGTTGTCGGATCGTTTGAATCTTTTCCGTAGTCATACGCGTATTAACTCCGGTCCCAACAATGTTGCTTCACCCACCTCATCCCAAAGATACCGAGAACGACACTTTCTTCCATACAACGCTCGAATGGAGCCATGCCAATACTTGCTTGATAACCGCATGTTGTAGGAAAACTCCACCAATGGTAAGAACTTGTCCCAACTCCCCTTGAAATCAAGGACACAGTAGTCTTAATAGATCTTCAAGAGTTTGAATAGTCCTCTCCGATCGTCCGTCCGTCTCGAGGATGATATGCCGAGCTAAATCGTAAGTTCTGTGCCCATAGCTTTTTGCAAACTAACCCAAAATCGTGAAGTGAATCTTGGGTCTCGATCGTAAACTATGGATACCGACATACCATGCAATCTTACAATCTCGCTTATGTACATACGAGCAAGACGTTCAAGTGTATAAGTTTCTCGACGGTCGAAGAAGAAATGAGTAGACTTGGTCAATCTATCAACAATGACCCAAATCGCATCAATGCCTTGAGAAACCTTAGGAAGACCGTGAATTTAAATCAATGGTAATGTGCTCCCACTTCCATTCGGAATTTCAAGTGGTTGCAATGGACCTTTTGGTACTTGATGCTCCGCTTTAACTCGCTGACAAGTTAGACACCTTAAGATAAAAGTAAGCTATTTCTCTCTTCATATTGCTCCACCAAAATGTATGACGAATATCATGATACATTTTGGTACTCCTGTGATGGATTGCAAATGGTGTGTTGTGCGCCCATCATGATATTATACTTTAAATCGTGGTCGTTAGAACACAAAGTCCGAGTTGACTCAAGTATTCCTTCTTCATCGATTCTTGCTTCCTAAGATAAAGCACCTTCTTGCACTTTCTTCCTCATACGCATCACCTCCGTGTCCGTAGCATGAAAGCGAGCCTTTAACTTTATCGATTAAAGTCGGCCTACTCAGTATACTCGCTATCATCACATGCGTCCCCTCGAGTCTTTAACTCTATCTCCATCCTTTGCAAGTCACACAAAATGGGCCTCTGCGTTGACAATAACGCACTTCATTTCAGATATGATCTTCTACTCAATGCGCCACCTACCACGCTCGCTTTTCCGTGATGGTATTGATGGTATGATCATAATCTTTCAATAGTTCAAGCCAACGTCGTTGTCGCATGTTGAGTTCCTTTTGAGTGAAAAAATATTTGAGGCTTTTATGATCCGTAAAGATCTCCACCTTCTCCCCATACAAGTAATGCCTCCAAATTTTAAGTGCAAAGACAACAGCTGCCAACTTTAGATCATGAGTAGGATAATTCCTCTCATATTCTTTGAGTTGTCGTGAGGCATAGGCTATGACTTTCCCATGTCGCATGAGAACACATTCTAACCCTTTGCTCAAGCATCATCAGAGATGACAAATCCTCCGAGCCGGATGGTATTGTCGTAACAAAATAAATAAGTCTCCTCTGAGTTCTTGAAAACTCTTCTCACATTCTTCGCTCCAACCGAACTTTGTATCTTTTCGAGTCAATCGAAGTCAATGGAGTAGCGATTCGAGAAAATCCTTCCACGAATCTCCGATAATAACCAAATAAACCGAGAAAGCTACGTTTCTATCCATCGATTTAGGTTGTTCCCGACTTTGAATAGCTTCAATCTTTGGCTTTGGGTCAACAGATATTCCATGACTTGATACCACGTGCCCAAGGAATGCTACTTCTTCAAGCCGAACTCGCATTTCTTCAACTTGGCATAAAGCTTATATTCACGAAGCTTTTGGAGTGTCGACCTCAAGTGTTGCTCATGATCTTCACGGATTTGGAATAAATAAGGATGTCATCAATAAAGACGACCACAAAGTGATCTAAATATTCCTTGAATACTCGGTTCATCATATCCATGAAGGCAAAGAAGAGCATTAGTCAATCCAAAGGACATGACTAGAATTCATAATGCCCGCATCGAAGTTCTCGAAAGTCGCCTTTGGAATGTCGGTGGTTCTAATCTTCAATTGGTGATATCCTAATGAAGATCAATATTTGAAAAGAATTTGGCTCCTTGAATCGGGTCAAACAGTCATCAATACGTGGCAATGGATACCTATTTTGATGGTGACATGATTCAACTCCCGATAATCAATACAAAGTCGCATACTCCCATCTTTCTTCTTCACGAATAGTAACAGAGCACCCCAAAGAGAAGTACTAGGACGAATAAAGCCAATGTCTAACAATTCCTCGTAGTTGGGTCTTTAACTCCTCAAGTTCAATAGAGCTATTCGATATGGGGCTTTGGAAATAGGTTTTGTACGTGTTCAAGGTCGATACAAAATTCAATTTCACGCCTGGGGTAGGCCAGAAGTTCTTCTGGAATACGTCAGAAATTTATTAACAATAGAAATATCGCTCAAAACCCGATGTATTTTTGTTTAAATCATGACATGAGCTAAGAAAGCTTGACATCCGCTTTTTCAATAAACGAATAGCTTTATGGCTTGAGATGACCGTGATTGATTTTAATGGTTTGGTCGTTTGAATTCAGATAATAGGTTGATTAGGAATATGAAAGCTAACAACCTTACGAAAAACAATCAATTTTTGCATGATAAGTAGTTAACCAATCAATCCCTTGTAATCACGCTAAATGCAAGTATTTTTAATGAAATAAGATCGACAGTAATGTGAGGGTACCGATTTGAACCAAACAAGACTTATAAACAAAGGATGTAATGAAGGTTTCTCCCAACGAGTTTTCCACAGATAAGTCAAAGTCTAATTTCTCCGAGTCAAATTTAATCGATGAGCGCAAGTAGAGAAATAAAAGAATGGGTAGAACCGATATCAAATAAAGTATAGACTTCATTAGAGTTTATGATAAGCTTACACGTGATGACCTCATTTGGGTTCCTTGCTTCTCGGGAGGTCACAACAAACGCCTCCTCAGCACTACCGGTTTTGACTTTTCCAGGAACGGCCTTTGGTGCCTCCATCCTAGTTGAATTTGTCTTCGGTAAACGACAAAATCGAGCTAAGTGACCTTCTCTTCCACAATTATAACATGCTTTGACTGGCATGGCGCAGCTTCGGATCGATGTGTCCTTCTCCTCCGTATTTGAAGCATATGATAGGTGGTATTTCTCCTTCCTTAACAACGGTCTTTGCCGACGACGCTTTTCCATCATTGTTGAATCTCCTTTTCTTGAAATGTCCATTCTTATTGTTTTGGCCTCGATTACCACCAAGTGGTTACCATATCCGCCCGTTGATTCCTCCACGCTTGTTGTCACCGCTCGATGACTACTCACCGGTATTATAATTTTTTCTACGCTTCTTTTTAGTCATATTGTCTCGTTATCGCGCTCCACTAATCGAGCCCTATTTACAACATCTCTAATACAAACACGCTTTATGAGAAATAAGATGTCGACGATCTCCCGCTTCAAACCTCTTAAAAACATTCGCCCATTCTTCTCTTCATTATCCACCAAGTGGGGACGAAACCGTGATAACTCCGCAAATTTTGCCTCGTATCATGACACCTGGCCATATTGTTTTGTTCCAACTTGATAAACTCCACCTCCTTCATGTGGCGAATACTTTCAAGAAAGTATTTGTCGTTGAATGTACTCCCGAACTTCTCCCAAGATATCTTTAAGACAAAGAAGTTGAGTACGCTTTTACCGATTCCCACCAAGAATCCGCCTCTCTCCACGCAACATAAAGGCGGCAAGGGAACCTTTTGCTCCTCGGAGCATCCCAAGACATCAAATATCTTGGTAATCTTCTTTATCCATGCTTCCGCCGTAAGTGGTTTTGCTTCTCCCTTAAACTCCGGTGGTCCCAGCTCCTTGAATTGTTTAGCGGTGACCGCCTCGAGAGTTTTTCGTATTTCCACCCACGTTTTGGACAGAGTCGCTCTCATCATCTTTGTTGCATAAATTGCATAAAAGCCTCTCAACATTTGATCATTCATCATTTGGTCAAGTTGTTGTTTGCATGAGGATTGTCGCCTTCGATGCACATTATCCTGATTATTGATATGTGGTGAATCAACGATCGCCTATGCTCTATTGCTATTCTCAACATTCTCAGATGTCATTTTCAGATACTACCACAAAACAAAAGGTTGACATGTAACAAATTATCTCTATATTCTGATCGACCAATAAAATAGCACATAAACTTAGGTAGGTCATACTAGCTAAGGTATTCCCGCCTCTCCCCTCCTAGTACTATTCTCACATCTTAGCCGTGGATCATATCCCTAAGCTCGATACCAACCGTGACGCCCCCAAAATTAGGTATACATCACCCATCTTGGGTAGTCGATACATGGTACATAATTTAAATACAACTTACTAATATAACTGCCGTATAATACGACATAAAATCGTGAGTTTGAATACAAATATTGTCTACTAGATATTATACAAACTCAAAAGGAGTCCTCATTACAATTATTATCACACTATTTCACGTAATAGTGAGGACTACTAATGCTATCCTCTCGACCATTACTCCGCTCCTCGACTCGTCTCAAATATATTCTCATTTCAAGAGAATAAAGAAAGAAAGGGTGAGCTCAACTAGCTCAAGAAGAAATATTATGACTAAGATAATGCGTAATAAATTATCATTAGTCTTCAACAATGTTAAACCGATAAAATATAAATGAACATCAAGTTTAACTACAATGAACCAAAGAATCCATTAAAAGAGTCAAATAGAAAATAAAATCTACTATCTTTTATGATTTAAAAGGTTTTCATCATCATTATAAATGAGACTCAAATTTTAATAAATATTCCACATCATCGAATCACCCCGCACTACTACCAAGGATATTCTTTAAGATCACGACCACAATTATTCATGCACTACGGGCCAAGAATAGTTGTGTATTCATTAATGGTCATGATCATGCCAACAATCGGCCCATCGATGCACTACTACCAATCGAGGATTTTTATCACATCATTTGTAACATTACTACCATGATTACAATCGGTAGTCTCTCAGTCATAATCATACCAAGTCCATCTACGCACTACAAAGCCACGATGACTTTCATCACATCATTTGTAACATTACTACCATGATTACACCGAATAGTCTCGGTCATAATCATACCAAGTCCATCTATGCACTACGTGCCATAGATGACTTTTATCACATAATTTGTAACATTACTACCATGATTACAATCGAATAGTCTCTCGTCATAATCATACCAAGTCCATCTATGCACTACAGCCACGGATGACTTTCAACATAATATAAAACATGAGGATGATGACAATGATATAAGAATTCAATAAAACAAGTTCAAGAATTATTTTATCCAGAATTATTAACGCCCAAATTGTCAACACGATATCGCTTTTTGTAGAGTAAAATTCAAGAATGATCGTAAGAATATTTCCATGAAAAGATATCGGATGAAAACGCAAATATCAAGGATATTCTACTAATTTCATGGAGTATAAGTCAAAGTTTTAACCAATCGGGAATAATAAAGAATGGAATAACAAAAGAAATCACCATGCATGCGATAGATCAAGACAGCAAAAGTTATTCCAATGTAATAATAATAACGGAACCAAAGTTAGTGAAATTCACAATCGATGGATGTTCCAATGTAATAATAAATACGGAATAATAAATGATGGAACCAGTCCCACAGATAAACATGCATGCATGTGATATTCCGCGTAATAATAAAGATGGAATAATAAAAATAGAACCCGTGTCCGTGTAAAACACACGCATGTGATATTTCAACAGAATAATAATAAAGATTTTAACCAGTCCTGTAAAACACACGCATGTGATGTTCCAACAGTAATAATGTCACCAAGTATAGGGTAGATCACAGATATAAAAGTTATTCCAATGAATAATAAGAAATGGAATAACAACAGCTTCTTTCATGAATAAGAAAGAATAACACCCCTTACGGGTACAACAAATAATATTCCCTACCTTAAGAACTCAATATTGGAAAAGTGAAGTAGCGAGAATACTTTTCTTCTTTCTTTCTATAGTTTCTCTCTGTAGTTTCAATGAATTCGTAAAAATAATGAAGGAATGAGCTTTCTATTTATAGAAAAACCGAGGGTGGCTCTTGGTCTTAACGAAGGGTCAAAATGACTCTTGGTAATATCAAGAGACAACTACTATTCATGAAAGGGTAATTAACCTTTGAACAATCAAGACGCAGCTTAACTCTTGGTAATATCAAAGGGACAACTACTATCGATTTAAGGTAAATACTATTGAAGAAGGTAATTACTATCGACGAAGGTAAATACTATCGACGAAAGGTAATTACTATTCACAAAGGTAATTACTATTCACAAAGGTAATTACTATATGGCGAAGGTAAATATTATATCGACGAAGGTAATTACTATTCACAAAGGTAATTACTATCGACGAAGAGACTCTTAGATGATGACATACGGGCCCCATAAAATAATCAAACTTACCACAAACGTATCATAATGACTCTTTATATACATCAAGGATTGAATAAATATTACCACAAATTATTTTATTTTTAATCAACACATATTTAATCTTTCAACAATTATTAATCATTTATAACTTGTCGCCTCAATTAATAATATAACATATTATACGATGATAATCGTGACAATAATTGAATCAATAATATAAGAGATATGATGCGAGAATTATCGTAGTAATAATTGAGTATAGCTAAGTGACTTCTCACGTAAGCATCAATAATCAATACCGTGTACTACTACGCAACCACGCCAGACATTGCATTTTTACCAACGGTAGTTCAATAGCTTTAATTTTAACGGTAACACCTCCGCCGTTATTTTTATAGAAAGATAATTTTGTCGCTTTTCTAACTACGACAATACTTCATTGTAGGGGTCCACTTAATGATTGAAATTTGTCGTATTTAATATTCCCCGACAAAAAGAATATTCCCACCAAACGAATAATATTTTATAACCGAAAGTATTATGATACATAAGCCAATCATCATATGATGATAAAACATATAATGTGTAATCAATCTTATTTATTTATTAATAAAAGAATTATTTATTAAAGGCATTTATTATCTACATGGTGTTGTTTTAATAATATGTGATAAACCCATAGTTTTAAGCAACGCTTTTAGAATAATGATGATGATCATTCTAATGAGATCTAAATTCTTAGAAAGCTTAAAACTAAAATAGTTCCCAATCATTGGATTACTAAATCGGGGATTAGTGAATCCTGATAGATTGGTACATACGCTGTCATTCATCGGATGAGGATGATTGATCTCACGATCATTTGTGTGGAGACACTAAAGCAAGTATGTAGGTGCTTATTAGAGAATAAGTTCATCGAACGTGACTCGCTAAGGAATACCTAATGGAGTTTTACTTACCCGCCAATAGAAATCTCAGTAGTGATAGTAAAGACAAATGATCTCAGACTTGAGATCATCATAGTATCTTATATATAATGAATTACACTTCGACTTATTCCTTAAGACTCTTAGAGTATATCAAAGGGGTATGCTTGGGTGTAATAAGTTATATATGAAGATAATGAATGATCAATAAAGAATCTACCACTTCTAGTAAAAGGAGAAATGTCCTATGTGATTCGATAAATGACAACCCAGAATCCTTGGCGAGGTGGAATGAAATTAGAAAGTAGTTTCTAATTTGCATTCATTAGAGTTGTTCATTTAGGAATCGAAATACATATAATTAAATAAAATAAGACTTGACATTAATTCCATGCCTTATATTTAATTGGGACATCAGATGGTGGAAGGATTGAATTGTCTTTAACTATTTACTCAAAGGTTCTTTTATGATTAATGTTGAAATCTATATTATCCGGAAAGTCGCTGATCGCTAGGGAGGCTTATCCCTATCAGAGAATAAATATTATTTATTTAAATAAATTATTTGTTTAATTTATTTATTTAAATGAGATTAGAATTGTTCTAATTGATTTATTCACAACCTGCTTAATACGGAGAACCTAAAGGGTCACACCATAAAAGGAAGAATAATTATTTAAGAAGTTAATGGCATAATTGTAATAATATGTTAAGTATATTTAATTTAATCTATGGTGATAGAATAAATTAAATAGCTTAATATTTATTATTTAATATTTTAGAAATATTAAATATAAATTAATAAGAGGAGTCTTATTAATATTATTATAATTATTATTATTTTAATTTTTAAAAGGTTTAGGAATTAATTTAATATTAGTATTTCATTTATTCCTAATTGGATTAGGAAAGAAAATTAGTTAAAGGAGTTTAATTAATTACCCCTAATAGGATTAGGGAGCCCATTTAATTAAAAGAGTTTAATTAAATAAATAATACCTTATTTTAATTAAAATAGGGTTACATGATATCTTTATAAGAGGAGTCTTATATTAGATATCTAAGATACGTAATTCCTAGATTTTGAGAGAACACCCCCTTTTCTATACAGATAGGAAAAACTAGGGTTTGAGCCATAAATCCCTTCTTCTTGAAAAATTCCTCTTCCTTGGTGGATCACCTATAGAGGCCATACACTTGGGTGGCTTACATTAATCAAAGGAAGGAATCAACCCGGAGATTCAAGGAGATCGCGAGAAGTAGGAGGTGAACTCGTATCTGAGGAAGCTCGCTTTCACAAGTGGTATGATTTCATAATTTCTTATTCTTCGCTTAATTAATAATATGCATAAAGGATGATCCGTAATTGGTTTGTGAAAAATTTTAAAATTTGATTTTATTTCGCTCGCTAAATTTTTGCAATTTGATTGCAACTTTGATTTTCACAAAACCTAACAAAGGTATCATGAGCCAAACTTTATGCGAATTATTAATTATTTTAATTTTATATATGTATGGGTATGCATTTAGAATAATTTATCGGGCATAATTTGTTGTATAAAATTATTATTTTATTAAAAATAAAAAAAAAAAAATAAATTTTTTTTATCGTCAATCCATGTGGGTCATTGCATGCTACTTACACCATGCATGTAATTTTTTTTTTTTTCTTCCGCTGCTTCCCACTTCCAAGTGGCGATATATATATATATATATATATATATATATATATATATATATATATATAACCGCACTCGCTTTCACAAGGGCTTTTTACATGTCGGTTTTAATGCAGCGGTTTTAGGTAAAGGTTTTATGCGGCGGCGCTTTGTCAACTTGTATTTTTTTTTTTTTTAAGGGGCCCGTCAGTAGCAAAGCAGTCCCCCACCAATTTTTTGTAAAGAGTAGGACTTTTATATATATATATATATTGTTATATATATATATATTAATTTTAATAATTTTATAATTAAAATAAAAGAGTTTATTTTAATCTTGAAATTGATTTCATGCAACATAAAATTGCCAATTAAATGATACTCATATATATATGGAATGATTTAATTTATTGATACATATGATGATATGTATGATAATAAATGGGATTGATTATGGACAATCACCAATATGATTGGATTTATTTTAGTTGGATGTTCGAATGAATGGGTTTTATTAAATGGGTCTGCGTATTCTCGCCTTTTCTCTCGGTTTTTCTTCTCGATGTAAATTCTATCTCTCTCTATGTACTTCCCTCGATCACGATCAAGGTTTCTATTTAAATTAAATAGTATATGTAATAGACTAGTTAGAATTTTTGAAGAACCAAGATCAAAGATCAAGGAGCGCCAAGACCCATTTGTAATGGAGCCCGGGTTTAAATGTAATAGTTATATTTAAATGTTTATTCTTCACACCCTAGGGTTTGACCTTTTGGTTCACTTGGTGGCTCTAGTGAACCAAACTAGAATAAAAGTCCATAATCAATCCGGGTAGAATATAGTATTCTATATGCGTATGCTAGTATTATATATATATATATATATATATGCAAACATGCTTCGCATGTTTAATAATATGATGCGTATTTTATATATATATATTTGCATGCTGCTTAAACAAGATGAGACAAATAATAACAAATCCTCAAAGTTTTTTTTTTATTAAGTCTTAAGCGCTCAAAGATATTTAGAATATCGAACGTCGCTTTCTAGCATGATAAAATTAATAGAGTATTAAATATTTAATATGAGTTTGTTGTGTCACCACAAGGCAAGTATTAAGTATTTAAGATGTTAATTTATCACATTTGATGCTTATAAAGAAAATTGAACAATATTGTTTTGTTGTGTCACCACAAGGGCGATATTTTTCTTTTTGAATATACGGAAGTGCTAGGTTGGACTTAACTTAGATAATTTTGATTCTGATGTGCCACCACTTGATCAAAATAATCCAAGAGGCAAAACATAAGGAGTTATATGTTGATGTAATTGACAAGGAGTTGTCTACCTATTTATTTATATATAGTTTGTTGTGTCACCACAAGGCTATATATATTTGAAATGGGATCCTTATTCTCACTAGCAAAAACTTTAATTAGATTTTGCTTAACTATATAAATGAGGGTAATATAGTTTGAAGAAAATAGTGGGAGATACCAATATAAAATAAGACCTAATTTATTTTGGTAATTAATAAATGAATGTTTGCTAAAATATTGTCTTTTTACATGCGTAATTTTGAAAATGTCACATTCACTAATTTCACTCACGAAACATACTTGATGCTAACAAACCGACCGGACCAACTACACCTGATCGTTAAGGAATCGAGAATTGTTCTCACCAATTGAAAAAGATTTCTTATGTCCTAAATTCGCCTGCACTGCAAAAAGTTGCGAGACGACCTCTGAGGAAGAGATTGCTACTTTTAAACAAAGGGCAAGATGATGCATCCGGGTCAATGCATCATGCTCGCATCCACGAGTAACGAGCTTCAAAGCCACAAGATGAAAACATGGATGTTCCTACTATGCTACCGCACCTTCGAGAGTTGTATAGTGAGCAAAGTAGGACCGCTAGATATGAAATATCTAAGGAGCTCTTCCGATCTCTTGGATGACCGAGGGCACTACTCGCTTGAGACTCATGTCCTAAAGATGATCAATCTGATTGAACGCCTTGACAAATTGGGTTCGTCATGGATGGGGAGTTGAGTCAAGATTTAGTCTTGCGATCACTCCCTGCACACCTTCTCTCACAATTTGTTGTGAATTTTCACATGAATAAGTTGGATGTCAACTTGCCCAATTACTTAACATGTTGAAAACTCGCCAAGGTCACTTCCCATCCAAGAAGAACCATGTCTTCTTCGGTGGATGATTCTTCCAAGAAAAGGAAGAGGCCCAAGGTATTTTCTCGAAAAGAAGAAATCCAAGAAGGCTAAGGGAAAGGCGAAAGTGAAGGATCAAAAGAAACTCGATCCAATTTAGCAAAGGAATTTGCTTCCATTGCAATAAGCCGGGTCACTGGAAGAGGAACTGCAAGGATTATCTCGCAGAACAAAAGCAGAAGAAGCTTGGAGAAGCTTTGAATCCTAATCAAGGTTTGTTTATGATTGAAATTAATTTTTTTGAAAGTCAATCTTCTACTTGGGTATTGGATACCGGATGTGGTTCTCACATATGTAATAATATGCAGGGACTGGTCAGAAGTAGAAAGCTGAGCAAGGATGAGGTCGTCCTACGAGTGGGAAATGGAGCAAAGGTCACGACATTAGTGGCGTAGGGACTTATTGTTTAAGACTTACCACGGCAAGTTCATTAATTTAAATAATTGTTATTTTGTTCCAAATATCATTAGAAACATTATTTCTATCTCTCGTATTGGATATGGATGGTTTTAATATTATAATAAAGAACAAATGAATTGTTCCATTTATAATGATAATGTTTTATATGGTGTTGGTAATTTGCGAAATGGACTTTATATACTGACTTGCATGAAAATATATTTCAAATTGAACAAACTAAGAAAAGGAAAAGAGATGATGTTAATTATACCTTCATGTGGCAATCGTAGACTCCTGTCATATTAATGAAACAAGATTATCCAAGTTGCATAAAGATGGGCTCTAGAGCTATCTCGATTATGAATCATATCCAACCCGTGAATCTTGTCTCATGGGTAAAATGACTAAATCTCCTTTTAGTGGAAAAGGAGAAAGAGTTACTGAGTTGTTAGCGTTGGTACACATGTATGTATGTGGACCTATGACAACGAATCGCATCGAGGAGGGTATTCTTATTTTATTACATTCACCGACGACCACTCAAGATTTGGATATGTGTATTTAATGAAATACAAATCAATCATTTGAAAAGTTCAAAGAGTTCGTAGTGAAGTTGAGAAGCAAACCGGTAAGAGTATTAAGATTCTTCGATCCGATCGAGGAGGAGAATACTTAAGTGGTGAGTTTCTCAATTGTCTCAAAGAAAATGGTATAATCTCACAATGGACTCCACCGAGAACGCCTACGTATGAATGGTGTATCTGAAAGGAGAAATCGAACATTGTTGGACATGGTTCGATCTATGATGAGTTTTATCGACCTTCCAGTTTCTTTCTCTCGGGATATGCCCTAGAATCGGTGCGCATACCTACTTAACAAGGTACCTACAAAATCATCCCCAAGACCCCATATGAAGTTATGGACAGGGGAGGAAACTAAATCTTAAGCATGTTAAGACTTGGGGTTGTCCAAATTATGTCAAAAAGTTTGAAAACGATAAGTCACAGACTAGATCTCGACAAATGTAGATTTGTGGGATACCCTAAAGAAACATCGGGTATTATTTCTATCATCCAACTAATCAAAAGGTGTTTGTTGCGAAACATGTTGCCTTTCTTGAAAAGGAGTTTATCCTTGAAGGGTCAAGATTGTGAGTAAGATATATCTTGAAGAAGTTCAAGAACCACAAAATACTACAGATCAAAGTGAGGTACCTAACCAAGTAGAGATTCCTTCAGTACCACACCCTATTCAGAACTGGAAGAGTACCAAAGATACCAGACAGTATATGGACTTGTCATAGAAGATGACAATGAGGTACGATCATCATAGATGATGATGATCCATTGAATTACTTAATAAAGCTATGAGTAGTAAAGACTCGAGAAAATGGAAAGAAGCCATGAAATCCGAGATGGACTCCATGTATGAGAACCAAGTATGGACTTTGGTCTCACCACCAAGGCATTAAGCTTTATTGGGTGTAAATGGGTCTTTAAAAGAAAGATCGGAGCAGACGGCAAGGTAGAGACCTATAAGGCCCTATCGGTTGCAAAAAAGTTTTCAAACAAAGACAAGGAATTGACTATGACGAAAACCTTCTCACCAAAGAGAGCAATGCTCAAGTCCATTCGGTTTTGCTTGCGATTGCGACTTACCACGACTACGAAATCTGCGCGGATGGACGTGAAAACGGCCTTCCTCAATGGGAAACTTGAGGAGGATGTGTATATGACACAACCAGTAGGGATTTGTTTCAAAGGTTGGAACAAATCAAGTCTCAGAACCGCAACGATCCATTTATGGATTAAAGCAAGCTTCTCGTGGGTGGAACATCCGCTTTGATGAGACAATCAAAAAGTTTGATTTTATCAAAATGAGGATGAACCACGTGTGTACAAGAAGGTAAGTGGGAGCTACTGCTTCATTCCTTGTATTATATGTTGATGATATATTACCGATAGGAAATGATATTCCTATCTCGCAAACAATTAAAATCAAGTTATCTAAACACTTCTCCATGAAGGACTTGGGAGAAGCATCCTATATTTTGGGGGATAAAGATCTATAGAGATAGATCTAATAGGATGCTTGGCTTATCCCAAGCGTACATTGACATGATGCTAAAAGGTTTAGCATGGAAGATTCCAAAAGAGGTCTCATGCCGATCAGGAGACCCCAGATTTTATCAATAAAGATTTAAATTTTGTCGAAATAATTTTTAATATTATGGTGTGAATTTAAGATAATATTATAGTTGTGGGTAGTATTTATAAATTTTGCAAAGTATGCAAGTGGTTATATTATATTCGATTGGTCTGGAATATTCGGTTTAGCAGGGAATATTCGTGACAACTACTCAATCATTAGTGGACCCCATAATGTAATTATTGCTTGATCGAGAAAACGACAAAAATATTTTATTGAAATAACTATGGAAGTTTTACCGTGGTTACCGCTTGAACTACTTTAGTAGTAAAAGTACAAAGAATACGTGTGGTCGCATAAGAAGACACCTGTATTGATTATCGATGCTTATGTGAGAAGTCACTCACTTTGATTCCATTATCACGATTAATAATATGAATTATTATAATGATAATGACGCTTTTGTTTTATTCAGATTATTAACGTAATAAAAACGTAAACATCTTTTATATAAAATAGAATACTTTATTAAAGTTATTCTATAAATAGAATATATTATATTTTATTACGCATAGTGTCAGATAAAGTTTTTGCATATGTTTTGCATAAGATTGCATAAAGTTTGCATAGTAAAATGTTTTTATATAAATAGAATATATTATATTTTATTTAAAAGATTTTTCTTTAAATATGGACCGCCGATTAAAGTAAATCAATCTGACCGCTCATGGATTAGTTACTACGCATTCCATTTTCCTATAAATAAGCTCATTCCTTCATTATTTTCTTACTTAATTCATCAAACTCTAGAGAGAGAAATTATAGAGAGAAGCTATAGAGAAAAATTATAGAAAGAAGAAGAGTATTCTCGCTACTTCACTACTTCTATATTCATTTTTTTACGGTAGTGGTGTTATTCTTTCTTCTTGAAGAGAACTTCATTATTCCATTCACTATTATTCATTGAATAACTCAGAAAAGTGGCATACCCTATACATAACCTCAGATACGCGCAGATATACCCTATACTTGGTGAAATCCTTATGTTATTCCATTGCTTATTATTCTCGCTGGAATAACTCAGATACGCTGGCTTACCCTATACTTGGTGACATTCTTCTATTATTCTCATTGGAACATCCTCGTCGTGTGTTTTACAATTTGACCGGTTCCGCTTTTTTATTATTCTCGCTGAACATCCTGCTCACAGGTTTTACACCGACCGGTTCCGCTCTTTATCATTCTCATTGAATATCCTATCTCGTGTTTTTTACACCGATCCGGTTCCATCTTTATTATTCTCATTGGAACATCCCGCTTGCATGTGAATTTCACCCGACCGTTTCCGTTATTATTATTCGCTTGAATAACCTCTTCATGCAAGGCACCGCATGCACGGTGATTTCTTTTGTTATTCCATTCTTTATTATACCCAAATGGTTAAAACTTTGACTTCTATACTCCATGAAATTAGTAGAATATCCTCGATATTTGCGCTTTCATCCAAAGATCTTTTCATGGAAATATTCTTCCGATCATTCTTGAATTTTACTCTACGAAAACAAAGATCACGTTGACAATTTGGACGTTAATAATTCATGGATTAAATAATTCTTGAACTTGTTTTATTGAATTATTATGTCATCACATCATCCTCATGTTATATTATGTTATCTTCGCTTACGCAAGCATAGATGAACTTAGTATGATTATGACCAGTGGATCATTCTTAAGATAATCACGACTTGATATAAATGATGTGACAAAAGTCCTCAGTGGGCTTCAGAATGCAAATGATGGATAGTTTTTGGTATGATTATGACCAGGGGTGATTCTAAGATAGTCATGACCATCGATAATTTGATGAAAATCCTCGACCGTGGTACAGGATGATTAGATGTGGTGGTTTATTTATTGTCGAGTCTCAATGATAAAATTGATGAAAACCTTTTAAAACCTAAAAGATAGTAGACTTTTATTCTCTACTTGACTCTTTTAATGGATTGCTTATTCCGCCGCAGCTTAAACCGGTTGTTTATCATTGTATTTTATCGCTTAACAACATGTTGAAGGCTAATGATAATTTATTCTCGCATTATCTTAGTCATAATATTTCTTCTTTGGGCTAGTTGAGCTCACCTTTTCTTTCACCGTTCTCTTCGTGAAATGAGAACATAGCCGGGACGAGCCTGGGAACGGAGTAATGGTCCGAGGATAAGATTAGTAGTCCTCACTATTCTGTGAAATAAAGTGATAATAGTTGTAATGAGGACTCCTTTCGAGTTTGTATAATATCTAGTAGACAATATTTGTATTCAAACTCACGCTTATGTCGTATTGCATACGCTACGCTTAGGTTAGTAAGTTGTATTTGAATTTATGTACCATGTAAGTGGCGACCCAAGATGGGTGACGATACCTAATTTTGGAGGAGAGTCACAGCTTGGTATCGAGCTTAGGATACGATCCCCGCTAAGATGTGAGAATAGTACTAGAGGGAGAGACGGGAATTCCTTCGCTAGTATGACCTACCCAAGTTTATTTGGTATTTGATTGGTCGGGTCGAGTATAGTGATAATACGTGATATGTTAATTAACCCTTGTTTTGTGACAAAGTTTGTATTTAGATGTCGCGAGATAAGCTCGGTTATTGGATGCGCGATAATGTTGATTCAAATCAAACCAAAAGGTAACGACCAACAACACGATAATAATCATACTGGTGGCAACGACCATCGAACAATGATAACCATCGTGGGAGAAATTATCATGCCAAGAATGGTAACCACTTTGCGGTAATCATGGCAAAGATAATAGAAGTGGAAATTTCAAGAAGAGAAGGTCATTTAGCTCGATTTTGTCATGCACCAAAGTCAAGTCCAAATTGGGACTAAGCACCAAAGGCGATACGGATAAAACAAAGTCGGTGGTTTTCAGGAAGAGCGCTTTTCATGACTTTTAAAAAGTGGGTAACTCGAACGGTTAGCACGTTAGTTAATTATAAATTCTTGCGAAGTCTATACCTTATAAGATACCTGCCTCTACCCATTCTTTTATCTCTTTGCTTGCTTTCAACATTTAAATTTGACTTCGAGAAGTTAGACTTTAACTTATCGGTCAAACTTCGTTGGGAGAAACCTTCATTACCTCCACTCGCTTATTAATCTTGTTGTTTCAAATAAACACTTTCACGCTACTCACGATATTATCTCTTTGAAAATACTTGCCTTTGATTTTAGGAATCAATTGGTTAACTACTCATCATGCTTTTTTGTAAGGTTGTTAGCTTTTATATTTATAACCAACCTCGTTATACTAATTCAAAGTAACCAAACCCTAAAATTAATCATCATTATATCAAGCCATAAGTAAAGAGCCCCAACCTTTCGTTGTTGACTTCCTCAGTGGAATGCACCGGGCCGGACTTTTCAGTAGGCGCTATACATCGTGAATGAAGATGGCAAGTTTATAGGTATCATTGTGAGGTGTTATCTAGGTTAAGGGATGTAAGTCACAGCTTGGTATCAATGTGACGTATTATCCAAGTCTTGATAAGAGTAATAGCTTTTGAATGATATTTCTATCATTAATAAATTTCTTGACGATTCTTGAAGATTTCTAGCCTACCCTAGAGCGTGAAATCGAATTTTGTATTGACCCCAAAGATACAAAAAACCCATTTCTTAAACCTCAAATATTTCTTCAACTAAATGAATAAATTTACGTGGTTTATGATGAAAGTCATAATAAAAGCATTGGAATAATGAAAATCATGGGTATTCGTGGTATTAGTAAGTTTTATGATGAGTTATGTTGGTTAGTATGTAAAAACATGAAAGTTTCTTAGAAATCACAAAGAGTTGAAAATCGATTTTGGTGAAAAACGTAATATGAAATTCAATTGACCATATATCTTATTATATTTTGAATTTTTGAATGTGGTCAAGTCCTAGAGTTAGATCTATGAGTTACCTAACTAATCCAAGTGGAATTACTGGAAAAGGTGTTGTAGATTTTGTGTGGACTGATTTTAGCAAAGGAGTGCAAAGCTGCAAAACCCAAAAAAGCTTCTGCCATGATTTTAGAGAGGCTGTTTCACCACTTAAATTATGAGAAAAATTCTGGCCTTTTGGGACATGAAGGTATATGGTATAAAGTACTTCCTGTCCAAAAATGAGCTCATTCTCGACTTAAAATGAGCAAGTTATGACTATTTCAATATTTAGGTTTTTCCGATTTAAAATGCTATAACCGGAGTTCTATAACTCCGATGACCATGAAATTTAAACTAGAAGCTCACGTTAACATGTGTAAGGTCCTGCCAAGATTTGGGAATTTTTGGAGTTAAACTTGAGGTAGCTAATTTCTTAAGAAATTAATTAGAAATTTATTTTTGATAAATAGTAAATGAATTTTAAAAATTCCGAGAAAAATATATTTTCATCATGGGACTATATTATGCTAAATCCCAGAAAAGAAATATTTTTGGGGCTGATTTGGTATTTTTCATGAAAATAGTTTAGTTACTTAAATATACGAGTTAAATATGTTATGTGAAGTAACAAAGTTGAAAATAGGATTTTATGGCTAGAGAATCCTATATAAAGTATATGCATATTTTTTTTGAGAGATTTGATAATTGGTGATGATATCTTATGAGTATGGCATTTTGAATGATTAAATGCATTATATGGTAAAAGCGTAAACAATTAAGATAAATTGTTTATAAATTTAAGAAGTGATTAAAATATTGTTATAATATTAATGATATTAGATTATGAGATTATTAAGTGATTGATAACATGGGGATATTCTTGAATCCTCGGATAAATTATATTATAAATGTTTAATATTTATCCTTTATCTCATTTGATCGATTCTTTATATCATTATCCTCACGCTTATATTACGTTGAAAGTCATCTCGTGGCCAGAGTGTAAGATGGGACTTGGTATGATTATGACCAGGATTGTTCTGTATAATCATAACCAGATTGAAAACACAATTATCTTTGGTAGTAGTATGGATAATTTGTGGTCGTGATATCTAATGAATACACAATTATCTTTGGTAAAAGTATTGGATAATTTGTGGTCGCGATACTAATGAATACACAATTATCTTCGGGTCAGTAGTATGGATAATTTGTGGTCGTGATACTAATGAATACACAATTATCTTCGTCAGTAGTAAGGATAATTTGTGGTCGGATACTAATGAATACACAATTATCTTTGGTAGTAGTCATGGATAATTTGTGGTCGTGATATCTAATGAATACACAATTATCTTTTATCCGTAGTGCATGGATAATTTGTGGTCGTGATACTAATGAATACACAATTATCTTTGGCCGTAGTGCATGGATAATTTGTGGTCGTGATACTAATGAATACACAATTATCTTTCGTAGTAGTGCATGGATAATTTGTGCGTCGTGATACTAATGAATACACAATTATCTTCGCCAGTAGTGGTATGGATAATTTGTGGTCGTGATACTAATGAATACACAATTATCTTTGCCATAGTGCATGGATAATTTGTGGTCGTGATATTAATGAATACACAATTATCTTCGCCGTCAGCATGGATAATTTGTGGTCGTGATATTAATGAATACACAATTATCTTTGGTCGATAATTTGTGGTCGTGATATTAATGAATACACAATTATCTTTGGCCGTAGTATGGATAATTTGTGGTCGTGATACTAATGAATACACGATTATCTTTCGCCAGTAGTGCAGTGGATAATTCGTGGTCGTGATACTAATGAATATCCTCGCCCGTGTAGTGGGGATGATTCGATGATATGGATTAATTATTGAGTTTGAGTCTCAAAGAATGAAAAATTAATTCATGGATACGGTAAAAGTCATCTTCGTCAGTAGTAGTATCGATAGACTCGGTATGATTACGACCACGGATTATTCTTTGTATAATCACGATCAGATTAAAAACACGAATATCCTCGCCAAAAGGTGCATGGATAATTCGTGGTCGTGATACTATTAAGTCGCTGCCTCAAAGATTATTGGTTTTACAACAGTATATCTTGGCCCAGAAGTGCAAAGATGAATTGTTAATGAATATCTTCGGGCCGGATTATGAAGATGAATTTAATATTTTTAACGATAAAGGTATTCAAAGTATCCTCACCTCTTTATCATACTCAGTATCGCACTCTAATTTCGAGGGCTTAAATTCCATAAGGAGGGGAGATCAGAGACCCCGCATTTTATCAATAAAGATTTAAATTTTGTCAAAATAATTTTTAATATTATGGTGTGAATTTAAGATAATATTATAGTTGTGGGTAGTATTTATAAATTTTGCAAAGTATGCAAGTGGTTATATTATATTCGATTGGCTCGGGAATATTCTATTTAGCAGGAATATTCGATAACTACTCAATCATCAGTGGACCTCACAATGTAATTATTGCTTTGATCGAGAAAACGACAAAATATTTTATCAAATAACTACGAAGTTTTACCGTGGTTACCGCTGAACTACTCTTGTAGTAAAAGTACAAAGAATACGTGTGGTCGCATAGTAAGACACCTGTATTGATTATCGATGCTTATGTGAGAAGTCACTCACTTTGATTCCATTATCACGATTAATAATATGAATTATTATAATGATAATAACGCTTTTGTTTTATTCAGATTATTAACGTAATAAAATGTAAACATCTTTTTATATAAAATAGAATACTTTATTAAAGTTATTCTATAAATAAATATATTATATTTTATTATGCATAGTGTTGCATAGTGTTTTGTATAAGATTTTGCATAAGATTGCATAAAGGTTTGCATAGTAAAAATGTTTTTATATAAATAGAATATATTATATTTTATTTAAAAGATTTTCTCTTTAAATATGGACCGCCGATTAAAGTAAATCAATCTGACCGCTCATGGATTAGTTACTATGCATTCCATTTTCCTATAAATAAAGCTCATTCCTTCATTATTTTCTTACGAATTCATCAAACTCTGAGAGAGAAATTATAGAGAGAAGCTATAGAGAGAAAATTATAGAAAGCAAGAAGAGTATTCTGCTACTTCACTACTTCTATATTCAGGTTTTTTACTAGTAGTGGGTGTTATTCTTTCTTCTTCAAAGAGAACTTCATTATTCCATTCACTATTATTCTCGCTGAATAACTCGTAAAAAGTGGCATACCCTATACATAACCTCAGAGATACGCTGATACCCTATACTTGGTGAAATCTTTATGTTATTCCATCGCTTATTATTCTCATTGAATAACTCAGATACGCTATTTTACCCTATACTTGGTGACATTCTTCTATTATTCTCGCTGAACATCCTGTCTCAAGTGTTTTTACACCGACCGGTTCCGCTTTTTATTATTCTCGCTGAACATCCTCGTCATGTGTTTTACACCTGACCGGTTCCGCCTTTATCATTCTCGCTGAATATCCTATCTGTGTGTTTTTCACCGGATCCGGTTCCATCTTTATTATTCTCGCTGAACATCCCGCTTGCAGTGAATTTCACCCGACCGGTTCCGTTATTATTATTCTGCTGAATAACTCGCTCTATGCGCGTACCCGCATGCACGGTGATTTCTTTTGTTATTCCATTCTTTATTATACCCAAATTGGTTAAAACTTTGACTTCTATACTCCATGAAATTAGTAGAATATCCTCGATATTTGCGCTTCATCCAAAGATCTTTTCATGGAAATATTCTTCCGATCATTCTTGAATTTTACTCTACGTAAATGTGATCATGTCGATAATTTGACGTTAATAATTCATGGATTAAATAATTCTTGAACTTGTTTTATTGAATTATTATGTCATCATCATCATCCTCATGTTATATTATGTTATCTTTGGCTTACGCATAGATGAATGAACTTAGTATGATTATGACCAGGGATCATTCTAGATAATCACGACTTGATATAAATGATGTGACAAAAGTCCTCAAAGTGGCTGTAAATGCAAAATGATGGATAGTTTTTGGTATGATTATGACCAGGGGGATTCTAGATAGTCACGACCATCGATAATTTGATGAAAATCCTCGACCGCGGTACGTGGATTTATTTAGATGTGGTGGTTTATTTATTGTCGAGTCTCAAATGATAAAAATTGATGAAAACCTTTTAAAACCTAAAAGATAGTAGACTTTATTCTCTACTTGACTTTTTTAATGGATTACTTATTCCGCCGCAGCTTAAACCGGTTGTCTATTGTATTTTATCGCTTAACATCATTGAAGGCTAATGATAATTTATTCTGCATTATCTTAGTCATAATATTTCATCGGGCTAGTTGAGCTCACCTTTTCTTTCACCGTTTCTCTTCGTGAAATGAGAACATAGCCGGGACGAAGCTCTGGGAACGGAAGTAATGGTCCGTAGGATAAGATTAGTAGTCCTCACTATTCGTGTGAAATAAGGTGTGATAATAGTTGTAATGAGGACTCCTTTCGAGTTTGTATAATATCTAGTAGACAATATTTGTATTCAAACTCACGCTTTATGTCGATTGCATACACGCTTAGGTTAAGAAGTTGTATTTGAATTTATGTACCATGTAAGTGGCACCCAAGATGGGTGACGATACCTAATTTTGGGGCGCCACACCGATGAGCCATGGAATACATCTCTCAAGAAACAAGCCCCAAAGACACTGAGAGAGAAACCGCATGAGTAAGATTCCTTATGCTTCAAAGAATAGGATCTATCATGTACTGTGATGATATGTACTAGACCGATGTCGCTTCATGCACTTAGTGTAACAAGCGATATCAGTCGAATCCGTGAGAAAGAACACCGGAAGGTAGTGAAAATATCTTAAAGTACTTAAGAAGAACTAAGGATGTATTTCTTGTCTACTTGGGTCCGAATTAAAACTAGAGGGCTTCACGCACTCAAGTTTTCAAACGTACACAAGATGACAAAGAACCGCTTTGGGGTATGTGTTTACCTTAAACGGTGGCGCAGTTGAGTTGAAAAGTTCCAAGCGTGAAAACATCAATACCGATTCAAATGACAGAGGCGAGTACATAGGCGCAAGTGAAGTCGCAAAGGAAGTCGTTGGATGAAGAAGTTCATTACCAAACTTGGTGTGGTTCCTAGCATTAAAGGACCAAATGCCTTTTATTCTGTGACAACACCGAGTCAAGTTACAAGGCTAAGGAACCCGTGTCTCATCGTAAATCCAAACACGTGTTGCGGCGATTTCATTTGATCGTAGAGATCATTGAAAGAGAGACGCCACCTCGGAGCGTGTGGACTCTCAAGACAATATTGCGAGATCCATTTACTAAAGCGTTAACACAACAAACGGCTTGATCGTCACTTAGAGAAGATGGGTATGAGATACCACGACGATCGACTTTAGTGCAGTGGGAGATTGAAAGTATTATGCATACAAGCCAATCATGTATGATGATAAAGCATATAATGTGTAATCAATCTTATTTATTTATTAATAAAAGAATTATTTATTAAAGGCATTTATTATCTACATGGTGTTGTTTTAATAATATGTGATAAACCCATAGTTTTAAGCAACGCTTTTAGAATAATGATGATGATCATTCTAATGAGATCTAAATTCTTAGAAAGCTTAAAACTAAAATAGTTCCCAATCATTGGATTACTAAATCGGGGATTAGTGAATCCGGATAGATTGGTACATACGTTGCTTTTCATTGGATGAGGATGATTGATCTCACGATCATTTGTGTGAGACACTAAAGCAAGTATGTAGGTGCTTATTAGAGAATAAGTTCAATTTAACGTTGACTCGCCAAGAATACCTAATGGAGTTTTACTTACCGTCAATAGAATTCTGTAGTGATAGTAAGACAAATGATCCTTAGACTTGAGATCATCATAGTATCTTATATATAATGAATTACACTTTGACTTATTCCTTAAGACTCTTAGAGTATATCAAAGGGTATGCTTGGGTGTAATAAGTTATATATAAGATAATGAATAATCAATAAAGAATCTACCACTTCTAGTAAAAGGAGAAATGTCCTATGTGATTCGATAAATGACAACCCGTGAATCCTTGGCGAAGGTGGAATGAAATTAGAAAGTAGTTTCTAATTTGCATTCATTAGAGTTGTTCATTTAGGAATCGAAATACATATAATTAAATAAAATAAGACTTGACAAGAATTCCATGTCTTATATTTAATTGGGACATCAGTATGCGGAAGGATTGAATTGTGCGAGAACTATTTACTCAAAGGTTCTTTTATGATTAATGTTGAAATCTATATTATCCGGAAAGTCGCTTTGATCGCTAGGAGGCTTATCCTTATCAGTAGAATAAATATTATTTATTTAAATAAATTATTTGTTTAATTTATTTATTTAAATGAGATTAGAATTGTTCTAATTGATTTATTCACAACCTATTTAATATGGAGAACCTAAAGGGTCACACCATAAAAGGAAGAATAATTATTTAAGAAGTTAATGGCATAATTGTAATAATATAAATAAGTATATTTAATTTAATCTATGGTGATAGAATAAATTAAATAGCTTAATATTTATTATTTAATATTTTAGAAATATTAAATATAAATTAATAAGAGGAGTCTTATTAATATTATTATAATTATTATTATTTTAATTTCTAAAAGGTTTAGGAATTAATTTAATATTAGTACTCTCATTTATTCCTAATTGGATTAGGAAAGAAAATTAGTTAAAGGAGTTTAATTAATTACCCCTAATAGGATTAGGGAGCCCATTTAATTAAAAGAGTTTAATTAAATAAATAATACCTTGTTTTAATTAAAATAGGTTACATGATATCTTTATAAGAGGAGTCTTATATTAGATATCTAAGATAATGTAATTCCTAGATTTTGAGAGAACACCCCTTTTCTATACTGAGATAGAAAAACTAGGGTTTGAGCCATAAATCCTTCTTCTTGAAAAAATTCCTCTTCCTTGGTGGATCACCTATAGAGGCCATACACTTGGGTGGCTTACATTAATCAAAGGAAGGAATCAACCTTTAGATTCAAGGAGATCGCGAGAAGTAGGAGGTGAACTCGCACTGGGAAGCTCGTTTCTACAAGGGTATGATTTCATAATTTCTTATTCTTCGCTTAATTAATAATATGCATAAAGGATGATCCGGTAATTGGTTTGTGAAAAATTTTAAAATCGATTTTATTTCGCTCCGCTAAATTTTGCAATTTGATTACTACTTTAATTTTCACAAAACCTAACAATAACAACTTGCTTACTTTGCAAAATTTATAAATATTACCCACAACTATAACATTATATCAAATTTATTCCATAATATTCAAAAATAATATTTATAGAAAATTCATCTTTATTTATAAAAGTTTGGGTCTTACATATTCCACTAATTTCACGGGAGTATAGAAGTCAAACTTTAACCAACTAAGTATAATAAAGAATGGAATAACAAAAGAAATCACCATGCATGCAGATTGTGATGTACAAAGTTATTCCAATGTAATAATAAGTAACTAACCAGTCGCACAAAATTAAGACCAAGCGGATATTCCAATGTAATAATAAAGACGGAATAATAAATAATGGAACCAGGTCCGGCGTAAACACACAGACAGGATATTCCGACAGAATAATAAAGACGGAATAATAAATAATGGAACCAGGTCCGGCGTAAACGCACAGACAGGATATTCCAACAGAATAATAAAGACGGAACCAGGTCCGGCGTATAACGAACAGACAGGATGTTCCAACAGAATAATAACGAATAGAATAACAACAGAAATCACCAAGTATAGGGTACTCCGCGTATACAGGTTATTCCAATAGAATAATAAAGACTGGAATAACAGAAGTTCTCTTCATGAATAAAAAAAATAATACCCCTTACTATAAAAGAAACTGAATATAAGAGTAGTTAAGTAGCAGAATACTTTTTTTCTTTATTTCTACATGTGACGCCCCCAAAATAGGTCCATTCCATCCAACCCATTTTGAGTCGCCAAATACATGGTACATAAATAACTACAACTTTATTAATACATTTGTCGTGCAAAAATACGACAACATATATATATGTGAGTTTAAATACAATTATTGTCTTTGCATAATATCCACACGCAAATAAATCCCCATCACAATTATTGATACATTATTTTACAAAATGGTGAGGACTACTAAACAACTCTCTCTAGAACCTTCATTCCATACCCCGACTAAGACTCGCCACATTATCGCCTCCCGAGAAGAAAAATGGAACAAAAAGGAAAAGGGTGAGCTCAACTAGCCCAAGAAGAATATTACGACTAAGATAATATACAACAAATTATCGTTAGTCTTCAACAGGAAAAATCTAATAGAATACAATAGACAACCGCTTTTAAATCAATCTTCAATGAAAAAAATAATAATTCATTAGAAGAGTTAAGTAGAGAATGCAAACTACTATCTTCTATATATGAATTTAAAAGTTCATCGTCGATATTTTATCCCCGTAAAATTAATCAAATATAAATCTGAAATCAAATATTCATCTTTGCACTACAGGCCAAAGATATTCATCAGTTGGTCATGTTCATCTAAACACCTGTTCATCTTTGCACTACGGCCAAAGATATTCTTCAGAAATCATTCATCTTTGCACTACAGGCCAAAGATATTCAATAATATCATCATTTAAGACTGAGGATGATGAAAAATATTTTAAAAGAAACGAATCCAGTGAAACAAAATGACAAGGATTAAGGATTAAGGATTCGTACTTTGTTTTATCCATGTCCAAAAATACCTCAAAAATAATTATAGTGGTGTAAAATTCAAGAATGATCAAAACATGGATACAATCAAAGCTAGTATCCAGAATAGATATTTTGGACAAAAGAAAATTTTTCATTTTTCGATGAATAGTCTCAGATTCGTGAATAAGATCAGATACGTGAATAAAGCCAGATACGTGAATAAGAACTCTACACCAAAAGTTCCAAATTTGATAAAAACTTCAGATCAATATTTCAACATAATGATATTGAAGAAATAATATCATTACGAAAAAAAATAATATCCCTTTCCTCGAAAGACAAGATTTAAATTGAAACACCGAGATATAAGTTATGACTTGAACTCAGACCGATAAAGCAATACTCAAAGTATACTCAAAATACTCACAAGAATACGCCGATAATATAGAGAGAAAACTTCAGCCGGTGTAATTTTAATTCTAACCTAAGCACCCTATTTATAGGAAATTGCTTAAACCAAAAAGTTATAAAATTTAATTTAATATTATTATATATATCAAAATTTCTATGCCACTCTTGAAATCTGATTTCAGCTCAATAAGCACATGCCACTTTCTAGAAAAAAGTAAGAAAAAACGTTTTCTAATTTAAAATAATTTAAACTTCCAAAATCAATTATTTTGAGTTTGAACTTCAATAATTCACAATAAATAACCCTTTTATCAGAAAATTCGAATCTCAAGCGTTTTTATAGGAAATTCAATTCTCTACAACTTTGCGAAGAAAGTTTTTCCAAATTCCAAACAAAATTGACCAAATCCACAAACCAAGCGATTTTACAGTTATAATCAAATTTCACTAATAAATGAGGTCCAATCGACATGTTTAACATGTTTTAAATATTTATTACAACAAAAATACTCTTCCTCCTTGTATACTCATATATCCCACATTCGTTGTAAAAATATCACCATTATTATATTATTAAAATATAATAATATATTTAAATGAATTATCTTATCGTAAAAAGATAAAATTTCAATTTTCAACAATTGTCACATTAAAATTTTTCTCCATCTATATCCACATAAAATCAATATTTTCCTCATCATATGAATCAATAATTAATTATTCACAAATAATATTACGTAATCACAATATCGACAACCGTGCGCGCTCCTGGAAGCAGGGGGCTTTCCAATAAGAATTTCTCCTTACTTACACGCAAGATTAGGTGACTAAACCTCTCCTTAGATAGAACTTTCTAGACATTGCCAATAATGTTATCTAATAATATTATTCAGATAATATGAATTATTGCTTCGATAATGAAAAATACTGTGTAATGACAATTATTGAAACAACAGCAATATAAAATATCAACGCAATAATTATTAAATCAATAAAATAAAATACTGATCAGTAATTATTGTAACCATTATTGAGTAGTGCCTTCTTACGTAAGAATCAATAATTGGTGCAATACCGAGTACTTCTTGTGTTTTAACCACCGAGTATTTTAACAAGATAATTGTAATAACTACGCTAGTTATTTTTAAACCACTTATATTTGTCTTTCTTTCATCCAATCGCTTTCAGTTATGGGGCCCATAAAAAGATCAAGGTTATTGTATGAATATTCCCGACAAAGAAAGAATATTCCACGACCAAATGAATATTCCCAAAACAATGAATATTTTTTAACCACTTGCTTATTTTGAAATATTTACAGATTTTTACCCGTAAATCTATTCACATTAATCAAATCAACCTTATTATATTTCAAAATAATAAATAGAAAAATTAAATTTCATTAATAATAAGTTGGGGTCTTATATATATACCACTCACTCCACCACTCATCAATTCATAAAACGGATGAAAACTCTCCACCAAATTCCATTATCACCCAAAAAAGTACATCATCATATATAAATATATATATATAAACAAATTATATAATATATATATAATTTAACACATACATATCTATATATATATACTATATACAACTTTCTCCCGACCATTTCATTTCCCTTTCTCCCACCCTAACTCTTCTTTCAAACGTGGGTCCCACTCTGGGCCCCCACCTCTTATTATAACTTTCTACCGATTATTTTGAAAAATGGATAAATGGGGGTCCATAAAATAAGCAAAACTGAGCGACTTCTCACGTAAGCATCAATAATCAATACCGCGTATCTTCTACTATGCAATCACGCCAGACATCAGTACTTTTACTACCGAGTAGTTCAACAGTATCAACGGTAAAACTTCTGCCGTTATTTTTATAAAAATATTTTTGTCGTTTTCTCAATCCGACAATAATTTCATTAGGTCCGCCAATGATGATTGTATACAGGTTTTAATATTCCTCATAGCTAAAACGAATATTCCCCACCAATCGAATATAATATAACAACTTGCATACTTTGCGAATTTATAAATACTACCCACAACTATAACATTATATTAAATTTATTCCATAATATTCAAAAATGATAATTATAGAAAAATCATCTTTATTCAAAAAGTTGGGGTCTTACACGTAGTGCATGGATAATTTGTGGTCGTGATCCTAATGAATATCCTCTGGCCGTAGTAGACAAGGATGATGTGATTATTTATTGTGAGTCAAATGATAAAAGTGATGAAAAACTTTTTAAATCATAAAAGATAATAGATTTTATTCTCTACTGACTCTTTTAATGGATTGCTAATTCCTCCGCAGCTAAAACTTGTTGCCTATCAGATTTTATCGGTTTAATATTGTTGAAGGCTAATGATAATTTATCCCGCATTATCTTAGTCATAATATTTCTTACTTGGGCTAGTTGAGCTCACCTTTTCTTTCACCGTTCTCTTGAAATGAGAACGTAGCGAGGGGACTAGTGGGACTTTTGGAGTGATGGTCCGGATGATAAGATTAGTAGTCACTATTCTATTCTATGAAATAAAGGATAATAATTGTAATGAGGACTTATTCGAGAGTGAATATTGTCTAGAAGATAATATTTGTATTAAAACTCACAGCTTTCTTGTTGTATATTAAAGATTGTATTTGTATTCTGCACCATGTATCTGGCGACCCAAGATGGGTGATGTATATCTATTTTGGGGGCGTCACATACTATCCCTAAAAACTCTTTTTGTGGAATAAATGGAATATTAATTACTATTTTGTTTTCAACACATAAATTAATTCTCATTAAATTTGAATATTAGAATTTTACAAGTTAAATCAAAAGGTCAAAATGTATCTCTAACTAAACAAAGCTATAATGTCTGCTTAACATTTGGCATATGAGGTTCTATGGTGTAGTGGTTAGCACTCTGGACTTTGAATCCAGCGACCTGGGTAGTATACTTTTTAAAATAACAGTTAGTATCCCTTTATTTTAGGATTGATTAAATAGATAAAGTTATTTATTTATCCTTTTATGCTGTCAAATTTTAATTCAAGAATAATATATATATTTTTAATAACAAAATTATCTTATTTTAGTACAATGCATTTCAATTATAATTTTATTTGTAATTAAGATCATCTCATTCAAAGTATTTGTAACTTTTAACAAAACTAATTTAGTTTAATCAACACATTTATGGATAAATGATACAAATATTAAGAATTTTAAATTGAATTATTAATGGAGTTGTTTTAATTAGAGTGAATTGGGTACGTTGATAGTTTAATTTTGCTGTTTAATAATAAAAATTATTATTTGAATTCTTATATAGATATATATTATGATTTTCATATGTTAATTTTTTTTTAGTATATGTCAAAATATGAGATGTTTATGATTTTAATTAATTTTTATACTATATAGTTGGTGTTGTCTTGTAGTAATGTTGAATAAAAGAAAATGTAAAAATATTTATTACTACTTTTATCCTGTAAAAAGATTTTTATTTTAATATATTTTGCCTTTTTTTGAGTAACAACATTTATTATTTTTACTGTAAATAATTATGTCTAAGTGTGACTTATGTTTAATTTAATATTTGAGAAAATAATTAACATAATTTTTAATACCTTTTTATATGAATTATAAGATTCGTTCACTAACAAGTTTTGTCCAAGTTTGTTTATGTAAATTTTAATATTTGTAAAAATAATTATTTTTTTTTGTGTTGATTTGCACTTTTTATGGGTATTAAAATTTTATTTTTAATTAGAAAAAATTATGTTTGAATGTATATTATGTAAATTTTAATAATTGAGGAACTTAATTAGCAAAAAGTGTAAGAATTTATTTTCTTGATAAAATGAATATTGTTATTCTTTGACATTTATGTTATTTAATTCAATTTAATTAATAAATTGAGGGAGTATATCTTAAATGAATAATACAAGAGGTAAGAAGAATCCTCTCTCCTAATTGGTACCTTGATATTTTTTGCAAGCAAAGCAATTACCAACTGTAAACTATTGAATATGTTTACAAAACTACAGTTCTTCAGTCATCTCAATTACATATAGGATGATCCCATCATGTTCAAGAGTACCAACACCAAACTAGTTAGGGAACACATCAAGTATATAACAAGCCAATTTAAGAAAAACTAATTTGGTTGGTACCAAGGGCAATTTGGTCATTAGCATACAATTTTCAAATTAAAAATTATATAATAATAATACATGATTTAAAAAAATATAATTATATAGTTACAAATTCTCTTAAACATACTACCATGAAAGAGAATCATTTGTCTTAAAAGTTGGGGAGGAAGAATGTATGCATGGGATCTGGTTAGCATGTAGTTATTTTTTTTGGTAAGTTGGTTAATTGACCAATAGAATACTGACACACATACAACCTCGCCTGCGTGTCAGTATTTTATTGGTCGATTGATCAACTTATCCCAAAATAAACTTCATACTAACCACTTCTGTATGCATGCATGCACATTCCTAGCCGAAAGACAAAAGGCAAAAACAGAACAGGATTACCATATAAACATGCATGCAAAAATCATAAAATCTACATATCAAAAGCTGAATCTGAAACATCTTGAAGAAGCCGGAGAGAAGCATGAATTTTGGTTTGAATTACCATTTATATCATCAAATCAAAGCACATTATGAAACTGTCAAAACTCATACTTATCCCAACAAATAATACTAACCATGCTAAAATTTAGTTAGTCGACCTGCATAAAGTAAACAGTCTAAAAAATGAGCATACTAATGTTCTATCCTGAATTTTTCTATTCTCCCATAAATCCTACAATGAAATTAGAAGACATAATGTGAGCCTTCTGTCATATGCTATCACCTATTTGAGAGATCATATTCACTTTGTGAAAATAGTTGCCTCTTTTCTCTCCAAGTCTCTCCCCACATCTTAGCCTCTGCAACTGCTTGCTCTCGTTCAAGAGCCTTGTTTGACATATCTGTGTCCTTGGGAATATCCTCAGACCCATTGACAGATGCGACCACTTTCCCGTCTATTTGTGCCACTCTCTCTGCTATCCGTCTGCCTCTTTCACTTCCAGAATTATTTCCATGAGCCTCATTAGGTTCATACTTCTGAGATGACAGGTAATTTAGTGCTTGCACTACATCACTCATGCTAGGCCGCGAATGTGAATCAATCTGGGCACACATTAGTGCCACCTCTACAGCCCTGCGGACGCTAGGCTCTGGGAACTGGCCTTTCAGTCGAGGATCCGCTAGTTTAACAAAGTTCTTCCGATCTCTCAACATGGGACGTGCCTTTAGGAAAACAAGCAAACAATATCAAGGTTAATGATGGTAATCCTGTTACTAACATCAAGTACTAAAAACATTTACTAACAATTACAAAACCAAGATCATAACTAGCAAAATAAACCAGTTATCATGTCAAACTACAGTATAAGTGCCCATTATGGATTGTCACAAACTTGTGAATGGGCAACCAAGAATAGAATACAAACCATTGGAATCCTCCAAATTGGGTTCTCTCGGTTCCTAATTGTACTTAGGCAACCAACAACACTACACATTGTTGCCATAGTGGCCACCTCAGAGGTAAATCCAATTGCATTTAATATTGTTTTTATTGACCCTCTGATCAAGGTACATTTCCCATCCTGATACATTATGACATATTTTATAGACATCAACCATGTCTTCCGAAGTAAGTTAAACACATTATCAGTTATGAAGATTACAGCCATCCAACCTGCAGACCTCTAGCAGAACTGCAGATTTATATAAATATAATCAGTTTAACATCATTAATTGTCATGGGAATAAGTTTACAAACTCACTAGAGGAACTTTCTAGGTCCATTAGCAGTGCCATGTTACATTAACGTTATGTAACAATGACAATATAAATGAGAGTCAATATAATATTTTGTTAGCTCAGAATCTATCAACTACATGGAATATTCGGAAGTCAGCAGGTATATAAGCATCTAAAATTGCATCAAGTTGATTACCCATTGAAGAATCATCTGGTTTTCACGTGATTGAGTCACATCTAATGCTCTGCGCCCAGTAATCAGCTCCAACAATACCACCCCAAAACTGTAGACATCAGACCTCTTTGTCAGTTTTCCAGTGCTTCCATATTCAGGTGCACAGTATCCATGGGTTCCCATAACCCTAGTAGAGACATGTGTATTATCTTCACTAGGGCCAAATTTTGCAAGCCCAAAATCAGAAAGTTTTGGATTATATTCTACACCCAGTAATATGTTAGATGATTTCAGGTCCCTGTAGATAACTGGAGGATTGGCATGATTGTGCAGGTAATCCAGTCCTTTGGCTGCTCCAGTTGCTATCTTCATTCTTGTATTCCAGTCTAGTGGCTCCATATCAGGTGTAAGATCTGTATGGCAATAATAAGATTTGCAGTTCACATTGCAGAAATTATACTCATTCAGACCCAAAACAAATACTTTATTAAGACTGGAGACTAGTACTTCCTCGTATACATGTATGCAATCATTGACATTTTGCTTCCTGTATATAAATCTTAAAGCATAAAGGACTTCTCTAGAGACTATTTTGTGTGTGTGTGTTCATGTTCTTTTGACTTCACTTGGTTAGAGACGGCAATTGGCCGGTAAGTTATAAATAAATAAAGGGAACTAATATTTCCACATGTATTTTTAATATTTCCACATGATCCTCTCTCACATGAGCATACAGTGGGTCCCACCTTCATGTGAGAAGGAACCATGGAAATATCAAAAACACATGTGGAAATAGTGCTCCCCTAAATAAATAACCCTTCAAGAAAATTGAACCACGAAAAAACAATTTGCAGATTATGACAGTTGTGTTTAAAATACTGCCGAGACACGAGAGTCATGCTTAGTGGGTATTAAAGTTGTGGGCTTCAAGAGTCATTTAGCCACAGGTACAAACACTCCTTCACTGCGATCCTCATGGCATCAAGTCTGAAGCAGCTAAAGCCCAACATGTATCCAAAAAGATAGCGTGGAGACAGCCACAAGACACATATTTATGACATTACTGGACAAACCAATCACTAATGAAATTGGGAAGAAGGGCAGAGAGTAAATGCAAAAGTAATATATGGTGGATTATGTTTCAGATGATGAATATTCTGAAACAACAATCGGAACTACAATAAAATAGAAGACCTTCAAATTTTAACTTATCCCTCTATTTATCGTCTATCTGACATACTAACTACAACTGAAAATGAGAGTACTACATTTTATTGATTTTTTTTAATGTGTCCTTAGCATAGGGCACAGTTGGACACATTTTTTTTCTAATAATGTATTTGAGAAAACAAGAGATCAGCAGTCCCTAACCAAAAATTTGTAACAGTCTCCCCAATCGCAGAGAGAGTGACTAGCATTTAAACATCCACATGATGAGGGAGGAGAGACTAAGAGAGAAAGGAGGGAAGACCAAACAATTGAAGAGATAGGAGAGGGAGAGTATCTAGCATTCAAAATTCCACACGAGTGAGAGTAGAGAAGAGAGAGAGCATAGCAGGCCACCTAATTAAAGAGAGAGTACATGAGTCAGAGAGTAGAGACAAAACCAATTGAAGTAAGAGAAGAGAGAATGTGTCTAAAATTTAAGAATTAATAAGAATTGAAGGAGAAGAGTGGCTTGTTAACCATTTTTTATCAGGACTGCAATTTCCCGAGCATTCATAAAAGAAGTTGACAATAAAGACATGCTCTCTTTTCCCGACAGAGTATACAAGACAAGTAAGTTTGAACACAGAAGTAACTTAATATGATGTTATAAAACATAAACTGATTGCATTGGTATCTGACCATGTAGATGAGATTCAAGAGATCCTAAGGGCATGAATTCATATACAAGAAGCCGTTGATCCCCCTCAGCGCAGTATCCAATCAAATTGACAAGGTTAGGGTGACGCAAAAGAGAAAGCATGAGAATCTCCACCAGAAACTCCTTGTCCCCTTGAACACCTTTCTCATTTAGTTTCTTAATAGCAACAACCTGCCAAATGTGAATCAAGTTATATCTGGAGAAGAGAGTCATCCACTTTTCATATCATAGAAGAAAAATTACATCAAAATTTTTTCTACAAGGACCATAATTAGGATCAAGTTCGTTCTTGGATGAGAATGAAGTCCTGTAAGTAAAAGTCTGAAACTATTGAAAATCACCTGACCAATTTTTTCGAATTTTCCTCTATATACTGGACCAAAGCCACCTTCACCGATAATGGAATCATTCCTGAAATTGTTTGTTGCAGTAGCAAGTTCTCGAAAAGTGAATATCTGCGCACCATTTTTTGCAATAGGATCATCTTCTGGAACTTCTGGAACTGATGATTCCAGTTCCGACTCCAATTTGATTTTTGCTTTTAACTCATGTACTGCCAGATAAATTTTGTAAACAAGCAGAAACAGATTTAGAGGTGCAGGAAAAGTAATTGGTTATGCAAACAGTTCAAAAATATTAGCGATTAAAGTTTTTAATCTCAATATAAAAGTAAGAAGGAATATCTTTGTGAACAAAAAAAAATTCCTTCTTACTTTAGGAGGGTATTCAAGAACCCTAAGAAGACAGAAACTGAGAAACATTTCATTTTAATAGAGCATCAAAAAGAGTTAGGTAGAAACTCTTTCTTGACAAGTTTTAATGATTTTTTTAAATCAAATAAATTAGTCCCTTGCAAGCTAGCTTAATGAAGATCAATTCTGCACAAACTGGTCTGACAGTCTACCGCAATTCAATTATAGGGACATAAGTAATGTTCTAGACTAACTACTTCCTCTAACACAGAGCATGAGCTGATGAAAACAATCCATCATGTTTTACTAATTATAATGTTATGCATATTGCAATCCATCATGTTTTTTTTACTACAAACAATGTTATGCACATTCCGTTGCAAACTAATTTATGAATTACACCATAAGCAACAGACCAAAAATACGAAAAAGATTTACTAAAAAAAGAACAATAGTATCAAAACATTACCAGTTTCTTGAGCTACCATTAGGTCCATTACTATATAAACATAAATTTATAATTTACTACTAAATTACTAATTAAAAATTTGGATATATGACGCAATTCAAAGAAAATGACAATTCATGCATCTTAATAAGCAAACTGAACAGAAACCAGTGGTAGAAATTAAAAAAGAAAAATAAAAAGTTACAAATTCAGTCATATGGGTGACATATTGAAAAATTAAATATAATCAAATAAATTAATAACCCAGTTGCCCAAGCGATGATTCACAAAAACCAAGTAAAAAATACATCAGATAATTGGTTTAAAATAATATATATATATATATATATATATATATATATATATATATATATAAACTAACCAGAAGAGAATTGAGAAACGACGGTTATGTGGGGTGAGTCAATTTCTCTCTCATCCTCGCTGTTGAGCTTCATTCCCTTCTTCCGGCCAAAACATGGACAAAAACCCATTATCTCCAATCTATCAATCATACTTCTTAAAAATGATACGACTATTAGATACATCTACATCTATGTGTGTGTACACATAAAAATGTAGGTTTTAGTCAGTACTCAATTAAGTAATTAAATCTGCTCGAGAAGGAGAAGGAGAAGGAGAGTTTTGAGTAATTTGATTATACAATTGGAGTGGCGTGTAAATCGTAAATTGATTCTCTGCTTATATTCCAACGTGGGTATAAAATCACGTAATCTGTCATATAAGGTATTTTCCGGGACCCATTCATATTTCAGTACTAATTCTAAATATTCTTCTTTTATTTCCTTTCAATTTTAGATACTATTAACCCAATTATATAAAAATATTTTTTACATTAACATAATGGGTGGCTAAAATCACAACGTACTCAAAAAGTAATTACATTTGATTTAACTCTAAATTTGCTAAATTATTTTAACTTATTAAAATACGGTTCACCAATCTTTATAAGAAAACTGATTATTTCACTTTTTAATTTACTAGTATATCCTTGCACACATTTAAAATAATACTCTCACTCTTATTATTATTTTAGGTAGTTCCAAATTAAATGATTATTACCTTAAATAATTTATCTTTTATAATAAGTTATCTATAAAATCATATGTTGTTTTTGTAAGGATTATAATCTATGAGATTATAATTTTGATTATTAATTATAGGATTATAATCTCTAGACTATTTAGTCATTTTATAATCTCTAGATTAATAGTCTCAAATCTTAATTTAAAACAAATAACACACTTGAGATTAATATTCTTATCATAAGTATAATTCTTACAAACAAACATAGATTATTATTAATTGATATATTTGTATTATGAAACATCACAGAGTCATGTATAAAAAAATATGCAATTAAATGAAATTTAAATATGGACAATTTTATGATCTTTTTAATATGCATAAAAAGTCAACGAAAACCTTTTATTTTGGGATGGAAATTACAATTGATAAGTTGAATGATATTCATTGGATGACCCACTTATTACACAACAAGTTACCACCAATACTTATCAAATAGTTACTCCATATATATCATTATTATTATTATTATCCTTGGAAAAAATTATCTCTTAAATTTCACTTATCCCTACCATCCTATTTTATCTCCTTAATTTTCTCTCATTAGTTTTACTTTTAACGCCATGTTCAATTCGCAAAACCGACGTCTCCCTGGCCTGATAGATAAGATAACTAACTTTAAAAGAAAATAATAATAATAAAAATAGGTTTGTATTTTATGTAAGTGAAGGTTGAGATTCTGAATTGACATTTTAAGCCAGCCAGCATCATCCATCGAAATATAATAATAACCTCCTGCGACTGACTCTGTGAGCAGCTGAGAGTATAATTTTATGTGATAAAAAATTCTAATGTTACATTAATAGTTCAAAAGTATGTATCTCTGCATCGAGATGAGCATGAGTATCAACTCTGCAGCAGCCACAAAAAGAACGAACAAATAAACATGGAGTATTTAATTTTACAGACAAAAATGAAATAATAAACAACGTGGGAACATTTAGATTAGAGCAACAGTTGCAACGTTTTTTTTCCTTGAATCACAGAATGAACTAAGGTATTCATCATTGAACGTGCCAAAACCAGATAGTTGAATTCCATATGCCTCCATCCTTTGGATATCTCGTGGAATAGGTGATTGCCAGACTCCATCCCACCAAGCAGGAGGGAGAAGCGGGGTGAAAGCGCATTGAGTAGATTGATTATGACAGCTCAACGGGCCACCAAATCTGTTCCATACATGTCCCCACCCAACCTGATTCCGCAATCCTTCTAAGAGCAAATTACTTTGGAAGCTACTGAAGAACGAAAATCTTGAACTAGCAGAAGAATTCTCCACTGAGGAGGTTGAAAATAGAAAAAGAAAATATAAAAACAGGCTCAAAAACCAATGGAGCAATTTCCAGAAGAAATGAATCCCGACTAAGGCATGAATTTACCAACACTGTGCGCTGCTGCCAGAGCTGCGGCCAACTGAGCATAGGTTGTTCCGACCCGCCTGTGAGCCCCAGATATTACGGCACGTTTTGCACGTGATGCAAGAAAGAAGTCAACAAATGCGACCCATCTTGGTGCTGGTCCCCAATCCTTCACCCTAAAATTTAAGCTATGCAGTCCATTCACTTTACCAGATATATTTCCGTCAAAAAGTTCATAATCAAAATGAAGAACCTAGAGAAAAATTTACAAAAACAAAGAAGCAGTTGGGCAAGGTACTCTGAATGTGAAGATAAAAATGCAGGAATAGTAGCAGCAGATGTGGATATTATTGTCTTGACGACTTGAAATTGCAAGGAATTCAGCATCTAAAATTGAAAAGAGGAATACTTTATGCCGCCCACAAAGACCAAATAATGGTTGACAGTATGACACTTGATTAATACCTCTGCAAAATCCTCTAAAATTGGTTTGATGTCTTTTACAACAGAGGGGCTATCTGAAACCAAAACCAATTTGGGTCTGGACCCCAGCTGCATTTCATGCATGGCTTTTCTTATGCAACTCAATGCTGCCTGAACTGCTCTGACAGACCTGTAGCATAGGATGTAAGAGCCCAAATCACTAATCAGGAGTACTCATAAGCTTGGGTAGATTGAGACATTTACGTAGACACACAAAATCAATAAATATTACTAGTAATTTTCATTGTACAGTTTGTTTGTAAGGCATTGCAGTCTCAAATTAAGAAGGAAACCTCCACTTTCTTAGCGGCCGCACTGGGAAGACCAGGAGATTTATTGTGCATTCAAAGTTTCAAACCTTATTATTACTATAGTTTCATCAGTTTCACTCTAATCAAACTTCCAACCACCCCTGTAGACATGATTAGTAAGCTATTTATGTCTTTTACCAAAATAATGGGAAACTAATCCAGAAAAAGGTTAATGCCAGTAAGAGAACTATGGATTGTTATTCGCTTCAGTCAAGTAACTGATGCATAACTCAGCAGTATTGCTCAACAAAATGTGCAATAATCTGATGTCTAAAAGGTTTTATTTAAGAAGAACTTATGTTCCGTATGTGAAATAGGGTGCAAGTAACACAATAATTAGTCAAAACAATTGTAACCTCTTTCAAATTGAAAAATGATGCATAATATTCTTAAGTGAAGACCTTAATTGTAATACCTGTTCATAAGCATTCGCATGTGCAATGCAATATCAGGATCCCTCCCTCCATCAAGAACCGAGTTCACTGTCAGCTTGACATCTTCTGAAGGAGATATGAGAACTCTCATTAGCTCCCCGAATACATTAGGCCTATATTGAAGATTTTCTGGCTGCCCAAATAGATTAGAAGCAGCCAGCCTCATTTCAATGTGAATATTCTTCGAAAAGAATTGAGCTGCTACAGCATCTGTGGTATTCTGGAGCCTGTATATGAAGGTTAATGATCATCTATTGATTTCTTGCAAGGAGTAACAACTGACACGTTTGGACTTTTACCATATAATAGGTTGCTCCCATTCCTTCCAATTGCTACATAAAACATTTGTTCGTGCTGGCTTTTGGAAATCATCAATCCTCATAACTAAATGCCTTCCGTATTTTGTCACACAGTCATTCTGTCTCCACAAATGCTTAACTTCGTTCAAGGTAAACGAAATGTTTGAATAAGAGATGTAATCCCCAAAAGGATATTTACGCCTGAAAATATGAAGGAGCCAAGTATTGGTAAAACTAAAACATGACAACGTATTCAAGCCATTTCACCTCTAGTATATACTACAAATTAGAAACAGTCAGAAAATACTTGCAAGGATCTAGAGTCATCTAATCAGAGTTGTCTGCCATCTGCAAGAAGACATGATCTGTAATACCCAGAAAATAATGATAATAATAATAATAAAATTATATATTTTTAAAATATTTTGATTGGACTTTGTCATTTATTTGGGTCAAACTAGTCATTTAATTTATGTAGGCTAATACATACTAATAAGTGATGAATAAATTAATTTTGTGAAATTGCGCCTTAAAACTAATTGGGTTTAGTTTATATGGGGTAAAATTAAATCCTATTATAATCAAGAGAATTAATAAGATCTATAAATAAATGTCTAAAACCTAATTTACTCAACATTATGTCTAACACGAATTGACTGAGGGAAAAGGACGAAGAAACAAGGCGGCAGTAGAGGAAAACTTATATTCCGATAGCTAATTGTTTTCCGGTAAGTAATTCACTGTGATTGATGTAATTATATTCTGCAATTGTATGAGGACATTAGGAATTGGAGAATGCTTGCAAAACTATTTAGACTAGTTAATAATAGTATGCTCACGTGGTGGAAATTATAAACTATCATGCTGATTTTGGGCATCCATCATAGGTATATGTGAATGATGCGCATTAACTTACTAATAAAATAAATATGCAGGCATGTTTAAGTAAACATGTATACATGTAAGGTGCTAACGTAAGGAATTGATAATTTCATTAAATTAAACTATTTTTTATGTATAAAACTCACATGACCATCATTTATATCTTGCTAAAATTATAAGCTTAGGTACTGACTATGTATAATTGTTATATCAGTTTAGTAAAATTGTATAATATTTTGTAATTAGAGGAACATGGATAAGTTTTTAAGATGAACATCTTGTATATATTAATTTAATACTTATATAATTGTACACTTATATTATTTATTAAATTGTTTAAACTAGATCAGACCGAAGGGGTTAACAAACTATATTTGAGGTTATAATTTCGGGTTGTACGAATTCTGTACTTATTCAAATGATACTTTTTAATTTTAGTTTGTTCGTTTTGTTTCTCGTTTCAAATTCGGATATTGTCTCGATACTTTGATCATAGTAGAATTCATATGATAGTTTATTTTGATCTTCAGAATTTTATAACTTGTACTCTTTGAACAATTAATCATGTTTAGTATTTATTTTGAAATTTGTAGACGTACATGTCAATATATTTTGGAGACATGTATTGAGGATTCGTTTTGATTTGACATGTACATATTAAAACCCTTTTTGTTGGTATTTTGTCGCATGTGTTGTGACATTATATCTATGTTATAATATACAGTATAGTATACCTGAGTTATAACCACATGTGAGAGTACCACAGGCATGTCCTCTTGGCACTGAGACATGACACCTTCCGTGACGTTGTGATTAGTTCACGGGAGTCTCCATGTTGTGCTCCAGTGAGAGTTGGTCATTTGGTGATTTTGTTGTGGGAAGCGTATGAGTCGACCCTAATTTTTTTTGTTCTGCGAATTGGTGATATTTGTGTCAAATAGGCCTTCTGATTTTGCATGCATCTGGATTGCATAGTCCGATGTGTGATTGCCTGTGACATTATTTTGATTGTCTGTATGACATTATTTGACTTGCCTGTGCGATGAGAGCTCCCTTCTATCCAATGGTTTAAATATTCTATTTAGGCTATGAAACATCAGTTTATTTGGAGTTGTATTCAATATTTTAGATTGTGGTTTGAACCAGTTTGACATTTATTATGGTTTGACTTGTGGTATTTATCAGTTATTAGAGATATTCTTTTTTTGGCATAGAGCTCTCTATTTGTTTTGTAGTTTTGTTATGTTTTGTGTGTAACCTCTCTTTTTATTTTTTTTATTTCGGAAGGGGGTGTTACACGATACCATCTTATTTTATAAGTGTATGAAGCAGAGATAGAATGCTGGTGCCGATAAGTCCAACTTTGGCATGGCATTCGATAATCCACAAACAAACAACTAAGATTTGATAGCTAGATGATTACAGACAAGTTATTTTGCTCATAATATAACTTCGATTGGAAAAGGAAATACCAAATTTAAAAAGATATAGACAGGCTTGAGAGAGAACCAATATGCCTGGTTTGCCCAATTATTAGCGAGCGGTCCAACATAATACTCAGTGCTGCAGCAGTTAAGATCTTGTACATTTCATTCCCAAAGCCTGCTTCGGATGCTTTCCCTAGAACAAAACCATGTCTGCAAAACTGCTCTGGAGGAAGGTCACGAACTCTCGAAGCACCTGAAAGATTGAAATAAATAATATTAGAATTCAACTCCTACAAGTGCCTCCAAGAAGAAGAACTTGTCCACAAAGAAAGATACACAACTTTTTAGCAATGATTTTGACTGAGCCATTGGAAAACAAAATAAATTCATCCTTATAGAAGTATCATACCATTTTCCACATACTAGAGTTTCTTCAAATTCATGACTGCTGAAGCTAACAGTTTCCTCCACCTTTGCTAACTCCAAAATAGTCTCCTACTAAAGACTCACTTCTTCAACATCCATAAATCAATGATGTTCCAATAATATAACTGCTCTCCATTTAGCACATACTCAATTACTCAAAACCAACCCTATACTTTATCTCCTTCTCCTACTCACCGTCCCAATACTGATAGTAACCCTTGTTTTCCTAAAATTCTTCATTTTGCCCAAACTACAGTTTGTCCCGCTAGCACATTACATTTATACTCGCACTTTTCCTACAGATTCATAGACATGATTGATTCCAAAACTACCTTCACATCAAAATATACCACTAAACCCTAAATTGTACTAAATTTACAAATTTTAACTGATAATTATAGATATGCACAAGTTAATAATTTTATATGAGAGACATGGGGGGAAAATGAAAAATGAGAAAAAAATAAACAATAAAAATAAATACCATTAAGAGCAAAGTGGCGTTGAATAATATTTCTGACTCTGATACTTTGCTCCCAAAACCCACCACGAAAATCTTCCCCCATCTCTTCGACCGTGGCGCATTCTTTGTTTCTTGTGGTGTTTGAGCTGAAATTATTAGCTCCACTATAGTCTGCTTCTTCAATTTGTTGCGAAATGATTGGAATGTCCAGACCGGAGTCCGATGGTTCGATGGATCTAATGGTGAGAATCAATAAACTCACGCCTGTAAAAATTGCCGATGCAACCAGCAAGCTTTGTACCGACACTCGCTGTCTCCTTCGTGATGATCCCACCACCCTCATTTCCTTTTTGGATCGCAGCACTGATCTGATTTCTCTTTCCTTTTTTTCCTTCTTTGTTCTTTCTTTCTATTACCGAGTCGTCTTCTTTTTTTTTTAATGCCGTCCGGAAGAATATAAGAAGTATAGTGAAAAATCGATTTTAACAGTCTCAAAACAATATTAATCTTATGATATTATGTTTTTGAAATAGAGTTTTTTTTAAAAAAAAATCTTAAAATGTAAATGATATATATTGTATGGTTTGATGTATCAACTTATTTGTTTGTTGTTAGTGACCTAAATAAATATGAATAGCAATTCTTTTAATACGAATTTATAAATAAAATTTAAAATGATTTATAAGTTATTTTAAGTTAAGGTTATAATTAAAAGTGTTTTGACATTATTTTGCTTATAAATTACAAGTTCAATTAAAATAAGTTACGAATAAGGATGATAATTTATTTCGTTTCTACGGTGATCCACATGTCTCACCCCAAATGGAAACCATGATTTTAACTCTGACCGAAAATGGGATCGAAGATAAAAAATTCACCGAATGCCAATTATTTATATATATTAGACTATATTTGTTACATTACCATCCCCTCAAAATTCACCTTATCCTCAAGGTTGAAATGCAATCTTTTCATAGAAAAATATACCCCGAATCAAAACTGGACACAACTTCTTTCCTTTCTCCATTTTATAGTAAGAGTGCCCAAGTATGCTTCCCAACAAGGGTTGTCAATGAGCCAATTTAGAACACCACCTTCCACACTGTACCCGGTTCGGGTAAAGGCATGATTCACATCTCTGGAATAGTATTCAAATTGCTCCTCCACATGACATGCATTTGCTCCCTGTGGGATGCAATTAACATCAAAACTCGAGTGGTAAGACTTTAGAGCTTCATTTTCCTCGGTGCAATAGACAATACCTTGCAAGTTCCACCAACACTAATAACCATGAAAAATTTACCAGTAACATCATGGATATTGTTAGTTGTTCCACTGTTCTCTAAGAGAGACCACCACTACCTTGTTTAATAGCCACCATGATGCCAAGATCTTCAATACGATCTACCACAAGCCAACATTTGATTTCTTTGCAGACCGACCGAGAAGCACTATGGCTTGAATCAAGCTTCCCACGATGCATATTCATCTCATTTTCAATATATTTCTTCCAAATGTTGAAGTTTTGTAGAACATGAAATGCCTGTTCATCAAAGGTATAAAATCTCCTGGGTTGAACAAATAATGCGAGGCAATCAAGCTTTTCACTAAACACCTTTTGCCAAATATTGATTTAAAAAAATGGGAAAAGTCAAACTGCCAAATTTTTTTATAATTAAATTTATGATTTCCACATCTTTTGAATCACATGAAAATATAGATCTCTGTAATTGTATTTGCAATGTGCTAAAATTATGTAAGAAAGACGTATAAAATGTCATTTCACATGACTGAGCTTATATCGACTAGTGACAGAGCTTCTTTCAATTACTAAAAGGACCCATCTACTCCTATAAAATAAAATAAAAAATAATTGATGAAAATAGTAATACTAAACATATATCTACTAACATATAAAATTAAGTTAAATCTACTATGTATATTTTCTGTCTGAATTTAAATGTAATCATGCATAATCAATCTATCTCATTAATTTCTAGAACTTTATAACTCCAAACACTGTCAGTATAAATAAATTGAGTTAAGCCGAGCCGAGTATTGTGTTACTCAGATTTAGTTTAAAAATTCATCGAGTATGAAATAAGATTTAATTGAGGCTCGTTTACCTGAGCAAAATCTTGAATCGAGTCCAAACACTTTGAACTTTTTGAAGGAATATGATCCAATATTAATAAAAAATTATAATTTAAAGAGATTCAAATAATTTATCAAAATTTAAAATTTTTTCGTATTTAAATTATTTATATTTTGGTGAAGATGGAATTGACATCGAATCAAAAAGTTTGTTTGGTCAAAGGTGACAATTTATCCCTATCAATATATAACCCAATAGATTTAACGAACTCTACTCCCCTCCCCTTCTTTCATTCCCTTCTCCGACTCTCTCGTACACCAAAATACACACAAAATCATAACTAACAACCCCAACGACCTTTTCAATTTCTGAAAAACAATTTTTCCCATCCAAAATTTTGAAATCGAAAGATAGAAAAATCAATAAACAAGATAGATAGATAATTAACTCCTCCAATTTCGCTTCCTGGTTTTCCTTCTTCCCATCTGCAATCAATTCTCTCTCTCTCTTTCCAACATCTATTCTTTCATTCCATTTTGTCTTAAGCTAGCTAGCTATCAGTTTCAATGGAAACAGACAGAGAGAAGAACCTTACTGAAAAAATTCCTAGCTTTTCCTCCAAAGATCAAAATGATAACTACAACGAAAAAGATGACAAACAAGAAAATCAAAACGAAAATCATGACACTAACATTAATCCACCGCCATCACAGATTGGCGAAGAAGCCAAAGTAGACAGTACTGAAAAGAAAGAGGGAGAAGAAAATAAATCAGCTGAGGATCAAATTGACATAGAGCAAGTTCCTGATCTTGGTAAAGTTTCCGAAGAGATTGATCAATTCATCCATATGTTGTCATCATCAATTCCACCAAAAGTTACTGAAGGAGCCGCAGATCAACCTGAAATGCCTAAAATTCCAGATTTCCTGGAACAATTCGCCTTTCTTGTTGAAGCAAAAATAGCAAATTATGATTCATTTGATACTCCGGTGAGATGGAGTCAATTTCCAGAGGAAGATTCAGCTGCATTTCTCCAAAACGTGGATCGAATCTCCAAGCTGTTCACATCTCTTTCTAAATTTTCTTCTGATTCAGATTACGCTTCCTCAATTAATCGCATTGGCGGTATTCTCCAACGTGCATTATCATTTTTGGAGGAGGAATTCAGCTTAATTCTCGAATATTACAAATTCATGGATCCTAATCAAGACTCTAAAGCCAAACAATCTGCATCCTCACCTTCCACCACCGACGGTAATCAAAGTACTGAAACGGATACGGCACAAGAACCCGAACCCGAACCCGATGTGGAAAACAATTTTCCAGGATACTCGGACGAAATTGTCTCGAATCTCAATAAAACAGTTGTTGCATTGATATCGGGAGGTCACGAGACAGAGTGTTGCCAGGTCTATTTCATCGAGCGAAGAAAAGCATTGGAGGTGAGTTTACAGAATTTAGGATTCGAGAAATGCAGCATTGATGATGTACAGAAAAAGAATTGGGAATCGCTTGAGAGAGAGATTGTCACATGGATCAAAACGTTTAAGGAATTCTCCAACACGATCTTATCGTGTGAGCTTAAGCTCATTGAGTCTGTTTTCTCAGGATATGAATCGGTTTCAGGCAGAATATTTGGAATACTCTCGCGAGGCGTCATGATTCAGTTTATCAATTTCTCTGAAGCTGTTGTAATGACGAAGCGGTCGGCCGAGAAGTTGTTTAAATTTCTGGACGTGTATGAAACTTTACGGGATTTAATTCCGACATTGGACGGATTATTCCCGTCTGATTGTGTGGATGAGCTAAAATCGGAAACCTCGATTACTCGGAGCCGACTCGGTGAGGCAATTATATGCATTTTCTGTGAATTGGAGAATTCGATCAAGGCCGATACCGGAAAGACTCCGGTTGCCGGTGGCGCAGTACACCCCCTGGCTCGCTACACCATGAATTATCTAAAGTACGCCTGTGAGTACAAGGACACATTAGAACAAGTTTTCAATCAGCATCAAAAAATAGATCGAGACGATTCAGTTACTGGTCGTTCAGATGATTCAAATCATCCACAATCTCATAACAAGGACGACACGATACAATCTCCGTTTCAGTACCAATTATCGAAAGTGATGGATTTATTGGACACGAATTTAGACACGAAATCGAAGCTATATAAAGACACATCGTTGAGCCTAATTTTCCTGATGAATAATGGACGGTACATATTGCAGAAAATAAAGGGATCATCGGAGATTAAAAGCATATTGGGGGAAACATGGTGCCGGAAGAGATCGTCGGATCTCCGGGCATACCATAAGAACTATCAAAGAGAAACATGGGGAAAGCTTTTGCAGTGCTTGTCTATGGACGGATTGAATGTGAAGGGAAAAGTGGTGAAGCTGGTATTAAAGGAGAAGTTCAAGAGTTTTAATGCTATGTTTGATGAGATACACAAGACGCAGAGCACGTGGGTGGTGAGTGATGAGCAGCTTCAGTCGGAGCTCAGAGTTTCGATATCGGCGGTGGTGATTCCGGCATACAGGTCGTTCATGGCGAGGTTTAGTTCAACTTTTACTCCGGGGAGGCAAACTGAGAAGTATATAAAGTACCAGCCGGAAGACATAGAAACGTATATTGAGGAGCTGTTTTCTGCATCCGCCACAGGGAAGAGAAGATGATGAAAAATACGAGGTCGTGGATATTACAAAGGTGACAGACTTTCTTATTTGCTGTAGTATGTGGATAATATGAGGGCTGGCTGGTGCATCAAAAAAAAGGAACCGGAAGCATGGCAATGGTGTATTGAATGATTGTGTATGTTTTTGATTTTTTATGGACAACATGAAATCTATCTAATTTTGATTAGCTTACAGCCACACTGGTATATCTTTAGATACTAGAAGAAGCAGTAGTGAATTCTACATTACTTTGAACGTAGAACTTATTCTCCATTAATTTGTTTTTGAGTGAAAAGGGGAAACATTTTATCTGATTTAATGTTAAATGTTAATTATTGACTAGTTTATAAAGTTTTCTTATTCACAAGAACTCCTATAATTAGTGAAAAAATTTACAATAATAATTTCTAATATCAGGAATACAAATCTAAGATAAACAAGTTCATATATTACCAGTGACAATTAAATTGAGACCTTAAAACTCTCAAAATTTCAATCTTAAGTATCAATGTCATATATATTTAATCTATGTGACATTAATTTATGAATCATTTAAGCAGATGAACTATCCATTGACTATAATATTAAAAGATTATATTATAATTAATAAATTATAGTCCACCAATCATTCTTTCATACTCCTATTAAAATATATTAAAAATTATAATCTACCAAAATTAAATTCCTTAATATAGTCTTTTGAATCCACCGGAAAATCTCTAAGACTATATTTAGTTTAGTTGCTGGAGTGAAAGTATGAATCCTAAACTATATTTAGTCTATGATTGATGGAGTTACAGCCGGCTAAAGTTGCCCAAATATATTAATTCTATTGTCATTCATAGGAGAATGGATGAATTAACAGCTTTATTCAAAAATATAACAATCTATATCTATATCTATCTATATATAAGAAGACAAATAAATATTAAATTAAAACATTTTAATCTCGTTAATATTAGTTATTTCAAAACAATCCAAATAGATATTAATAAGTCCCAAACTTAATACTGCTCTTTTTCTTATACTAATTTGGGTTTTCTAACCCTACAATACATTATAATAACAGTAAAATTAAACTAAATTATATATAATTAGTAAGTTATAAGTTGTGAAATTATTAACTACTACACATAACTAATAGTTAGTGTTATAGAACCATTTTTTTTATGGTCATACAAATTTTAATGTTAACACATTATTCTACAAAAAAAAAACTATGAAAAAAGTCATTTAATTATGGGTTTCTTAACATGTGTCCTTAGGCCACATGTTAATCAATTCAAGCATGAATTCAAGGGATGTGGCCCATTGAAATATAATTTTTAAATGCATATGGCTCCACTAAAATATTACTACTATTTTATACATTTAAAAATTATATTTAAAGTGAACCTCATCCCTTGAATTCAGTACCCATTCTTGAATTTCGTACTTCGCATGTGCCCTAATGGCACATGTTAAGAAAATCTATTAATTATTTAGTTATATTATAAATTTGGCTTATATATATATATATATATATATATATATATATCACCGAAGTGAAAAAAGGTAAATAGTAGTTTGGGATAGTAATTTATATTTAAGCTAATAAATTTAATAAAATATAATGATTATTATTAATTAAATATATTAAATATTATAAAATATATCAATGATTAAACTTTTAGTTTACCAATTTTATTTCATACTATATGGGAGACATTTTTAGTTAATTATGTTAAAAACAATCCTGGCTTATATATTAGTGATTAAAAATTAGTTAATTTTAAAACTATAAGTCATAATGGCAATAAATTATTCTAGAACAATTTTATTTCTAAATAACTATATATTAACAATATTATTTGAAAATAATAATTAATATTAAAAGCGTAATATATATTACAAAATATATTAATAATTAAACTTTACATAACAATTTTATTTTATATAGGAGATCTTTAGTTAATTAATGTATAAAAAAAATCTCACTTATATATTAGTTATTAAAATTTAGTTACATTTTAAAACTAAAAACTATGATGGTCTTATTATTTTTACAACAATTCTATATATTTATATAGAATTTCTTAAACATCAACTTTAATTAGATTAGGTTCTACTCTTTTTGAAATCTAAAAGAATTAAAAGAATGATAATAAAACTAAATATTAAATTTAAAAAGAAATATTAAACTTCAGATAACATAAAAAGAAATACATTGCTAACACTCCATTGTGAGTTTTGATAATTGTTTGTTTGAGTAAATTTTTAATTATTCTAATAGTAATAATAAGTTAATTTGAAATTCAAAATATATTTTATTTCTACTAGAGAGATTAAAACAAGTTTTACTCCATTTGAATTTTCCAACTCGAGTATTACCCATTACGTTTTTATGGGGTTCATATACCACAAATAATCCATTTTTATATTTTAATTACTTGGTTATTAATATGTCATAATTTAACATAAAATAACACTATTTTAAAAATTACAAAACACCTCTTCTTACACATAACATAGGAGAGGTGAGGAAGTGTGTTTCACATATTTTAATTGCACAAAATATAAGTTTTACATAAAATCATATATATATATATATGGGGTTTAAATCACAAAGAACCTAGTTCTTTGTGGAAAGAACTTTTTTTTTGGTGCTCATTTAAAATTTCTACTTGGAAGCAAAAAAAATAAAATTCATATAGGCTAAAAAGGGTTCTTCACGTGATCGGTTCTCACATGGATGAAACCTATATATATATATATATATATATATATATATATATATATATATATAAAAGTAAGTAATTAGAATATTCGTAAACACATATAATCATCATGATAATATTATTAAAAATTATATATAGGGCCGGATTCGGGGCGAGTGCGGTAGCGGGTAGGGCAAAACCCAAGCCTAAAACTTGTACGGTAAATTGTAATATGACCTAGTTTAAATAAGGTCGCCACTCACCACCGACCACCGACCACCGACCACCGTACTTTGTTATATGACGAGGTCGGGTATAAATTGTTATATGACCGGCCTAGTTTAAGTGAGGTCACCACCGATACGATACGAGGCGAGGCGAGGCGAGGGCCCCTTGTTGAAACAATTCCTGTATCCTGTAGTTCCGTTGTCAGTCTATTCTGTCTCTAGCTTTCTGCTCCAAACACAGAAAAATATTTGCACATATAGAATCTGCTGAATTTCAATTTCAATCCTTTTAATTCTTACATAATTCCGACACTCATTCCATTGAAATTTCGCTTAAAAATAAAATCCCCAATTTTCCCTGCAAATTATGCGTTCATGAAGGTATTTACCGGAAGCTGCCAAAAAGCCCCGCATTGTTGCTGAAGAGCATTATCCTTGGTATCCCCTTAATTTCCTCATTGAATATATAATCCATGTATTTGCTAGGTTTTATCTGATACGGCAGATAACTTTTTTTTGTCTTTGTTGCTGCTTTTAATTTTTGTCGTTGAATTAGGGTTTCATTTTCACGTTCTCAGTGCCTAACAATCAGCAGGACTTGTAGGATGCAATTTTTTTCAAAAAAATTATCACTTTTATGCTGCGGGGATTAAAATTTAGGGCATAAGTTTCTTTCTTTTTTTAATAATTGCAAGCCTTGTGTGTGCTTTCTATTATGATTTTCTTGTCTTGAAAGATATCATTGTCTTGTCAATTGGTTGGATGAGAACAAAAAATTTGAAATTTTGAATCCTGAATATTTGAGAACCTGTGATTGAATTTTGGAACACTGATGCTATTCATCATTCATAGAAGGGGGCTTTGTGTTGTTGGCTTACTAATGATTGGTTGTTACATGGGAAATTGAGTGGGAATTACAGTAAGTTTAGGGTTTTTGCCTTCCTTTTCTGGATATGTGGTTCTGGAGCTCTAACCTGTTTTGTTTTAGTTAGATTTGGAACTACCTTAATTATTGGGGAAAAAAGGACAAATTTATTTAGTAATTGAAGTTTGAATGCAAGTGTCGTTTACGAAGAAAACACAAGTTATGAAGATGCTTCGAATAAGGATAGTCATTTGAATTTTAGTTCATCTATCCACTATAAACCTAGGTCACACAATCTGCCACGTTGTGTCCTTCATACTTTAAGAGCAGATTCTCCGGTAATTGCTGAGCCACCATTAAAATCTTCTTATCCATTATTAAATTTGCGGATTCTAATCGTTCTTTCAGTTTGTCTCATCATATGAACAACTTGGATTTTCATATTAAAGATGATATAAAACAATAATTTTTATTCCCCCTTTAGACAGCAGATCTGTTGGAGTTTGGGAAATGCGGCAAAGAATAGATGTAGTAGGACAGTAGAATTAATTAGATGGAGCTAATTTACCTAGGATGGCAAGGGGCCCTAAAGGTGGGATAGCTTGATATAACCGAAGGAGAAGCTGCAACCTAATGTGCGAGATTCGCAAAATGGGAGAGCCAATGTCCCATGCCCAGGATGACTTGAATGAAACCTACCAATAACCAACATGATTAGTTGCTATAACCTGTCTGTGCACTCTTGCTATCTTTAACACTATCTAAAAGGTCATTTTGTTTATATTTCGAATTTAATCCCCAAAATTTAGAAGAAATATATAATTAAGACCCTTTTTATATGGTTATTGATTTTAAGTAGTTAACTAGTAGTACTCTTCTGTACTATTTAAGTATTGAGTATATATGACGTATTTAAGTTCATTATTTTCTATCTTGACTATCGAAAGCGATTTCATCAATGTTGATCATTACAAGTTTTCCTTGGGTGGTCTTACAAACATTAATTCAATTAAATTACAAGAGAGAGCTATTCACAACCAAGGGAAACTCGATTGATCACTCAAACCAGCTTTGGTTACTGAATTAGACATTTCTTAAATATTGCTAATGATAATTACAATATATAAGGGTCAGTTTGGTACATGGTAATATTAAAATATTCAACCTTGCAGACAGATATTTTTACAGAACAATGAAAATTATTATTGTGGAAGGAACCCCCATTTTTTTGTGGTTTTGGTTGATATGTAAGTGCCCTTGTATATCAATAATACTTTATTTCATAAATTTTATTTTATGTCCCTTAACACGATTCTGAGTCCTTACTAATTTTCTGTTCCTTTTTTTGTTAAGGGTGCTTCTGCTTTAAAGGTCTGCCTATTGCTTTATTTATCAGCTGGACTTCAAATCAAAGACGATGAGCAGCACATTCAATCCGCAGATTTTGATGGAAAAGCTGGCCAAGCTCAACAGCTCACAGCAGAGTATTGAAAGTATCCTTCTTCAAAGGTTGTTCAAGGCATTTTTGCTCGCTGATTTTGTTCTAATTATTCTGTTTTAAGACATGAAAGTCCTCTAACAAAAATAAAAATTGGTGTTTTGTGATTACATCTGGTATACCCATTTGCTATTAAATTGACATATTTTACTAATTTCATTATCTTATGATATCTTCTACAAAATTGATCCTTTTATAAATCTACTGGTTTTTTCCTCCCCTACCTTGGAGGACCAAACTTGAGCTACATTGTTTTTCTGGTAGACAATTTATTTTGTGGGTTTCAAATTTTCTTTGTACATTTTCTTGGTACTGATCTATTTTATTTTCTTTAATATAACATATATGTTGTATGTCCTATCTCCTAAAAGTTATATTTATAGTTTTGATACTAAGCAAGATTCTGACATATCTCGCAAGTTGTTTTAGTTTCTATGTTTGCTTGTTTCTCCTTATTGTTTGATCTCAGAAAGTATCTTCTACAATTAATACTTATCAAAAAAGAAATAAGTATCTTCCATGATAAGTATAGCTGGCATACTCGTGACTTTTAAATTGTTGGTCACATGTTGGCAAATCCATAGCCCTACTTTCTTATGAGATGCTATCCTTGACTTGATCAAGCTCTATCACATTGGTGTATCTTTCATATGAACAAAGCGAAAAATGTAGTTGAAACATGGGACAGGCAATTCCATTCTTCCCCACGGGAGCAGCGGTTGGCTTTTCTGTATCTTTCAAATGATATTCTGCAAAATAGTAGGCGAAAGGGTTCTGAGTTTGTTGGTGAGTTTTGGAAGGTTCTTCCAGATGCACTGCGTGATGTAATTGAAAATGGAGACGAGTTTGGTAAAAACGCTGCGTTACGGCTGGTATATTTATCTAGCAACTATACTTGTCGCTTTAGCACTAGCCTTTTATGTTTGATTTCTGGCTATTTCTTAAAGACATTTGTCATGCAATAATTCATGAATTATACATCAAAGGCAAAAAACCTATGGTGCCAAGACCAATGTCTGAGGATATAACATCAAACATTTTTTCCCTTCAAATTATATAATTTATGAAGGAAAACTTGCAATGCTTGGGTATGCCATTTTAACTTTCTATTATCTAACTAAAACACAAGTTACTCTTGTAATGTTCTTATATAGAAGCAATCTCTGGTTAGAGTCAAAAATATAAGTATATGGCTGCATCATATCACCAGACTCTGCCCAGATACTACAAGTCTTTGACTCCCCTCCTTCGTTAATGTAGAAACAATGAGGTTAGACGTATTTTACTATGATTCTTATGTTTGAGGAAAAATCCATGTTGTTAATGTTGAGACCGTATTTTTATCCGGAGAATATGCAATCAATTACAGAACTATTAATATTATTTTAAATTAATAGCACTTAGGAGAATGACAACATATCTTGAATACTGGGGCTAAAATACTCTTGCATGGATTATATTTTAGTTTGCTACAGTTAATTGGGATAAAGATCCATACTGCATATATACCTTCCTTTGCAAAAGTAGTGGTTGTCTTAGTGTGCCCTTCCTTCTTATTACGTAATTGAATGTTATCTTTCTTCTCCTTCCTTTTCTTCTTTGTATATGAATTCTACGATGCATTTTACTGGAAACTTACTCCCTTAAGGTTAGAATATTAGAGATCGTTGCATTTTACCGAAAGTGGCTGTGATCTTGTTCATTATTATATTTTATTTTCCTTCTCAATACAGATTAATATTTGGGAGGAAAGGAAAGTTTTTGGCTCTCGAGGTCAGCTTCTTAAGGAAGAGCTTGTTGGAAGAAAGCTGGACACAAGTAACAGGAATGGGAACCCTCCAGGATTCAAACTGGTGAATAATTCCCTCTCTGGATTCATATCTCCATAAGTTGTTAGTTATTTTGTGTAGGCTGATAATTAATACCTTTTCTTTTTTACATCTCTTTCGAACAGAGAAATTCTGCTGGAAATGCATTGGACAAGATAGTTTCTAGTTATCAGGTTGTTTATGGGAGTCAGCTGGATGAAGATACTATTTTCAGCAAATGTAGGAATGCAATTAGCTGTGTTGAGAAAGTAGACAAGGAAATTGGTGGTGATATAAGATCAGGTATAACTTTGCATGGTGTGTTTTGGATAATAGTTCTGACTACAATTTGTTGATATTTCTCCTTCATGGTAACTTCATAGAAATTATAATCTATGGGATAGCTCACACGTGCATGAATACAGTATGTGGATAATTTCATGGATAAATTTCCATCTTTTCTTCATTCTGATAAATTGAGAAGTTAAAAATACTATTCCTTTTATGTGAACCTCAGACTATTCCTTCGACATTTAGTTTTCAGTTTCTATAAATAGAGTTACTAATAGGGGCATATTTGTGGTCTTTTGATCTAGATTTGGTAAAATGAATGTTGTTTTAAGCATCATAAAGCCCATTTGAAAGTTTTGATGGAAGATACCGGGTTTGTCGGCCAGTTTGGTAGTAATTGATTCGTCTTGTCTGATCATCAATTCTTCATAATCCCATATATTTGTGGTGGATTTTGTTTTCTTAATTTTCTCTAGCGTATTACTCTCTCTCCGACTCTCTGTATATATAAAATAAATAAAGAATTATCCTTTCTTCCCTCTGCTTTCTGAACAGTGCAACTCAATGGTTCTGACATTGTGGAGGAGATTAAGGGGCAACGCACTATACTGATGGACTGTATTGAACAGCTAAAGGCCATGGAGTCTTCTAGAGCAAATCTTGTGTCTCATCTGAGACAGGCTCTTCAGGAACAGGTTGGTTGGCCCGTAGCCTGTATGCATAGTAGATCCAAACTATGTGTTTTTAGTTGCTTTTATATTTTTTCTGTTGTCCCTAACCAAGAGATTTCATGTTTTTATTTCTTCGCATTTCCTTGAATCAGGAATTCAAGCTGGATCAAGTTCGCAATCAGCTTCAGGTAAGCAACTCTATGGCACTTAGTTGGCTTTCTTGCAATAAATATAGTTTGACAGTAAATTCTATCCAGTTCTACGATATTTGTTCTTTAGAGAGTTGTGATATTGCAAAAATTTTCTACCTGAAATAAAATCTTCTTGTTTTATGTTAAAAATAATTATCTGCCTGAATAGTTAGCATTGGGTTAAGCATCACTTTATATTCACAAGACTGTAGCCTGTTGGCATAAGATTTGCTTCTGTATATCATCAGAAGTTAACATCTAAGTGTGAAATAGTTTGCTTTATTTATAAAATTTTAGCAATATACGATTCATTTAATATTATTGTAAACAAACCTAAAACTGCAAGTGACTTGGAAGGATCAGAGAACTTAAGATGCTGGCTTTTGGTCCTTTCAAAAAATAAAAATAAAAATTCTCTGTCTGTCCCCCTTCCATAAAAGGCCATTGATCGTAACTCATAAGCTGTGAAAGAGTCTGCTTTTTTGGATAGTAAAGTTATGCAGCATTCCCCAGTTAAATACAGGATTATGTATCTGACATGTTATCAAAACTATAACCGGCCAGTATGTGGGAGATCTTTCCTGAACTCACTGTAGTTTTTTCAGCTAGTCGATCTTGCTGTAAGTTGTTTGTCTGTATAAATACTTTGTGTTGGTTCTGTGAATATTGAATAAAAGATTCAAGGTATGACTAGAAACTGATGCTAGAATGTAGGATGCTAGGCTGGTTGAAAAAGCTGTGATTATAATATATTAAAATGGATATCTATCTCATGCTCTACCTAACCAGTGATAATACACAGATTGAAACCTTGGTAGTGGCTAAAGGTTGGGTGTGTGTTTAAATGATGTCACAAACTAGCCAAAAAAAAGTGCAATAAGATTCTGTTATTAGCTCTAAAGGTTGGAAACTTAGAAGGATTTTTAGAATTAGGATTCTTGAATAGTATAAACATATTAACTAAATTTAATAGGAGTATGCATTTTATATGAAATGCCATAATATCATACAAGCATTAATTATCTTGCCTAAATTATCTGGAATGGAGATTGTTCTACAAGAGAAGCATGAACTTCCCTCACTTCCATAACCCTGTCAAATATCTAATGTTGTTATTTGAAGATATCTTATTATAGGCAACATTTTTTTAATAAATACATTAGGATCATTACCTAGGGAATGACATTTGTCATGACTATGAAAGAGTGGTCTTTGTTCCATGATTTGTTTGCAGGCTGCGCATTCCCAGTCAGCACAGGCCGGTAATATTTGCAGACAATTTCTAAATGACAACAGTGTGCAGTTGCTAGCTGAGCAGACTGTGAAGGAAACTCACACCTCCAAAGCGCCTCAGAGTTATATGGATGGAAATGGAGAGCGAACGGCTCCAGTGATGTACACACGACAGGTGCCTTTTGCCGAGAAACCTGGCCATCTTGAAGAAGCTCCTAAATCTGCTTCTGCTGCTGCTGCTGCTGTGGCAGCACAGCTCACAGCATCCACATCCTCAGCTCAGATGCTTACTTACGTCTTATCTTCCTTGGCATCGGAGGGTGTGATTAGTAACCCAATGAACGAATCTTCAAATGATTATCCTCCTGAAAAGAAACCCAAGCTTGAGAATGACCAATTTGCTTACATACCATCTCAGAATACTCAACCACCTGTTTCACCTTTTCCACATCCGGACTCATTGCAACACAATATCTCAGTCACCTCCAAAGAATTGTCGACTCCACAAGAACAACCGCCTCTCCCATCATCCCCTCCACCTATGCCACCGCTACCACCCATGCAGCCATATCCTGTGCCCCAGTTCATGCAGAATGCAGGATCAATACCTAGCATACCATATGGCTATGACGCAACCCAACAGCAGCCGCCACCATTGCTTCCTTATCCAACCGTAGGGGCTCAATTTAATGGGATTTCTCCCTTTCCAGCCCCTCCGGCAAACTCTTACCAAAGTTATCAGACTGAAGGTGGTTTTTATGGCCAGCAATCGTCCTTGCCAATGGCACCAATCTCTCGACAGTAGTAGAGCAACCAGTTTTTAGCGGTGCTGGAAAGGAGGAAGGTTTGGCATGGCACTTTCAGGCTTCTGAAAGCATATAGAGCATATGTATTACCCTATGCTACCTGAAGCCTTTCATACAATTGTGCCTAGCTTGGACCACAGATAACTAGATTTTGCACATCCGGAATTGTTGTGCCTGAGACTAGATTTTGCAACATCTTGAGTAGGTGTTTGTAATTTATATATTTATTGTGCTAAATACATGAGAGTTAAAGTAGTTGTCGAATTGAAGATAGAAATGTAACCATGTTGGTTATAGCATTGTGTATCTATGATTGAGCATTTATTTTCAGATGATATTTTACTGCAATTCTGTGGATTGCAGCCGTCTGCCATGACTGCGCCAAGTGAGGTGCCTCAGTCCTACACTAGGTTTAAACTCCTTGTTTTGATTTGTAGGTATTATTGTATTATTACTAGGTTAGATGGCAAGTTATCCTGAAATTCTGGGTATTTATGCCTGGAAGGAGATGAGAGCTATGCTTATGTGTTCATTTGCATTTTGGTGCATTCGTTTTGCAAGCCAGATTTTGATTTCATGTAAAGATCTGGGACATCTGGTTAGGATTATTGATGAAAAAAGTGCAATGGAAATTTATAACGAAGATTCAAAAAGAAAAAATGTTTCTAGATATAGAAATCATTGGTTCTAGTTCTACTTAATTCCTGTGTTCCGATATTAGAATCTGCACCCTGATTTTGAACTGGAAAAAGAGAATTGCGATGCTTCTGTCCCTGAGTTGGAAGAATAGATACATAATTATATTTCATTACAATCATTGAAAATACCAATACCATCACGTGCATACGAGAAGGCCTTTAAAAATAGTAAGACTAAAAAAGACATTTTGAACCCCAAACTTTACTTTCTATTTACTTTTGCACCCCAAACTTAAAAAGGTGTCTAAGTACACCCAAAACTAATAAAATGCACACTTTCTTCACTTAACCGGACAAAAGTGACCGGCTAAAACTGTAACACAAGTTTAGGGTGCAAATTGTTTTTATCTTAAATATTGGCAAAAATAATTAATTTTAAATAAAAAAAATAATTATAAAATAATTAATTTTAAATAAAATAATTAGCTTTAAAAATAAAAATAAAAAAATTAATTTTAAAATAAAATAATAAAAATAATAAAATTAAAATAAATATTTGGAATTAATGATTAATAATTAATCATTAACTTGTAAAATGATTATTTTATTTTTATTTTAAAATTAATTATTAATAATTCCTATTAAAAAATCATTAACTTGTAAAAAAATCATTTTTGCCACATAAAAAAAAAATTCTATTTTTGTTTTTAAAAACAAAATTTTGTAAAAACAGAATTTTTAAAAATAGAATTTTTTTTAACAAAAACATAATTTTTTTAACTTGTAAAATAAAATTCTGTTTTTGAAAAATTCTATTTTTAAAAACAAAATTCTGTTTTTAAAAATAAAATTTTGTTTTTGAACAATTCTGTTTTTGTGTCCCCAGTAAATCTAAACCCAATTGAAGGGTTTAGGTGGTCGGAGATGATTTGCAATGGACCCTATAATAAGAATGTTCTTTGGTGTTACATTTGAATATCTTTTATTTAGGTGCAAAGATTAATTAATTGATATGATTATGATCATTAATATTACATTTGAATATCTTTGACCTACGTGCAAAGATAAATTGATTGGTATGATCATGACCATTGGTATTACAATTGAATATCTTTATTCTAGGTGTAAAGATGAATTAATCGACATGATTATGACAAGGAACTGTTGATTGACATGATTATGAACATGAATTGTGAATTGGTATAATCATAATATTTGGTATTACAAGTAAAGTCAGGTGGTGAAAGTTCTCTTTGGTCTGGGTACAAAGAGAAACTGTTGATTGGTGTTACACAGATAAAATACCGATGTTAAAATTTTCAGTTAGAGAAGATAATAGACATTATGGTCTATTTGACTCTTTTACTATATTCATGTTATTTGTTGAAAACTTATATCATCTACAATATATTTAAAATTTCTGATTTATTACAATTGAATGCTATTAATAATTTATTTATCTTAGTTATGATATTCTTTATTAGGTTATTTGTGCTCACCTTTTTGCTTTATAATTCTTTTCAGGAAATAAGTGTGTAACTAAGTCTAGCAGGGAGAATAAGAGTATGGAGTGATGTTTCGAGTTAGAGGTTATCCTCATCAAGTTATAAAATAGTGTGATAATAGTTGTATTGAGTACTTAATTTGGGTGTCAATATTGTCGTACCATACGATACAATAATTGTAATAAGAACTTAAAGTATGCATGTTTCGTATGGTCACGACATTTTAATAATTGATATTGGTGAGAGAATTTGTGTTTGTAATATACATTTTGGCGACTCAAATTGGGTCGATAATGAAGACTGCTATAGTGACTATCTCGAACCGTCACTCTATTCCCCGACTAGTCCCAACTATATTCTCATTTCCTGTAAAGAACAATGAAAGAAAAGGGTGAGCTCAACTAGCCCAGTAAAAAATATTATGATTAAGATAATATAGAACAAATTATACTTAGTCCTCAACAGGAAAAAATATGATAGAATACAATAGAGAACAAGTTTTAAATCAACAACTGCATCGGAAATATCAATCCATTAGAAGAGTCAAGTATAACATGATGTCTACTATCTTCTATGATTTAAAAGTCCATCATCAATATTTTATCCCTGTAACAACAATCAATAATTATTTCCAATTAATGAATTATCTATGCACTACGGGCCAAAGATAATCATTTGTATCACCAGTGGTCATGAACATGTCTAACATCTGTCCATTTATGCACTACGAGCCAAAGATAACTTTTACCACAAACTTTTTTCTGTAACATTAAAGGTCATGATTATACCAATACACAATTCCTGATCATAATCATACTAATCAATACTCCATCGTTGTACTAAGGGCCAAATATGACTTTCAGTATAATATAAGCATGGGGATGATGATAATAATAAATAGAATCAATCAAGTGAGATCAAGGATAAATATTATAGATTTATAATTTAATTTATTCAAAGTTCAAGAATATCCAAATTGTCAACATGATAACTAATTATGGAGTAAAATTCAAGAATAATATTCATGTATCAAAAATAATTTGGACAGAAAAGAAACTAATTTTATCGTGAATAGTACCCCGAATGAATAATACTCCGAGTGAATAGTACCCCGAATAAAAATATTAAAATTTAATAAGAAAGTTCAGACCAATATTTCAATGAAATGATATTAGATGAAACACAAATTATTAAGGATATTCTACTAATGTCAGGGATTTTCGCCATTTAATAATAACGTTATGGAAATAAATAATAAATTTGTAACCATAAATGAAAAAAAAAATATGAAAGAAAACGATATCACATGACGAGTACAAAAGAAATGATATCTCATACGAGTATGAAATAATATACGAAATTGCAAATGAATTTTCACCCGTCATGTGGTAATCTGCGTAAATAGCTTATTTTCACAATTTAATAAAGAATAAATACAAAGGGTTATTCACCAGGCATGCGGTAGTCCGCGTAGACAGGTTATTCTAACAGATTAATAAGGAGTAGAATGATAACTCTTATGAGTATGAAGAAAATAACATCCTTTACGATTATTGAAAGAAAATAACATCTCTTACCTTAATAAAAGACTAGATACTGCACTAGAGTAGTAGCAGAATTTTGTGTTGGTTGTAAGACCCCATGTGACGCCCCCAAAATAGGTCCATTCCATCCAACCCATTCTGAGTCGCCAAATACATGGTACAGAAATAACTACAACTTTATCATTACAACATATAAACTGTGAGTTTAAATACAGAATATTCCATCTAGACAATATCCACACGCAAATAAATCCCCATCATAATTATTGATACATTATTTTACAAAAATGGTGAGGACTACTAAACAACTCTCTCTAGAACATTCATTCCATACCCCGACTAGTACTCGCTACATTCTCGCCTCTTGAGAAAAAAAATGGAACAACAAGGAAAAGGGTGAGCTCAACTAGCCCAGTAAAGAATATTATGACTAAGATAATAAACAACAAATTATCGTTAGTCTTCAACAGGGAAAAATCTAATAGAATACAATAGACAACAAATTTTAAATCAATATTCGCAATGAAATAATAATTCATTAGAAGAGTTAAGTAGAGAATGCAAACTACTATCTTCTATATATGAATTTAAAAGTTCATCGTCGATATTTTATCCTCAGAACATCAATCAATATATATCTCGAATCAAATATTCATCTTTGCACTACAGCCAAAGATATTCATCATTAGTCATGTTCATCTAAACACTGCTCATCTTTGCACTACGGGCCAAAGATATTCTTCGAAATCATTCATCTTTTGCACTACAGGCAAAAGATATTCAATAATATCATCATTTAAGATCAAGATGATGAAAATATTTTAAAAGAAACGAATCCAAAGGAAACAAAATGACAAGGATTAAGGATTAAGGATTCGTACTTTTGTTTTATCCACGCCCAAAAAATACCTCAAAAATAATCATAGGGGTGTAAAATTCAAGAATGATCAAAACATGGATACAATCAAAGCTAGTATCCGTAATAGATATTTTAGATTTAAAAGAAAAATTTTCATTTTTCTATTGAATAAGGCCAGATTCGTGAATAAAGGTCAGATATCGTGAATAAAGGTCAGATACGTGAATAGTAACTCAACACCAAAAGATAGAAATTCCACAAAAAAACATCTTCACGCTTACATGAATAGTACTTTCGTGAATAAGAACTCGTGAATAAGAACTCATGAATAGTAACTCGTGAATAAGAACTCATGAATAAGAACCCCCCGACATGAAAAAGTTCTAAATTTGATAAAAGTTCCAACCAATATTTCAAAGATAATGATATTGAAGAAATAATATCATTTGAGAAGAAAATAACATCCCTTACCTCGAAGAGACAAGATTTAGTTGAAACACCTTGATATAAAGGCTATGACTTGAACTTGCACCAGATATAGCAATACTCAAAGTATACTCAAAATACTCACAAGAATACGCTCGATAATATAGAGAGAGAAAACTTCAGCTTTAAATGTGATTTTCAATTCTAACCTAAGCACCCTATTTATAGAAAATTGCTTAGAACACCAAAGTAGAAAATTTAATAAATTAATATTATAATTTTTTTCTACATCCTCCTACGCATCAAGCATCTGAATTCAGCAACATGACATGTGTTAAAGATGCCCACCAAACACAAAAAAAAACGTTTTGTGAATATAAATATTTAAAACTTCCAAAATCAATTATTTTGAGGTTGAACTTCAATAATTTATAATAAATAGTCATTTTATCAGAAAATTTGAATCTCATGAGTTTTTATAGAAAATTCAATTCTCTACAACTTTGCGTAATAAAGTTTTTCCAAATTCCAAATGTAAATTGACCGAAATCCACAAACAGACGATTTTACAAAGTATAATCAAATTTCACCAAGAAATGGGGTCCACCGACACACAAAACATGTGTTAATCATTTAATGCAACAAAAATACTCTTCCTCCTCATATATACTCATATATCCCACATTCATTGTAAAAATATCACCGTTAATATATTATTAAAATAATATATTTAAATGAATTATTTTATCGTAAAAAGATAAAATATTAATTTTCAACAATTGTCATTTTAAAATTTTTCTCCATCTATATCCACATAAAATCAATATTTTCCTCATCATATGAATCAATAATTAATTATTCACAAATAATATTACGAATCATAATCTCGGCAACGGTGCCGCTCCTGAGAAAGGGGGGCTTTCCAATAAGAATTTCTCCTTCTTGCGCGCAATTAGGTGACCAAACCTCTCCTTGACGTAACTTTCTAGACATTGCCAATAATGTTATCTAATAATATTATTCAGATAATATGAATTATTGCTTCGATAATAAAAAAATATCGTAATAACAATTATTGAAAACAATGAAGAATATAAAATATCAACGCAACAATTATCAATCAATAGAATCTTTGAGCGAAGAATTACTGTAATAATTATTGAGTAGTGCCTTCTTACGTAAGAATCAATAATTGGTGCAATACCGTGTGCTTCTTTATCAACAACGCCAGATTAGTGTGTTTTAACCACCGGGTATTCCAACAAGATAATAATCTGTAATAACTACGCCGTTATTTAAAAATAACTTATATTTGTCGCTTTCTTCATCCAATCGCTTTCCGCTATGGGGCCCGCAAAAGATCCGCCGCCGTCAGATTTAATATTCTCGACGATCTGAATATTCTGACGACCAAACGAATATTCCCAAACAATAATGAATATTTTATAACCACTTTAACTTATTCAAATATTTGCGTATTTTACCCATAACTATCCACATTAATCAAATCAACCCTTACTATTTCAAAATAATAAATAGAGGAAAATAAATTTCATTTATTAATAATTTGGGGTCTTACACCCCAACTTTTTAGTAAAGATGATTTTTCTATAAATATCATTTTTAAATATTATGGAATGAATTTGATATAATGTTATAGTTGTGGGTAATATTTATAAATTTTGCAAAGTATGCAAGTTGTTATATAATATTTAATTGGTCGGGGAATATTCGTTTTAATAGGGAATATTCGTACGACGGCACAATCATTGGTGGACCCCACAACGGAATTATTGTCGAATTGAGAAAACGACAAAAATATTTTTTATGAAAATAACGACAGAAGTTTTACAGTTAAAACTGTTGAGCTACTCGGTAGTAAAAGTACAATAATATGCGTGGTTGCATAGTCGCACACGGTATTGATTATTGATCCTTACGTGAGAAGTCACTCAGTTTTTTTCAATTATTACTACAATAATTGTTGCATAGTATCTCACGTTATTTGATTCAACTATTGTCGATATTATATATATTATTAAATCAATAATTGAGACGATGAAGTTATTAATATTATTATTTATAATATTAACGATGTCTAAAAGCTCTGCCAATGAGAGGTTTGGTCACCTAATTGCGTGCCACTAGGGAGAAATCCTTATTGGAAAGCCCCCTCTTTCCTGGGAACGACATGGTCGATTAATATTGTGAATTATAATAATGATGATAAATGTTGTTAAATATATTGAGGTGTCTTTTTATGAAGTAACGGAAGTTTATATATATATATATCATAAATTTTGTTTTATTAGTATTATTAATGTAATAAAATAAAAAGCTTTTTATATAAAAATGTAATACTTTTATAAAGTTATTTGTTTTATTAGACTATAAATAGAATATATAATATTCTATTATGCATAGTATTTTACATAGTAAATTTTTTTATATAAAATGTAATACTTTTTATAAAGTTATTTGTTTTATTAGACGATAATTAGAATATATTATATTTTATTATGCATAGTGTTGCATAGTGCCCGCATAGTATTTTGCATAGTAAAATCTTTTTATATAAAATGTAATACTTTTATAAAGTTATTTACTTTATTAGATTTTAAATAATATATATATATATATATTTAGAATATATTATATTTTATTGCATAGTCTAAAAGATAGTATCCTTTCTATTTTCCTATAACTAGGATGCTTGGTTAGAATTGAAAACCACACCGTAAGTTCAAGAATTCTTCTATAATCTTGAAATGTATTTCTTTAGAGTTTTAAGAAGCTTTGAGCGTAGTGCTAGTTTTCTTCAAGAATATCCTCGTCCTACCAGTCTGAATACTCTTCTTTTACGGTAAGGGTTATTATTTATTTCTTATTCATGAAGAGAACTTCATTATTTCATTCTTTATTATTCGTTGGAATAACTTTTGATACGCTGCTACCCTATACTTGGTAAAATTCTTCATTATTCCATTCTTTATCATTATGTTGAATAACTCGCTCATCTAAGTCTGCTGCATATATGGTGAAATTCTTCTCATTATTCCATTCTTTATCATTATGTTGGAATAACCTGGCCTATCTGAAGCACCGCATACATGGTAAAATTCTTCCATTATTCCATTTTTTATTATTCTGTTGGAACATCCCGTCGTAAATGCGCTACGCATGACTTAATTTCCGTTATTTATTATTCTGCTTGGAATATCTTGTACGTATGCGTTTACGTATGACTCGGTTCCGTTATTTATTATTCAGTTGGAATAACTCATCTGTGGGCTTATCGTATGCTCGGTGATTTCTTTTGTTATTCCATTCTTTATTATACTCAGATGGTTAAAGTTTTGACTTCTATACTCCATGAAATTAGTGGAATATCCTTAATATTTGTGCTTCATCCAGTATCTTTTCATGAAAATATTCTTCCGAACATTCTTGAGTTTTACTTTACAAAGAAGTATCATGTTGACAATTTGAACGTTATTAGTTCCTGGATAAATTAATTCTTGAACTTGTTTTATTGAATTCTTATATCATTGTCATCATCCTCATGTTTATATTATGTTGAAAGTCATCTGTGGCCTGTAGTGCATAGATGGAATTGATATGATTATGACCAGGGATTATTCGATGTAATCATGACCGTAATGTTACAAATAATATAGAAAAAATCCTCATTGGCCCGCAATGCATTGATGGACAGTTGTTGGCATGATCATGACCATTATACACGAATATCCTTGGCCGTAGTGCATGGATAATTTGTGGTTGTGATACTAATGAATATCTTTGGCCGTAGTGCAGGGATGATGTGGATTATTTATTAAGTTGAGTCTCAGCGATAAAAGTGATGAAAACCCTTTTAAATCATAAAAGATAGTAGATTTTATTCTCTACTTGACTCTTTTAATGGATTGTTTGTTCCGCTGCAGTTAAACTTGATGTTTGTTATATTTTATCAGTTTAACATTATTGAATGCTAATGATAATTTATTCTGCATTATCTTAGTCATAATATTTCTTACTGGGCTAGTTGAACTCACCCTTTCTTTCACTGTTCTCTTCAGGAAATGAGAACGTAGCCGGGACTAGTCGGGGAACGGAGTGACGGTCCAGAAGATAGTATTAGTAGTCCTCACTATTCTGTTAAATAGTGTGAAAATAAATGTAATAAGGACTCTTTTGTGTGTGGATATTGTCTAGATGACAATATTCTTATTAAAACTCTCAGTTTACGTTTTGTCGTATTTTACACGACAGCTGTATTATTAAGTTGTATTTGAATTTTGTACCATGTATTTGGCGACTCAAGATGGGTGATGTATACCCATTTTGGGGGCATCACATTGGTGGTGTGTGCTTGCTTCTTGAATACTCTTCTTCTTTATCCCTTATTTTTTCTCTATAGTTTCTCTCTCTATAACTTTAGTGAATTAGTGAGAATGAAGGAAGAAATGAGCTTCTATTTACAGAAGAATTCTAGCTTGGCCCTTGCAATGTGAAGAAGTAAGTGGCTTGACGTCTGTTAATGTGAAAAGACAAGTGGTTTGACGTCTATAATGTGAAAAAGTAAGTGGTTTGACGCCTGTAATGTGAAAAGGTAAGTGGTTTGATGCTTGTAATGTGAAAAGGTAAGTGGTTTTATGTCTGGTAAAGGCAAGTACTATTGGTGAAAGTGATTCTTAGATGATGACCTATAGGTTCTAGAGAATAAGTCAAACTTACAACAAACGTTTCATGACGAACCTCTTTATTTATAACAAAAATTAAATAAATATATACTACAAATCACTTATCTTCAATCAACACATTTTTAATCTTTCAACAATTCTTCATCAATAATATTATAACTCACAATATTGACAACCAGATCATTATCAGGAAAGAGGGGGCTTTTCGATATGGATTTCTCCTTATTGACGCACAATTAAATAACCTAACCCCTTTTTCGACAGAACTTTCTATACATTGTCAATAATACAAATAATAATATGAATAACTGTGTCATGTCAATTATTGATTTAATAATATAAAATATTGTACAGATGTTACTGTAACAATTATTTAATCAATAATATGATATACTATGCAGCAACTACTGTGGCAATTATTGAATGAAATACTGAGTGATTTCTTACGTAAGAATCAATAATTAGAGATACTGTGCAATGTCGTGTGCTACTGTACAACAACGCGTATTACTATACTTTTATCATCGGGTATTTCAACAGTTTAACTGTAAAAATTTTGTCGTTATTTTTATAAAAATGTTATTTCTGTCGCTTTCTATATCCGACAGTGATTTCATTGTGGGGTCCACCAATGATTGCGCCATCGTACAAATATTTCCCGACAAAAAGAATATTCCCCAATCAAACGAATATTTTATGATAATTTGCTTACTTTGCAAAATTTGCACATATCAACCATAACTATATCATTTATTAAATTATCACCTTACTATTTATAATACTATTCACAAAAAATTAAATCTTTATTCATAAAAGTTGGGGTCTTACACCCAACATCTTGGTTATTGGTTGCTAAGATCTCAATCGTTTCATATACTCCATTACATTGCTCATCTCCTGATTTTCAGATGTTATTCTTAATTGATGCCATAAAACAAAAGTTAATTAAAACAATTGACATGTCACACCTTGTCCATATATCCAGACCGACTGATTACATAATAAAATTCAACTTAGGTAGAACAGTTACCAGTGAAGGATTCTACTCGTCTTTTTCATCCTAGTTTTAATCTCAGATATTTGCCAAAAATTATATTCCTAAGCTTTGATATTCAAACTCTCAGCTTATGTGTTGTCGTATTTTGCACGACAGTTGTATAAATGAAGTTTGTATTTGAATTATGTACCATGTATTTTGGCAACTCAAAATGGGTTGTGTGAACCTATTTTGGGGGCATCACATTGGGAATCAGGAGGGCAATAATTCTTTTGTGGCCCTAGGAAATGACACTACTGACCACCTGAAAAATGATGATTCTTTTAAGAACTATTTACAATTCATGCAAAACCAAACAAGAGAAACTCATGTTCATAATACAAGTAGAAATGATGGTAATTCGTTGGTGGTTACTGCTAAGTAATTCAAGGAATTGGGACCGCTCGAGTTTCTCGGAAAGCTAGACTCACTCAAGGTAAAAGAATGGTTCAAACAAATTACCAAAATATTTGAAGTACAACGACGCACAAATGAACAAAATATTCAATTAACCACCTTTATGTTGTGAGGAGAGGGGCGGATCATTGGTTGGAATTTGTGAAACATACTCGTCTCTCGACACTCAAGATGTCTTGGGTGGAGTTCCAATAATTGTTCAATGAAAAGTATTTTCCAGAGAGTATTCGCCACACGAAGGAGGTAAAATTCATCAAACTGTAGCAAAACAACATGACCATATAACAGTACGAAGTCAAATTTGCTGAATTGTCCCGGTTTGCACCTCATCTAGTGGACAATGAGGAATCGATGACTCAAATATTTTTAATAGGTTTGAAATTCGAAATTCGCTAACACCTTATTTCTCTTAAATTTCGTTTGTATTTAGACATTGTGGATATGACTCAGTTATCGGAGCGAGAAAAAGAGACATTTCAACCAGAAAGCAATTATCAATGGGAGAGAAGTCATGATTATAACAATGACAACAAGAATCGGAACAATGAGATGTATCAAGGAGAAAAATCAATATGCTAGAAATGGAAACCACTTCAGTGACAATCTTGGCCCAAAAAGAAGAAGGAATGAGTTTAATGAAAATGACTTCAACAGATCAAGGTTTAATAATAATCATGGAAATGCACCTGCATCGCCAGCAACACAAATTTCAAAGTGGGAGAACGACTACCAGTTAAATAATATAAGTGTGAACAGAAGGGACATATCTAATTTTAGTTGTAAAAATATTAATTTCCTATAATTAATAGAGTAATATAATGTAAGTAGTACTTTTCCCATTTTACAAAAATAATCTCATTTCACTTTTTGAGATCAATTCACGAAAATTTAATGTAAAAAAGCAACATAAATTTATTTAAGTTTAGTCTAACATAAATGGGAACTAATCATCAACAAAGGCTCGATAACGAGGTTTGATCGTTTTAATGAATTTCTAAGGTCTCAAACATCTTGTTCTCTTCAAGAGTCCATCCATTTACCGTGTGTATTTCTCATTTCAAATTCGAGAGGTGAAAAATTTAATAAAGGCGAGTCTTAAAAGAATAACATTTCTATTGTTCAAGTCCTTAGTTTGTGAAAAGAGAGAGAAGATTATGTATAAGGTATGTGAAGTATTTCTCAATCTCTCAAGTGTTAGGATAATTTGTGTTTGTAAGGTAAGACATACATAACAAAATTATCAAATTAATCATGAATGGATATATATATATATAAACGCAATATAAAAGATTTTTAAAATAATTTTCACTCAATTATGTTGGTTATTTACTTGACAAGACTAGTAAAAACATTTATTATAACCTAAAAAAAAAGTTTCTTATGTTCAAGAGCAAAACTGTTTTAATTGTAGTATAAAGTTATTAACTTTCAAACACATCAAATATGGATTGGCCTTTAAGCACCAATTTTCAAGAATGTGCTGAAAAATCATAACAGGTTCTAATTACTATAAAAGTAAAAAAAGTAAATCTAAAAGTTAAAAGTAAAAAAATAATCAAGAACTTCAAGATTATATAGAAAATTAATAAATACTGAAACTGCTTTTCTCTAATGCTGCTTGATATTTGATCTCGAACATCTTCTCATTCATAACACTCCTCATGATTATTGGTATCGGAATTTCAAAGAGATCGTACGAGTCCATATATCTTTGCATATTCAACCAAGGATTGATAGTGAAATTTGATTGTTTCAATGAATTTTCACGTGTTCAAAGAAAGTTAGAGAGCCAATTGGGTCAACTAAAACATTCTTAAACGACAAAAGTCCATCCATTTGCAGTGTATGCTTCATTTTCAAATTCGAATGGTATGAAAGTATGGCATTTCTATTGTTCAAGTCTTTAGTTTGTGAAAAGAAAGAGGAAGTTATGAGATCTTGAAGTATTTCTCAATCTCTTGAATACTTCTCAAGTGTTTGAATACATAATTAATTAATCAAATTCGTCATGAATGAACACATAAATGTGATACAAAAATATATTGACTATATTTATAAAAAAATAAATTGAATTTAGTTGGATTGTTAATGATCACATATAGTATAGTCCATAAAATTTATCAGACATCTTGTTAAGGACACATAAAAAGGATAATTTGGAGTACTCTCCCAAGTTATGTATCATGTTGGTCTTATAAATGTTAATATAAAATTTTTAATTAAAAATTTTACTTGAAAAATAATATATATTACGGTTTTATATGTCGATTTTTTTATTGTTAGTTACGTAAATAACTGTAATTGGTAATACTTTTACGATGTAGGGGTGAACATGGTGCGGTTTGAAGCCCAAACCACACCCGAAACCGCTTAGGTGCGGTTTGACAAATCTAAAACCACATATGAAATCGCTTGTGATTGGTGCGGTGCAGTGTAATTTTAAACCGTGCAATGCGATTTCATTTGGTGCGGTTTCAATTTTAAAACCAATTAAAATAACAAAATTATATTTTATGCAATTTAGCATCACTGCTCTAATTTTGTGACCATATTTAAAAAATATTTATCTCTTAAGTTAGTTATTTCTTTAGTGCGGACTTCTAGTGTAATTATTTTTTTTACCTACTCTATATTCATCCACTACATGAAGACCTCCCTTCCAATCCAACCAGTAGTGACTTGAATAAGTCATTTTTTTAATAAGGTCTAAGCCTTTAATAGAATTTTTTTCCACCATAATCAAATGAACAATCATTTGGAAATTTTAATTATGCGATCAATAATTTTTAACATGCTTGACTTCATTACAGTTATACATTCAGAGATATCAAGATCATGCATTTGATATATATACACACACATGGTGCGGTTTCGATTTTATGCGTGTAATTTTGGCTAATAACCAAACCGAAACCCTAAATTTGGTTTTTTAACCCATCTAAAACTGTTACATACGCTAAAATTGTTTGTGCAATTTTTGGTGCGATTTCGATTCTAATTTGATTCATTGCTCAACCCTAATACGATGTACATAGTGGCTAAATTTTATAATTATAGTACATGATATACGTTTGCAATCGTAATTGGGCTTAAAATTTTATCAATATATAACTAATAAGTAATAATAAGAAGGGAAAATTACATATACTAGTACATTTTTAAAATTAATTACAAAAATCATACCTCTATAAAATAATTTCAAAAATGTTACACTTTTTATTTTTATTTTCAATCTTAACATAATTAAAGGTCCTTAAATTAAGGGATTAATATGTAATGGCTGACATGGCAATATAAATGGGTGGTTTTTATTTTGAAAGACGTGATAACCGCGAGTACGTCTCTTTGTTTTTTAAACCCTCGTTTGCATGCTGAAACCCTGTTTTCTCTTTCTGTTCGTCTTCTTCGCTATCTTCTCTCTCTAGTTCGTGTTATTCTTCAATCGTTTGATCGCCATTTTTGTTTTTGTTATTCTCTCTGTTCGTGTTATTCTCTCTGTTCATGTTATTCTCAGTTCATACAACTTCTGTTTGTTGGTCTCCATTTTCGTTGCTCTGTTCGTTCGATTAGTTGTTTTGTTTTGTTCGTTTGATTTGTGTTGAATGGCTGATTCAGTGAAGAAGTACGTAAAGAGAAAGAGAATCACAGAGGATGATTCTGTAAAGGGTTTGAAGAAGTTTGTTGTGGAGAGGAAGGGGAAGGGGGAGAATGTTGGCCAGGAATCGAGTAAGAGTGAGCATATGTTGGTGTTACATAGTGGTATCAAGCATCCTGAAGTGCAAAAAGATTCTAATTTTGATGTCGATGTAGTTAAGTCAGAAGGACAAGTGCTTAGCCAGAATATAATTCCAACAGAAAGAATTTTAAAGGTTTGTTAATTTAAATTTTTTTTATTTTACGATCATATAAATGTTTGGTTTATTAGTTAGTATGTTTTTGGATATTGTTAGTTTCTGTTTTGGATACCACTTGTGTTCAATCGATTTGGAATGTTTGGTTACTTTTTTATTTTGTTATGGTTACCATTAAAAGATGTTTTGGTTACTATCATATAATTGTTCGGTTACTAAGCATCGTTAGATTATGATTTTGATACCACTTTTGTTCCCTTGAGTTGGGTCTTTGGTTACTGTTTGTTGTTGTAATGGTTACCATATATTTGCTTTAGTATACATTGTTTGACTAAAATGTGGTTGATTTATATGTTTGTTTATGTATAGGTTACCATGGATACATGGTTTGGTTACTATCATATAGTTTTTTGGTTAATTGTTTAGTATGTTTGTTGTTAATGTTTGCTTATGATTTGGAATCTATTATTGTTCCCTCAATTTGGTATTTTGGTTTCTTTTTTGTGTTATTTTGGTTTCCATGTATATGTGTAGTATACATTTGTTGGCTGAAATGGATTTGGTGTACATGTTGATCATGTTTTGGTTACTATGACATAACTGTTTGGTTACCATCATATAACTGTTTGGAAACCATCATATAAACTGATATGTTAATATATAAACATGTTTTGTTTATTATGCTATAACTGTTTGATTACTATCTTATAACTGTTTGGTTACTATGATATAAACTGATATGTTACTATATAAACATGTTTTGGTTACTATGATATGTTACTATGATATAAACTGATATGTTACTATGATGTAACTGTTTGGTTACTATCATATAACTAGTTTGTTAATATCATATAAATGTTTGGTTTAATATCAAATAACTGTTTGGTTACTATCTTATAACTGTATGGTTACTATCATATTACTATTTGGTTATTATCATATAGTTGTTTGGTTACTGTTTTATCATGTTATGGTTACTGTTATATTACAATATGGTAACTATTTTTGTACAGTCAGTGTTGGATGTTGGAAACTGTTTATAGTATATTTTGACAACTGTGTAATTGTTATATTATGTTTTTGCTAGTATGATATTATTTGTTGGTTACTATGTAACTGTTTATGGTATAAACAATGTTTTATATTGGTTACTAATAACTCATGCAAATCTGATTTTGTTTATTTGCGCTTTATGGGACATGTATTATGAGGGATGTAATGTAAAATTCTTCGGAAAAGTTTTTTATTGGTGCGACATGGAAGTTCCCAGCATGATTTCCAAGAAATTGAACGAAAGTCAGTTGGAGAAGTTCAAGGTAACATGTTTTGGGAATTTTTTGGAGTTCAGTGATCAACACCAAATGTATTCCCAGATTATTCACCATGCTCTTATACGGGAGGTTCACCAGAGTGATGTTGGTGAAATGTGGTTTTTATTTGGGGAAAAGAGGGTCAAATTTGGTTTGCCTGAGTTTTGTCTAATTTCTGGTTTGAGATGGCAGGGTAAGGATGATATTACTGCGTATAAAGGTATGGAGAATATGCTTATTGAAAAGTTGTTTGGGCATGAAGCTGTTACGCGTAGTAGTATAGGCAGGGTTTATCGGAAGGCGGTTTTTGATAATGATGATGAGGCTATTAAGATGTCATTTATTTTTCTGGTGTTTAATTTCATTTTATCCACATTTTCTGAAAATCATGTGGATAGGACAATAGTCAATTTTCTATGTTATGGTGATGTTAATAGTTTTCCTTGGGGGAAATTCGCATTCGAGATGACAAAGTACTCTTTGTCAAATGCTTTGAAGGGGAGATTGAAGAAAGGAAGGAATGGTGGGTCAATATATAATTTCTACAAGGATCATTATACAAAATTGTACAAGTTGAGTGGTTTACCTTATGTATTCCAAGTTTTTATGTTTGAGATCATTCCGTTATTCAAAATTCGGGGCATTTGCAATGATGAGCATCCGTCTGATATCCGTTTATTTAGATGGAAGGACCTAGTGAAGCCCCCTACGAATGACATGTTGAACGATTTAGTATTTTGTTCCGGACAGGTATTTTTTGTAAGACCCCAGCTTTTATAAATAAAGATGAATTTTTCTATAAATATTATGGAATAAATTTGATATAATGTTATAGTTGTGGTAATATTTATAAATTTTGCAAAGTATGCAAGTTGTTATAAAATATTCGTTTGGTCTGGGAATATTCTTTTTTTGTTAGGAATATTCGCATACAATGGCTCAATCATTGGTGGACCCCATAATGTAATTATTGTCGATTGAGAAAACGACAAAAATATTTTATAAAAATAACTACGGAGGTGTTACCGTTAAAACTGCTGAACTACCCGGTGGTAAAAGTACAAGAATACGCTGGCGTAGTTGCAAGAAGAGCACGGTATTGATTATTGATGCTTACGTGAGAAGTCACTTAGCTATGCTCAATTATTGCTACAAAGAATTGTCGCGATCATATCTCTTATATTATTGATTCAATTATTGTCACAAAGATCATCTCGTATAATATGTTATAGTATTAAATCAATAATTGAGACGACAAGTTATAAATGATTAATAATTGTTGAAAGATTAAATATGTGTTGATGATGAAAAAAATGATTTGTGGTAAGTTTGATTATTTTATGGGGGCTCATATGTCATCATAAGAGTCTCTTCATCGAATAGTAATTACCTTCAATCGATAATAGTAATTACCCTTGTGAATAGTATTTACCTTCACAAATAGTAATTACCTTCGTCGAATAGTAATTACCTCATGAATAGTATTTACCTTCGTCAATAGTAATTACCTTCGTCAATAGTAATTACCCTTGTGAATAGTATTTACCTTCACAATAGTATTTACCTTAATAATAGTAATTACCTTTACCGTGACGTCGAACCACTTGTCGCTTCACATTACAAAAGCGCCGAACCACTTGTCGCTTCACATTACAAAGGCCAAACCAATCCGAGCCACTTGCTTTTTCACACGGCAGAAAGTGCTAAGCTAGAAATCTTCTATAAATAGAGGCCTAGGGCTTCATTATTTTCACTTAATTCATTCAAGCTATAGAGAGAGAAAGTATAGAGAGAATAAGAGAGAAAGAAGAAGAGAGTATTTTGTTACTACACCGCCGCTAAAGATTCAATCTCCTACCAAATGTAAGGGGTGTTATTCTTTTTCTATTCATAAAGAGAACTGTTGTTATTCCATCGCTTATTATTCTGCTGGAATAACTCAGATACGCTGGTTTACCCTATACTTGGTGACATTCTTCTATTATTCTCGCTGGAACATCCTGCTCATGTTTTTTACACCGGACTTCGGTTCCGCCTTTATTATTATTATTCATTTGGAACATCCTGTCAGGTGTTTTACACCGACCGGTTCCGCCTTTTATTATTCTCGCTGAACATCCTCGTCTCGTGTGTTTTTACACCGACCGGTTCCGCCTTTTTATCATTCTCCGCTGAATATCCTATCTCGTGTGTTTTTACACCGATCCGGTTCCATCTTTATTATTCTGTTGGAACATCCTCGCTTGTGAATTTCACCGACCGGTTCCGTTATTATTATTCTCGTTGAATAACTCGCCTGTAAGCGGGCATCGCATGCACGGTGATTTCTTTTGTTATTCCATTCTTTATTATACCCAAATAAGTTAAAACTTTGACTTCTATACTCCATGAAATTAGTAGAATATCCTTGATATTTGCGCTTTCATCCAAAGATTTTTTCATGAAAATATTCTTCCGATCATTCTTGAATTTTACTCTACAAAACAAAGATCATGTTGATAATTTGACGTTAATAATTCCTTTTGATAAAATAATTCTTGAACTTGTTTTATTGAATTATTATATCATTGTCATCATCCTCATGTTTATATTATGTTGAAAGTCATCTGTGGCCTCAGTAGTGCATAGATGGACTTGGTATGATTATGACCAGAGACTATTCTTGTGATAATCACGGATCGTAATGTTACAAATGATGTGGTAAAAATCCTCAAAGGGTCAGAAGTGCATTGATGGATGCTTGTTGGCATGATCATGACCATTAATGAATACACAAATATTCTCGGCCCGTAGTGTATGAATAATTGTGGTCGTGATACTAAAGAATATCCTCGGTCAGAAGTGTAGGGGTGATTCGATGATGTGGAATATTTATTAAAGTCGAGTCTCAAATTATAACATGATGATGAAAACCTTTAAAACCTAAAAGATAGTAGACTTTATTTTCTACTCGACTTTTTTAATGGATCAGATATTTCACGCAGCAGTTAAACCGGTTGTCTATTGTATTTTATCGCTTTAACATTGTTGAAGACTATTGATAATTTATTCTCGCATTATCTTAGTCATAATATTTCTTATCGGGCTAGTTGAGCTCACCCTTTCTTTCACCGTTTCTTCGTGAAATGAGAATATAGCCGGGACGAGCCTGGGAAACGAGTGATGGTCCTCAAGATAAGATTAGTAGTCCTCACTATTCGTGAAATAGTGTGATAATAATTGTAATGAGGACTCCTTTTTGAGTTTGTATAATATCTAGTAGACGATATTTGTATTTAAACTCACGCTTTATGTCGATTGCATACCTACAGGCGCTTATGTTAGTAAGTTGTATTTAAATTGCACTATGTAAGTGGCGACCCAAGATGGGTGATGTATACCTAATTTTGGGGCGCCACAATTGGTATCGAGCTTGGATATGATCCCCGCTAAGATGTGAGAATAGTACTAGAGGGGAGAGATGGGGAATACCTTCGCTAGTATGACCTACCTAAGTTTATGTGCTTATTTTATTGTTTCGTCGTAAGATAGGGATAATTTGTTACATGTCAATTAACCTTTTGTTTTGTGGCGATTCTCGAAAATGACATCCGAGAATGTTGAGAATAGCAATGGAGCGCAGCGATCGCTTGATTCACCACATATCAATAATCGTGATAATGTGCATCGTGAAGGTGACAATCCTCATGCAAACAACAACACCGACCAAATGATGAATGATCAAATGTTCGAGGCTTTATGCAATTTATGCAACAAAGAAAGCGAGAGCGACTCGCCCAAAACGTAGGTGGAAACACGGAAAACTCTCAAGGTCACCGCTAAACAATTCAAGGAGCTGGGACCACCGGAGTTTAAGGGAGAGCCAAAACCACTTCTGGCGGAAGCATGGATAAAATAGATTACCAAGATATTTGATGTCTTGGGATGCTCCGAGGAGCAAAAGGTTCCCTTTGCCGCCTTTATGTTGCGCGGAGAGGCGGATTACTGGTGGGAATCGGTAGAAACGACTCAACCCGTCAGATCAAGATATCTTGGGAGAAGTTCCAGAGTCGCTTCAACGACAAATACTTTCCCGAAAGTATTCGCCACATGAAGGAGGTGGAATTTATCAAGTTGAAACAAAACAATACGACCGTGTCGCAATACGAGGCAAAATTTATGAGTTATCACGGTTTATACCCCCACTGTGGATAATGAAGAGAGAATGGCGCTAATGTTTTTAAGAGGTTTGAAGTCGAGATACGCCAACATCTTATTTCTCATAAACCGTGTTTGTATTCAGATGTTGTAAATAGGGCTCGCTTAGTGGAACGCGATAATGAGTCAACACAACTAAAAGAGAGCAAATTTAAGAAATTATAATACCAAATGAGAGTAGTCATCGAAGCGGTGACAACAAGCGTGAGGGAATCAACAGTGCCGAGATATGGTAACCACTTCTATGGTGGTAATCGGCAAAACAATAAGAATGGACATTTCAAGAAAAGGAGATTCAACAATGGTGGAAAGACGCCAAGACCAAAGACCCATTGTTAAGGAAGGAGAAAGACCACCTATCATATGCTTCAAATGCGAGGAGAGGGACACATCATTCAAATCAAGCCATGCCATTCCAAAGCATGTTATAATTGTGGAAGAGAAGGTCACTTAGCTCATTTTTTGTCGCCATCAAGACAAATTCAGCTAGGATGGAGGCACCAAAGGCCATCCCGTAAAATTCAAAACCTAGAAGTCTAAGGGAGAGAGCGTTTGTTGTGACCTCCCAAAGAGCAAGGAACCCGAATGAGGTCATCACGGTAAGTTTATCATAAACTCTAATGAAGTCTATACTTTATTTGATACCGGCTTCTACCCATTCTTTTATTTCTCCTACTGTCCATCGATTAAATTTGACTCGAGAAATTAGACTTTGACTTTATCTCGTGGAAACTCCGCTGGGAGAAACCTTCATTACATCCACTCGCTTATAAGTCTTGTTTGGTTCAAATCGGTACCTCACATTACCCGTCGATCTTATTTCATTAAAAATACTTGCATTTGACGTGATTCTAGGATTGATTGGTTAACTACTTATCATGCAAAATTGATTGTTTTCGTAAGGTTGTTAGCTTTCATATTCCTAATCAACCTATTATGCTAATTCAAACGACCAAACCATTAAAATCAATCACGGCCATCTCAAGCCATAAAGCTATTCGCTTATTGAAAACGGATGTCAAGCTTTCTTAGCTCATGTCACAGATTTAAATAAAATACGCCGCTTTTAAACGATATTCCTATTGTTAATAAATTTCCGACGATTCTCAAGAACTTCCCCGCCTACCCCAGAAGCGTGAAATTGAATTTTGTATCGACCTTGAACCCTGTGACAAAACCTATTTCCAAAGCCCCATATCGAATGGCTCCTATTGAACTTCGTGAGTTAAAGACCCAACCGCAGGAATTGTTAGACATCGGCTTTATTCGGCCCTAGTATTTCTCCTCGGGTGCTCCTGCTCTATTCGTGAAGAAGAAAGATGGGAGTATGCGATTTTGTATTGATTATCGGGAGTCAATCATGTCACCATCAAAAATAGGTATCCATTGCCACGTATTGATGACCTCTTTGACCAACATTGCAAGGAGCCAAATTCTTTTCAAAGATCGATCTTCGCTCCGGATATCACCAATTGAAGATTAGAACCACCGACATTCCAAAGACGGCCGTAACTCTGCAGACGGGCATTATGAATTCCTAGTCATGTCCTTTGATCGACTAATGCTCCCGCCGCTTTCATGGATATGATGAACCGGTATTCAAGGAATATTTAGATCACTTTGTGGTCGCCTTTATCGATGACATCCTTATTTATTCCAAAAGCCGTGAAGATCATGAGCAACACTTGAGGTCGACACTCCAAAAGCTTCGTGAATATAAGCTTTATGCCAAGTTGAAGAAATGTGAGTTCGGCTTGAAGAAGTAGCATTCCTTGGGCACGTGGTATCAAGTCATGGAATATCTGCTTGACCCAAAGAAAGATCAAGCTATTCAAAGTCGGGAACAACCTAAATCAATGGACCAAGTACGTAGCTTTCTGGTTTAATTGGTTATTATCGAGATTCGTGGAAGGATTTTCTAATCGCTACTCCATCGACTCAAATTGACTTTAAAGATACAAAGTTCTATTGAGCGAAGAATGTGAGAAGAGTTTTCAAGAACTCAAGAGGAGACTTATTTCAAAGACTGCTCGACAATACCATCCGCTCGGAGGATTTGTCATCTACAAAGATGCTTCGGAGCAAAGGGTTGGGATGTGTTCTTATGCAACATGGAAAAGTTATAGCCTATGCCTCGTGACAACTCAAAGAATATGAGAGGAATTATCCTACTCATGATCTAGAGTTGGCAAATTGTTGTCTTTGCACTTAAAATTTGGAGGCATTACTTGTATGGGGAGAAAATGGAGATCTTTACTGATCATAAAAGCCTCAAATATTTCTTCACTCAAAAGGAACTCAACATGCGACAACGACGCTGGCTTGAACTGCTGAAAGATTATGATCATACCATCCAATACCATCCTGAAAAGCGAACGTGGTAGTGACGATTGAGTAGTAAAAATCATATGCAAGTACGAAAAGCGATATTGTCAACGCAAAGGCCCATTTTGTGTGACTTGCAAAGGATGGAGATAGAGTTAAAGACTCTGTGGACGCATGTGATGATAGCGAGTATACGAGTAGAACCGACTTTAATCGATAAAGTTAAAGTCGCTTCGCTACGCACTGAGTCGATGCGTATGAGGAAGAAAGTGCAAGAAAGGTGCTATGCCGAAGCAAGAATCGATGAAGAAGGAATACTTCGAGTCAACTCCGCACTTTCAGTGTTCCTAACGACCCCGATTTAAAGTATAATATCATGATGGAGGCGCATAACACACCATTTGCAATCCATCTCGGGAGTACCAAAATGTATCATGATATTCGCCATACATTTTTTGTGGAGCAATATGAAGAGAGAGATAGCGTTGTTTATCTCAAGGTGTCTAACTTGTCAACGAGTTAAAGCGAGCATCAAGTACCAAAAGGTCCATCAGAACCACTTGAAATTCCGTAATGGAAGTGGGAGCACATTACCATGGATTTCAAGTATTCTGGTCTTCCTAAGGTTTCTCAAGGCATTGATGCGATTTGGGTCATTGTTGATAGATTGACCAAGTCCGCTCATTTCTTACCGATACGAGAAACTTATACACTTGAACGCCTTGTCAGATGTACATAAACGAGATTGTAGATCGCATGGTATGCCTAGATCCATAGTTTCGATCGAGACCCAAGATTCACTTCACGATTTTGGGGTTAGTTTGCAAAAAGCTATGGGCACAGATTTCACGATTTAGCTTCGGCATATCATCCTCGCATTTGACGGACAATGGAGAGGACTATTCAAACTCTTGAAGATCTATTAAGACTCGTGTCCTTGATTTCAAGGGGAGTTGGGACAAGTTCTTACCATCGTGGAGTTTTCCTACAACAACAGCTTATCAAGCAAGTATCGCATGGCTCCATTCAAGCGTTGCCAGATGGAAGAAAAGTGTCGCTTCCAAAGATGTTTGGGATGAGGTGGGTGAAGCAACGTTGTTGGGACCGGAGTTGGTACGTATGACTACTTTAAAAGATTCAAACGATCCGACAACGATAAAAAACCTCACAAAATCGATAAAAGAGTTATGTTGATCTTCATCGAAAGGACGTGGAATTCGATATAGAGATCATGTGTTGTTAAGAGTCGCTCCATGGAAAGGAGTTACAAGATTTGGAAGAGAGGAAACTTAACCCTCGATTCATCTGTCCATTTTTAATCCTCGATCGAGTAGGAACTCGCGGCCTATAGACTCGCTTTCACCGCCAAATATGTCTCTCGTGTTCATAACGCTTTTCACATATCTATGTTACGTAAATATGTGAAAGACCAAACCATATTATCGAAGTTAGAACCGATGAAATAGCGGAAGATTTGACGATGAAGAGGTTCCTGCTCAAATTTTGATAAGAAGGAACATATTCTACGCCCCAAGGTTATACCTCAAGTCAAAGTTTTGTGGAGGAACCACGATGTTGAGGAAATGACTTGGGAGTTAGAATCAAATGAAATCAAGGTATCCTTACCTCTTCGACATACCAGTATCGCACTTCTAATTTCGAGGGCTAAATTTCATAAGAAGGGAGGTTGTAAGACCCCAAATTTTATAAATAAAGATGAATTTTTCTAAATATTATTTTTGAATATTATGGAATAAATTTGATATAATGTTATAGTTGTGGGTAATATTTATAAATTTTGCAAAGTATGCAAGTTGTTATAAAATATTCGTTTGGTCGGGGAATATTCTTTTGTTAGGGAATATTCGTATAATGGCTCAATCATTGGTGGACCCCATTAATGTAATTATTGTTGGATTGAGAAAACGACAAAAATATTTTATAAAAATAACTACGGAGAGTTGTTACTGCTAAAACCGCTGAACTACCCGGCAGTAAAAAGTACAATGAATACGCCAGAGTCGTATAAGAAGACACGGTATTGATTATCGATGCTTACGTGAGAAGTCACTTAGCTATGCTCAATTATTGCTACAAAGAATTGTTGCGATCATATCTCTTATATTATTGATTCAATTATTGTCACAAAGATCATCCAGATAATATGTTATAGTATTAAATCAATAATTGAGACGACAAGTTATAAATGATTAATAATTGTTGAAAGATTAAATATGTGTTGATGAAAAAAAATGATTTGTGGTAAGTTTGATTATTTTATGGGGGCTCATATGTCATCATCTAAGAGTCTCTTCATCGATAGTAATTACCTTCACAATAGTAATTACCCTTGTGAATAGTATTTACCTTCACAATAATAGTAATTACCTTCGTCAATAGTAATTACCCTTGTGAATAGTATTTACCTTCAATAATAGTAATTACCTTCGTCAATAGTAATTACCCTTGTGAATAGTATTTACCTTCATCAATAGTATTTACCTTCGTTAATAGTAATTACCTTTACCGACGTCCGAACCACTTGTCGCTTCACATTACAAAGCGCCGAACCACTTGTCGCTTCACATTACAAAGGCCAAACCATTTTTCGTTTCAAGCCACTTGCTTTTTTTCACACAAGCAGTGCTAAGCTAGAAATCTTCTATAAATAGAGGCCTAGGGCTTCATTATTTTCACTTAATTCATTCAAGCTATAGAGAGAGAAAGTATAGAGAATAAGAGAGAAAGAAGAAGAAGAGTATTTTGTTACTACACCTTCTTCAAGCAGATTCAATCTCCTACCAAATGTAAGGGGTGTTACTTTTCTTATTCATAAAGAGAACTCATTGTTATTCCATCGCTTATTATTCTCATTGAATAACTCAGATACGCTTGGTTTACCCTATACTTGGTGACATTCTTCTATTATTCTCGCTTGGAACATCCTGCATGCAGTGTTTTTACAATTTTGACCGGTTCCGCTTTATTATTATTCTGCTGGAACATCCTCGTCGTGTGTTTTACACCTAACCTCGGTTCCGCTTTTTATTATTCTCGCTGGAACATCCTCATCTGTGTGTTTTACACCGACCGGTTCCGCTCTTTTATCATTCTCGTTGGAATATCCTATCTCGTGTGTTTTACACCGGATTTGGTTCCATCTTTATTATTCTCGTTGGAACATCCTGCTTGGTGAATTTCACCCGACCGTTCCGTTATTATTATTCTCGCTGAATAACTCGCCTATGCGCAAGTATCGCATGCATGGTGATTTCTTTTGTTATTCCATTCTTTATTATACCCAAATTGGTTAAAACTTTGACTTCTATACTCCATGAAATTAGTAGAATATCCTCGATATTTGCGTTTCATCCAAAGATTTTTCATGGAAATATTCTTCCGATCATTCTTGAATTTTACTCTACAAAACAAAGATCATGTTGATAATTTGACGTTAATAATTCCTGATAAAATAATTCTTGAACTTGTTTTATCAATTATTATATCATTGTCATCATCCTCATGTTTATATTATTTGAAAGTCATCTGTGGCTCTCAGAGTGCATAGATGGACTTGGTATGATTATGACCAGAGACTATTCTAAGTAATCATGACCGTAATGTTACAAATGATGTGGTAAAAATCCTCGTGGTCAGTAGTGCATCGATGGACGCTTGTTGGTACGATCATGACCATTAATGAATACACAAATATTCTCGGCCCGTAGTGCATGAATAATTGTGGTCGTGATACTAAAGAATATCCTCGGTCAGTAGTGTAAGGGTGATTCGATGATGTGGAATATTTATTAAAGTCGAGTCTCAATTTATAACAAAATGATGAAAACCTTTAAAACCTAAAAGATAGTAGACTTTATTTTCTACTTGACTTTTTAATGGATCAGATATTCACGCAGCTTAAACCGGTTGTCTATTGTATTTTATCGCTTTAACATTGTTGAAGACTATTGATAATTTATTCTCGCATTATCTTAGTCATAATATTTCTTACTCGGGCTAGTTGAGCTCACCTTTCTTTCACCGTTTCTCTTGAAAATGAGAATATAGTCGGGACGAAGTCTGGGAAACGAGTGATGGTCCTCAAGATAAGATTAGTAGTCCTCACTATTCTCGTGAAATAGTGTGATAATAATTGTAATGAGGACTCCTTTTCTAAGAGTTTGTATAATATCTAGTAGATTTATATTTAGTATTTAAACTCACACATTATGTCGTATTGTAGATGTATACCTAATACGCTTATGTTACTAAGAGTTGTATTTAAATTAATATTCAGACCATATTTTTTGTAGATGTTTACCCAAGATTAGTGATGTATACCTAATTTTACGATTTGGTTACTAATTAAATTATCCTCAGGTTGCTAATAAAAATTTTATTGGTTACCCTATATACAAATTTTGTATACCTTTCTTAATTGTTTTGGTTACTAATTTATATACATTTGGTTACTCAGATATATGTAGTTAATTGGTTACTAATTATGTTACATGATTCTTTATTTACTATTTTTTTATGTATTTGTTCAATGTTTGTCGATATTATACTAAATGTACTTAATGTTTTTCAGTTGAGGATAAAAGTCTATTTCCCACGTCCGAGGAGAAGGATCGGCTTGATTTGGGTGGGCTTCAATTTTTAAATGGAAGGATGCCGATAAGAAGGTTTCAAAAAAGTTAAGGGTGGCAACATTGAATTGATACGTCTGGGTTAAAGATGCAATTGATGCACTTTTAGGCCATTGGAGAAGAAAAATGTCCGAAATTAAGAAAGACATTATAAAATCATGGGGTGATATTAAGGATGATATGACATTTTTTCATGTTCGCCATGTAGGGACTTTAGGTCCATTATTAGAGATGAGTTACGTGGTATCAAAGGTGTCAGGGAGAAACAAGTCGATGATGATGATGATTCTGATGATGGCGGTGATGATGATGATGATGATGATGATGATGATGATGATGATGATGATGATGATGATGATGTGAAGATGATGTAGGTGATGAAGTCGATCATGGTGTCATTGATGATGATGTTGTTTTAAAGGTAAAAATAATGATGATGATGAGGTTTGTGATGATGGGTCGATAGTGATGAGAAAAATGATGAGTTTGTACCAAGTCGCTAAGGAGTGTGAAGATGTTGTTAATGTTGATGAAGTTCTTAATAATGAGAAGTTCTTAAAGAGTGTAAAGAAGACCCCATGTTTATGAGGATGTTGATGATGGTTCAAAAATAAATAAGAATAATGATGGTGATGGTGTGTTGAATTTTGTTGTGAAGAAGGATGGGAATGAATCTGATCGGTAATGAAGTCGAACGTGATGTCAGGGTCAAGAACATCATGAAATAAAAAATTGATGATGATGCGTAAAATGTCAAGGTTGTATATATTTGTTTGTTTTGTCAGGTTATATGTCTTTTGTTTTAATGATTAATTGATTATTTTTATCTTTCATGATTGGCAAGAATAATGACATGCCATCGCTTGACATATTAAGCCAATGCACCGTAAAGAGATTATTTTGTATGTTGTTGATGAGGTTAGTGTTATAATGACATGCCATCCTCGCTTTTTACATGTTGTTGGTTATTTGTTATCGTTATATCATTATATGGTTACTTTTATATATATTATGTTTATTATTATAATATTGGTTGGTTACTATTACATCGTGTGTTGGTTACTACTATATTATAATTTGACTAGTAATTTATTTTGTTTTGGTTTCTAATATGATATGTTCACTTTAATATGTCGATTATTGTTCATTCATTCTTTTATTAAATATAGTCATTAATCTGCATGTGTTGAAAATATAATCAGATTTGTTACCCTTTATGTCAATATAAATAGGGAATAAATTTGAGGCGTAAACAAGATCCGATTAGACAAGAATTAATAGAGCATTAGACAATATAATGTTACACAAAGAATCGGACATCATTATACAAGAATTAGCAATTAGGTAGAAGGTAACCAATGTATATGATTAGTAACCATCAAGATTAAAAATCAAGAGAACTCATTTGAAAATTATAAAGTAATCAAATAAACATTATTCACTAAACAAATATATAATAAATAAAGAAGCAATTTATATCTATTTAGTATTATGGATTGTTTACTATTATTATATTGGTTGGTTACTATAACAATGTGTTTCAAGTTACCACTATATAACCGTTTCGTTATCGCTTTATTTTGTTTTTGTTTATATTATTATATGTTCACTTTAATTTGTCCGTTATTGTTCAATTTATATCTTTTACAACTCGCTTGTTATCGCATATATTAGTTAAATGCAAAAAGTTATGTGAAAATCTAATCAGATTTGTTACATTTTTCAAATTGTAAAAGGGGAATAAATTCGAGGCGTAAAAAGCAAATCAGATTGATGAGATGGTTCTCGACTACACAGACATAGTTCAAAGCAGTGATGAATCGAGAAGAGCGTTGATAAAGCCAAGTGGTAGACCGTCCGTGAACACGCAAAGAGTGTTGCTCGCTGGCTCCATATACACTCAACATTTGGTTCTACCGGGTTATCGCCTAAACGATCGGTGCTAGTCAAAGAGTTGTCATTGTTATTTCAGCATTCCCAAATTTTGCATGGATATGCCATCAAAATATGAAGAGGCATTGTTTGAACAATGGTTTAAAATAGACTTAACAATGTGAAAAGGTATGTTTTTTACTCGTTAACAATGTTATAGTTTTTTATGAAACAAATAAATTTGTTTTTGGTAGTGTGTATACTAATACTTGATTGTTAATGTCAACGTTATACTAATATGCTTTTATATCAAGGACGGATAAATTCCCCGGGAAAAATGACATTATCGAACCTCCTTTTAGATTTGGGTTCATCCCAATTTCATCAAAATGTGGTTTTATAAATTAAAGACTCTTTGGCAATGGTTGTATTTACGATGTATGTAAGTTCTTTTTTTCAAATTATGTTTTTATAGTTATGGTTACATTATTTAGTTGTTTAAGTAACTAGCAAGTAATAATAAAGTGTCAAGTATCGCCATATAACTGCTTTTATTACTATCATATAACCGCTTTTGTTTCTATCATATTACCGTTTGTTACTATCATACAACTATTTGGTTACTATCATATAATTGTTTGGTTACTATCATATTTGTTTTATATATGTTTTGGTTACCATCATATAAACCGATATGTTATTATATAAACATGTTTTGCTACTATGATATAAGTGATCGGTTACTATCATATAACCGCTTTGTTATCGCTATATAACCGCTTTTGTTATTATATAAACTGCTTGTTTACTATCTTTCAACTGTTTGTTACTATCATATAACTGTTTGTTACTTTCAATATGTTTTATATATGTTTTTACTACTATCATACATGTTTTATGTTTTTTTTTTTCAAATTATGTTTTATATAGTTATGGTTACATTATTTAGTTGTTTAAGTAACTAAATAAATAAAGGTTGGTTACATTCATTACATAATGTTATTTTTCAAAGAACTATTAATATTTTATGTTTTTTTTGGTTCAAAGACATCAATGTCAGATTATATTATTTCGTAAATCGCCGTACATTCTCGATAAGGTGCATATAAGGGCAACGACTACTACGAATTGTTGGTTCCATGCCAAGATGAATTTCTTTTTGAAGAGTATTCAAGTAAAAATGCATATAAGAGTGTATTGTCTGGGGAGGGTGATGTTGCTGAATACATTCATGGCCTGTTTATGAATGTCAACACACCATGGAGAAATGTTGACTATGTACACCCCATCCATATGTCATCACCGGACCATTGGTGTTTGTTAACGTTTGATGTGCATCGTAGACGTCTAACTGTTTACAATTCTTTGCAGCCAAAAAGGAAATCCATGCAAGCAAAAATCATGGATGTTTGTGAGCCTTATATATTTATTCTTCCCACTTTATCACGCAAGACCGGGTTTTTTTGAGGATAGGTGTGACATCGACTTTAGCAAAGGAACCGTATCGCAATAAGGAGGAAGATGATATAATTGAGTTGGAATTTGCAGAGAGATTTTCCTCTAACAAGTCGAGGGGTAAGAGTTACATTGTTTACATTTTTAAATTATTACATATAGGTTGGGTTTCCATGTATTTCGACTAGTATTCATGGTTTAATAAAATTATTGTTTATGATTAGGTTACCATCATATAAATATTTTGGTTACTATCATATAACTGCTTTTGGTTACTATGTTGTAACTATTTGGTTACTTATTTAGTATGCTTTTTTGTTACCGCTTGCTTATGATTCTAAAATATTTTTGTTCACTCAATTTTGTTACAATACGACTTTCATTATAGGTCATTGGATATACAAAGTTGGTTATGCTTTTGGTTACTATTAAAATAAGTATATGGTTATTGTTATATACCTATTTGGTTACTTATTTGTTATATTTTGTTGATCGTTATAACAAATAAGTATCCAAATAGGTCAAGGTTACCATGCATTTGCCTTATTATTCATGGTTTAATAAACCGGTTTTAGTGTACATGTTGTTTATGATTTGTTAACATCATATAACTATTTTGGTTACTATTATATAACCTGCTTTGTTACTATCATGTAATCGCTTGGTTACTTATTTAGTATGCTTTTTTTACATCGCTTGCTTATGATTTGGAAAATACTCTTTGTTCCCTTAATTTGGTATTTTTGTTACTTTTGTATGTTGTTTTTTTTACCATGTATTTGCGTAGTATACATCGTCATTCTAATCGGGTTCGGTCAATATGTTGATCACGTGTCGCTTACCATTAAAACATGGTTTGTTAATACGATATAATTGTTCTGCTATTTTTCAATATGTTTTTTGGTATACATGTTTTTGTTTTGGTTACCTTTAATTTATGTTTCTGCTTAATTTTATATATAACTGCTTGGTTACTGATAAACCGATATGTTTATATATATAGTCGATTCTAGTATTGATTTTCGTATCTTTTGTCCATTTGTACAAAGGATCATGGATGTTCACAATTTGTTTCACTGATCGAGCATGTCATTCATCGTAAGTTTGATGAAATTCCTATTCCATTCCCCATCAAAGCAAGATTCGGAAGAAGTTATGCACAAATCTATATATGCATGCAAATGAACAAACAATCGAGGGATATGAGACCGACAGAGAATTTCCGTGAAGATTTGTTCCAGATTTTGATTAGTTCAGATCTTGTTGTTTTGTCAAGATTTAATTGTGTTTTCAGATTTTTTTTTTTTTTTTTGAATATACACAACAATTTTGTATGGTTTATTAAGGATGATTATCGATCTTATATAGATGGGATTTCATATTTTATTATATTAGCGATTGGAAGTAATTTTGTGTGTCAGGTTGGTATTTGATTCGCTTTTAGGTCAGGTTTTTGCTACATTATTTTGAAATGTACAAATTGGTAACCAAATATGTATAAAAGGGTAACCAAATAATGTTTTGATAAGAAATGAAGATTTACAATATTGTATCGTGACATATAACTATTGTTAAATGTATCGTGACATATAACTATTGTTAAATGTATATGAGAGAGTATACATTAGTTAACATAAAAATTTGTTTTGGTGATCAAGTATCTAAATATTTGGTTACCTATTTGTTATATTTTGTTTATTGTTATAACAAATAAGTAACCAAATAGTTTATCGTTATGGTCACCATATTATGTTTTTATAAGTAAACAAATTGTAATAAAATTTGATAAAATCAAGATATATCGCTTATTTAAGTTGAAATGTTATGTTGGTGTCCAAACATACATATATGTTAACAATATTTGTTTTAGTTTGTAATAAAACAGCTTATAAATTTGTATCACGAATGTTATGAATCGTTAAATGTATGTGTTTTTTTTTAGTCTATCATCACGATGGAATAAGAAATTTTAATTAAGAGATTCCATTATTATATACGATGGTCATTTATAAACTCATTAAATTAAATATATTTTTGAGAGATGTGCAAATGGTATCCAAATTGTCATATAAGGTAACCATTCGACTTTTATGTTAAGAACCAAATAATTTACAACTTATATTTGGAACAATTATCAAGTGCACAAGGTACTTTTTGTGGGTTCCCAATTATATTGGCAACTCATAATGAATTCGTAAATCAAAATATTAATCAATTAAAATTTTGGTTATCGACAAAACCAAAATGTTACCAACCATGTGGTTTATGGTTAATGATAAGAAACAATTATATATACATGTATTTACACTATTAATGTAAATGTACTATATTGGTTTTTTTTTGGTCTTAAACCCGGGGTGGATTATTGCAGTTTTCCTTCTGTCAGGTCCTTTTTCTCGCACCTCCGATTTGTTTTGAATTTTGATTTCAGATCCGTGTTTGTACTCTCCCTACTTTTGGTCTTCCAAATTGGTCTTCTTGTGTTCTATGGTTTTATAACCATGTTTCTTACTTCTTCCGTACATCCCGCTTTTTTTTTGTCATCTAACTAAGATGATCAAGTTTCAATACGTGTCGACCAAAGTTGTTTTATAGTATTTTTTTGAGCAAAAATCATAATAACTCAAATTTCGCTTGCTTAATAATAAAGAAGCAGTCTGCATGCGACAAGGCATCTCATGGTATCAAAATTTCCACACGTATGCATGTCTTTTGGTCGATGTCCACAATATATTGTTTGGCGACATCGTAAATAAAGTGAAAATCACTAAGTTTGATGTCTCAACCTACATCACAAATAAAGTGTTGTTAGAATAAAGTACAACCGAATCATTTTCATTGTTTAAAAAAGAATAAATATAGTAAAGTAAACAACTCAATGTTATAATTTCAAAACAAGCAATTCAAAGAAGAATCAATACTCAAAGAATAATATTATAATTATACACAAGTAACCAAACAAGCATCGCTAAGAAACCAAACAAGCATCGCTTATAATTATACGAGTAACCAAACAAGCATCGCTAAGTAACCAAACAAGCATCTATTAATAACTAGTATAATGATACATAAGAATTAACCCAAAGAAATATTATAATTATTCAGAGTAACCAAACAAGAACAAGTTAGTAACCAAAGATAATGATACACAAGAACTAACTCAAAGAAAGAGTCAAGAACTATCAGAATGATACGATTAAGCAATTAAGTATTAATTAATAACCAATATAATATTTCATAGTAACCAAGTTTCCATTAGTCAAGAAACAAGTCATTATTAGTCAAGAACTATTATAAGGTAACACAAAGAACCAAGTTAAAGATTAGTTAGTAAACAATTCAACATTAATTAGTAATATTAATCAAGAACTCAAGTCAACATTAGTAAGTAATTAGTACAATGATACACACAGAAGACTAACTCAAAGAAGATTAAGTAACCATTATAATGTTATGCAATAAGCAATTAAGTATTAGTTAGTAACCAATATAATATTACATAGTAACCAAGTTACCATTAGTCAAGAAACAAGTCAAGATTAGTCAAGAACTATTATAAGTGTAACACAAGAACTAAGTCAAGATTAACAAGAAACAATTCAACATTAATTAGTAATATTATGCAAGAATCAAGACAATGATTAGTCAAGAATAAATACAATATAAAAATTGATGCAATAAATTATAATTTGTATTAGTTACCTTAAGTTTCTTTGATTTAATGATATTAGATTGCAACCTTTTTTCAAATTGCTTGGAAAGTGTCATGAATGTTGATAGGTCGCTTGTTTGTTTGTGAAATACCATCTTCAACCGCATAACGTAGGCATTCAATCATCGATGCAACCGAAGATCCCTAATCATCTTGATCATGGCTTGTTAATAGATTCGGCGATGTTTGAAGTCATTGTTGAGTATCTCGCTATAGCCCATGGGAGCCCGGTGCACTTTTCCAAATCGACCTCTTTCTCCAAATATGTCCTTATTCGAGGATCAATGGCATCAAGTTCAGCCATGTGTTTGTTGAATTGTTCAATATCAGATGCTCTATATGCCTCGTTGTAAGCCCGCTTAAGTTCTTCTCCTCTCTTTGAATCTATTTTTATATTTTTTTCAAGATATGGTATGCAGAACCATGCATGACATCCGAAACACATAATTCAAATCCTCAGATTATGGCTTCATGCCTATCTCAAACAATGCATCGCCTCTTCCCTAACTCCACAAGCGCTTCTCAAATTCATGAAAACCATCTCCAAGATAATTCATTTTCATTGTCAACCAATCGCAAAAGCAATCGGAACAATGTTTCGGCCAGATCTCAGTGCTTAATATCGTAGTGTCCCCCGTAAGTTGATTGTATGAATGTGCCATCGACATAATAATTGGAAAGCAATGATGCCATGCTTGAATGGATGCTCCAATGGCAAAGAATAAATATTTGAAACGATCATTTGTTTCAACTCAAGAGATGTGACGAACCTCATTATGAAACATCAACATTATCAATAGAATTACAAGTAGTATAATGTTACAAAGTAACCAAGACAAAGATTAGACAAGAACTAATATAATATATTGTCACACAAGAACTAAGACAACATTAGACAAGAACCAATATATTGTTACACAATCAAGAACTCAATATATTGTTACACAAAGAACTAAGACAAAGATTAGACAAGAACTAATAAAGCATTAATCAAGAATCAATATATTGTTACAAAGTAACCAAAACAAAGATTAGACAAGAACTAATATATTGTCATACAAGAACTAAAGACAAAGATTAGATAGTATAATGTTATTCAAGAACTAATCAAGCTATCAATATATTGTTACACAAGAATCAAGACAAAGATTAGCAAAAGAACTAATAAAGCATTAGACAAAGATAATGTTACAAAGTAACCAATAAAGCATTGGACAAGAACTAACATATTGTCACACAAGAACTAAGACAAAGATTATATAGTATAATGTTATTCAAAGAACTAAGACAAAGATTATACAAGAAACAACTTATTGTTATACAAAGAACTAAAAACAAGATTAGCAAGAACCTAAAGAGAGCATTAAACAAAGATAACCAACAAAGAATCAAGACAACATTAGACAAGAACTAACAAATAGTAGTAGACAAAGAACTAATGTATTTGATTAAGAACCATTAATATAAAAAAATCAAGAGAACTCATTTAAAATTATAAATATGAGAAAGGTAACCAATGCATATTATAGCAACCAAATCAAATTGAATCGAGTAACCAACTAATTATGAAAACTAATAATATGTTTTAAAGTGTTACCCGGATTTGTTTTTTGCAAAGATGTAAATCCACGATGGGATCAATGAGTAGTCGTGGATTTTCTCTTACCTTTTCCAACGCTTTCTCCTTCGATCTCCATGCTTTTTGGTAAGAGATGTATACATTATATTCTCATCATCATGTCCTCGATAATATCGGTTGGTGTGTATATTTTCTTCAAATTTGTTAATTTACGCATTATGCATTCACCGACCAACTCACTATTTGCTTATTCTGCATGGTCTCCCAAAGAATACATCGATCAACACGCAGAATGTCATTGAATTCCCTCACCAACAGACCGGTTTTTCAATACTTGATGCTCTCATCTTCCATTTGCAATTTTCATCATCTACGCATACTAGCACAAAGTCTCTATGACTTGTTCGCTGAACTTTCAGGTCATTCGCTTTTCTTGATCAAATGCAAATTTCATTGATTGTGATAGATTTTTTTGTCTTTGAGGTTTGATGTAATTTTACTTCACGCTCATTCGGATTTGCTATTACATCATCATATCGCTCTTCCGTATGATTTATCATGTCATTCGCCTTTGTTGTTGTTCAATAATTTCCATCAGAAGTCGATCAAAGATATCATGCTCCAATTTGGCAATCTTGTGTCATAGTGGAACTAGTGCTCAATTCCCTCAGGTTGATCTAATCATGCTACATCGCGAACAATGATTCTTCTATATTTGTCAAGTTATGCAAGATTGTCAGGCGGCCGCTTTTTTTTTCAATATCTATAATCGCGGAATTTTCCTTGTTCATCGATTTTCTACCGACTTCAATAAAGAATCTCAAGGTCACTTTCATCCGATATACGATCGGTGGAATGTCGATTCTAATGTGAAATTTGATCGACAATGTTGTTGTGGTTTGTGGTTCATCCGTAATGCAATGCATATCATGTTTTGCATTTCTCCTCGAATCGAACAAGTCGATGGAACTAGATGCCAAGAATTTCAAAGTTGGTGTATCGTTACTATCACCCATGTATCGCTTGAAATAAAGCACAACAGAATCATCTCCATTGTCCTAAAATGTAATAAGTTTTGTAAAGTAACCAAATCAATGTTAACCAAGAATCAAACTATATAATGTTAGAAACTTAAAATGAAACACATTTGTACATTCATTTTACAATGGAAACAATCAGCTTTAATGTTATTTGTTAGCAATTAAATTATAACAAATTGTATGAAGGTAACCAATGTAGCCAATTAATTTCCATCATAATAAAACAAACCAATATAAAATAATCAAATATTGCACAAAGAATCATAACAACATTATAAAGTAACAAAATCCAATGTAGACATAAAGAATTAACACATGTTTATTTAGTAACCATAGGATAAAAATATTTTCAATTTAATTGTTATAGTAAAAATACCAAAGATAATGGGTCAGTAAGCGCTTAAATGCTAATTGTTGTAAAGAATGTAACCAATGTAGTTAATAAGTAACCATTAATATAAAAATATAAGTATAATTATATTAATTAAGAACTAATAAAGACTAATGAGTATACATTATATTTTTACATAGTATCCAAATCAAGATTATTCAAAGAATCAAATATAATGTTAAACAAAGAATCAACTCAAAGATTAGTCAAAATGTAGAATATTTTCATAGATTAAAAGATATACATATATTTTCATACATAGTAACTCCAAATCAAGAACTATTTGTAACTATAGAAATTTGTAAGAACATAGGTAAATATATACATATAATTTTAAAATGATACACCTCAATATTATACAAAGAACTAAATACAATGTAGTCAATTAGTAACCTCAAATATAAAAGAATATAAATTTATAATCTTACACAAGAACTAATCAAAGACTATCGAGTATCCATTATAGTTTTACATAGTAACCAAGTCAAGATTAGTTAAGAACCAATATAATGTTAAACAAAGATCAAAGTCAACATTAGTCAAGAATCAAGTCATAATTTTCATTAACCAAGTCAATTTGTTCAAAGAATATTACGACTAACCATTATAATTTTACACAAAGAACTAACTCAAAGAATATGTAGAATCCAAATAAAGTTACACAAAGAATCGAATCATCATGAATCAAGAATCAATATATTGTTATAAAGTAACCAGAAGAAAAAGAAAGAATAATAAATTATTAGATAGTATAATGTTACAAAGCAACCAATACAACATTAGACAAATATATAATGTCAAAGAACCAAATATATAAGGCAACATTAGAGAACATTAAATGTCAAGCAAAGTAACCAAGACAAGATTTGATTAAGAACCAATATAATGTTACATAAGAACTAATAAGGCACATTACACAAATATAATGTCAAAAAGTAACCAAGACAAAGATTAGACAAGAACCAACATATCATTACACAAGAACTAAGATAAGATTAGACAAAGAATCAAGACAACATTGAACAATATAATGTTATACAAGAACCAAGACAACAAAGAGACAAGAACCAAAGAATAAGCAGAGACAAGAACTCAATGTTTTTGATGAAAGAACCATTAATATAAAAAATCAATAGAACTCGCTTTAAAATTATAAATTAATCAAATAAACATTATTTAGCAAACAAATACACAATATACAAGAAATAATTTATATGTATTTAGTAACCATAATCTAAAACATATAAATGAATCAACAAAATGCTATAGAATTTGTAGAACCATTTTAAGTGTGAAAACTTAAGAAAGGTAATCAATATATGAATACCGTAGTAACCATAGGTAACTATATGCATACGAACTTTAAACTCACATACCTCGTTGTTCAATTGTATCAAGTTGTTGTGATTGTTTTTGTTACCGAACTCAAGTCGATGATGATTTTGTATGCTATTTCGCCTTCTCCATCTTAGATGTTTGTCGCGATCTCGTAGGTGAGTCCAAAGGCAAACGCCGATGTAAGATTTGGCTTTCTCCGATATCGAGTTGCATGTCAGGTTTCGATTGCTTGAATTTAGGAGCAATTAGTGTTAGATAGAGACAAATTTGCTAATCGACGCATGTGCGTGATGTTAAGAACTTTATTATTGTGTTGTTTTATTTTTGTAATTATGTTATGTGTGTGTTTTATTTTGTAATTTTATAATTATTTTCTAATTAGAATATATATTAGAGATAAGTTACCCCAAATAATTACAAAAAAGAGTGTAATTAGGACCCATATTACAAAAAATAGTACAATTCACATTAATAAGGAAACCTAAAATCAAGGAGAAATAATCATGCTATAATTAATAATTCAAATTCAAATATTTAGGATCTAACAACAAAATAAATTCAAATTCAAATCTTCATCTCCCTTTCCATATTTTCTCTCCTTCAGAATTCAAGAAATTCCATCTAGCTCGCTCATGGTGTATGTGTAGCAGATCTGAATCTGCATCTTCCATTCTCTAAAATAACTTCAGATTTCTCTCCAATACTTGATTTGTGTACTGATATATGAAAGACTTTTTCACATTCTGCAACCAATGTAACAGAATTAGCAACTATTCATGAATCACCATATGTTAAATAGCGAATAAAAACACGAACAACCAAAACAAAACAAATAAAAGAAGAAGAAGTCGGAGTTACCAAACCAGCAAGAACAGATCCAAAATGAATTCGGAGTAGCCAAACAAAGAGGAAATCACGAACAATCTTTTTTATGAATATTTGGTTACCCACAAAACTTAAAATGGTTACCTTTGTATGAAGGTTTGGCTACCAACAGCACCATATTGTCGATTTCATTCACTCATTCATCTCTTTTGGAGAAAGCACGAAAAAGAAAAATAGAAAAAGAAACCATGCTTCAGGCGTATAAGCTTTCATGTTCGTCAGTTTTGCGATATCAACCACAAGAAAAATGACCCTAAACATTACAAAGTGGAAAGTGAAGAATTGATAACCCAATTCAAAGGTTATAAGAGAGTGATGTAAATGTAATGTTGATAACCAAATTTTTATACCAAGGTAACAAAATATTTATACCAAGGTAACCAATCTACCTCCATCATCATCAGTATGAATTGGTTACCTTGGTCCGAAAGTTTGGGAACCAACTGCATGAAAGTTTGGCTACCAACTGTATCACATTCAAAAATAAATTGCTAACCTAAAAAACTGAATTGGTTACCTTGGAATGAATATTTGGCTATCAACTGCACTCAAAAATATCAAACAAAGCATGCCTTTTAAAAATCAAAAATATCAAATTCTTTTCAAAGCCCGCTTGCTTTTTGCAAATAAGCCTCAGAACTCAGAAGTTGTTGTGTTTCCATAATTAATCTCGCTTTTTAAAAAAATCATCTTAAAAATAAAATTATTATGAATATGGTGCAGTTGGTAGCCAAACTTTCGTACAAAGGTAACAATTCTACTTTTTGTGGGTAATCAGATATTCATAAAAATAAACCGCGCCCTCCGCCACAAAAAATTATTTTTCTGCAAGCCTCTCACCAAAACGAATCATTATCAATTGGGTGAGGAAGGCGGTGAGAGAAACCTTCAAACAAAAGAGAAGAATAGAACAAAAAAAAAATCAACCAAAAAGAAAATAAAATAAATAATACAAAAAACTATATGTATTTATGTATATGTTTAATCACAACAAAAACTATATGTATTTATTACATATAAATAATACACATGCAATTCACTCTACCATGCCAATCTTTAGAATCCATTCAATTAAGTGGTGATCGAGATCCCAAAAACCGTTAAAAAACGGGTCTTGAGATCCTAAAATCCGATATATATATATATATATATATATATAATGTAATATGAAAAACAAGATCAATTGAATACTTGATCAATTTTTACATAAACGTGGGCCATCAATGTGTGTGAGAGAGAGAGAGGGTCAATTTGAAGAAGAAGAAGATGAAGATAATGACGGAAAGTGGGTGTCCTCTGTTTGGTGTAATATTATTTTGAAAATTGATTGTAGTATGATGATAGTAGCAAAAAAAATGGAAAAAAAAAAGAAGATAAAATATAAATCACATCCCAAAATTAAAGGAAGCATAAATATGTACTAATAATGAAAATAAAATTTAAAAGCATTAATTGTGTAAATATTTTATGAGTGGACTATTGTTGTAATTATTTTTAAAATGTAATAGAAAATGTAATTGTTCCTAAAAGTATTACTTGAAAAATTCGTGAATATTTATTACAAGAAGAATAAAAAGTTGTTTGAATTGTAGTCTCAAGTTATTTACTTGAAAGCCCATTAAATATATTTTAGATAGAATCACACACAATACGGATTGGGCCAACAGTTTTAGAAACTCAAAGCCCAATGTAAGCAACAACCTTTTACCATTATTAGGAAAGTCATAATCGAGACTAGAGCAAACAAAAACTCAAAACACTAAAATTATATTTGTTTGCAATAATTATATTTAAAATATAAATAATTTAGATTTCAGAAAATAGTTTAGGGATTATAAAATGATTTAATAATCTTTGGATTATAATTGTATAATTAATAGCCTTGAGATTATAATCATTGCAAACAAACATAGCTCAATCACTCAATCAATGATAATGACTATGAGAAGACATAAATGATTAGTTATTCTGTTGTTTTACCATTACTAGATGTTTTACTAGATGTTTTACACCGGATCTGGTTCCATCTTTATTATTCTCATTGAATATCCTCCGCTTGCGTGTGAATTTCACCCGACCGGTTCCGTTATTATTATTTTGTTGAATAACCTGTACATGGCAGCATCTGCATGCGTGGTGATTTCTTTTATTCCATTCTTTATTATACCTAGTTGGTTAAAACTTTGACTTCTATACTCCATGAAATTAGTGGAATATCCTCGATATTTGCGCTTCATCCAAATCCTTTCATGGAAATATTCTTCTTAGTATTCTTGAATTTTACTTTCTACAAAACAAGATCATGTTGACAATTTGACGTTAATAATTCCGGATAAAATAATTCTTGAACTTGTTTTATTGAATTATTATATCATTGTCATCATCCTCATGTTTATATTATGTTGAAAAGTCATCTCGTGGCACTGTAGTGCATAGATGGACTTGGTATGATTATGACCGCAGACTATTCGGTATAATCATGGCCGTAATGTTACAAAAATGATGTGGTAAAAATCCTCGATTAGTAGTAGTGCATTGATGGACGATTGTTGGCATGATCATGACCATTAATGAATACACAAATATTCTTGGCCCGTAGTGCATGAATAATTGTGGTCGTTGATACTAAAGAATATCCTTGGCCAGAAGTGCGTGGGGTGATTCGATGATGTGGAATATTTATTAAAGTGAGTCTCATTTATAACAAAGATGAAAAACCTTTTAAAACCTAAAAGATAGTAGACTTTATTTTCTACTTGACTCTTTTAATGGATTGCGATATTCAACTGCAGCTTAAACCGGTTGTCTATTGTATTTTATCGGTTTAACATTGTTGAAGACTATTGATAATTTATTCTCGCATTATCTTAGTCATAATATTTCTTCTTTGGGCTAGTTGAGCTCACCTTTTCTTTCACCGTTTCTCTCTTGAAATGAGAATATAAATTTGGGACGAGTCTGGGAAACGAGTGATGGTCCCGAAGATAGCATTAGTAGTCCTCACTATTCTCGCGAAATAGTGTGATAATAATTGTAATGAGGACTCCTTTTGAGTTTGTATAATATCTAGTAGACGATATTTGTATTTAAACTCACGCTTTATGTCGTATTGTATACCTACGCTTATGTTAGTAAGTTGTATTTAAATTACATACCATGTAAGTGGCGACCCAAGATGGGAGATGTATACCTAATTTTGGGGGCGTCACATTTTTGTTACTACTAAGAGTATAATTGGTTACCTTTAGTTATATATTTAGTTACTGATTATTTTTTGTGATGTTTACTGTTAACAAATTAGTTAGCTACCTTTATATACTCATTTGGTTACTGATTAGTTATATTTGTGTTAATAATAACAATGTATGTTGTTACCTGAATATACGCATTTGGTTACTAATTAAATTGTCCGTGTGTCGCTAATAAAAATTTTGTTGGTTACCCTATATACAAATTTTGTATACCTTTCTTAATTGTTTTGGTTACTGATTTATATACATTTGGTTACTTGTATATATGTAGTTGGTTACTAATTATGTTACATGATTCTTTATTTACTATTTTTTTTATGTATGTGTTCAATGTTTGTCAGATATTATACTAAATGTACTTAATGTTTTTCAGTTGAGGATAAAAAGTCTATTTCCCACGTCCGAGGAGAAGGATTGGCTTGATTTGGGTGGGCTTCAATTTTTAAATGGGAAGGATGCTGATAAGAAGGTTTCAAAAAAAGTTAAGGGTGGCAACATTGGAATTGATATGTCTGAAGTTAAAGATGCAATTGATGCACGGTTTAGGCCATTGGAGAAGAAAATGTCCGAAATTAAGAAAGACATTGAAAATCATGGTCGATATTAAGGATGATATGCATGTTTTTCATGTTCAGTTATGTAGGGACTTTAGGTCCATTATTAGAGATGAGTTACGTGGTATCAAAGGTGTTGGGGAGAAACAAGTTGATGATGATGATGATTCTGATGATGGCGGTGATGATGATGATGATGATGATGTTGATGATGATGATGATGATGATGATGGTGAAGATGATGTAGGTGATGAAGCTGATCATGGTGTTGCTGATGATGATGTTGTTTTTAAAGGTAAAAATAATGATGATGATGAGGTTTGTGATGATGGGTTGATAGGTGATGAGAAAAATGATGAGTTTGTACCTGAAGTCGTTAAGGAGTGTGAAGATGTTGTTAATGTTGATGAAGTTGTTAATAATGACGAAGTTCTTAAAGAGTGCGAAGACCCCCATGTTTATGAGGATGTTGATGATGGTTCAAAAATAAATAAGAATAATGATGGTGATGGTGTGTTGAATTTTATTGTGAAGAAGGATGGGAATGAATCTGAGATTGGTAATGAAGTTGAACGTGATGTTGGGGTTGAAGAACATCATGAAATAAAAATTGATGATGATGCAGAAAATGTCAAGGTTAGACATATATTTTGTTTGTTTTGTTGTGGTTATATGTCTTTTGTTTTTAATGATTAATTGATTATTTTTATCTTTTTACAGATTGGCAAGAATAATGACATGCCATCGTTTGACATATATAAGCCAATGAAACGACCGTAAAGAGATTGTTTTGTATGTTGTTGATGAGGTTAGTGTTATAATGACATGCCATCCTGCTTTTTACATGTTGTTGGTTATTGTTATCGTTATATCATATATGGTTACTTTTATATATATTATGTTTATTATTATAATATTGGTTGGTTACTATTACATTGTGTGTTGGTTACTACTATATTATAATTTGACTAGTAATTTATTTTGTTTTGGTTTCTAATATGATATGTTCACTTTAATATGTCAATTATTGTTCATTCATTCTTTTATTAAATATAGTTGTTAACTGCATGTGTTGAAAATATAATTGTATTTGTTACCCTTTATGTCAATATAAACAGGGGAATAAATTTGAGGCAGGAACAAGACTGCATTAGACAGTAACTAATAGAGCATTAGACAATATAATGTTTCACAGTAAGCAGGACATCATTATACAGTAACTAGCAGTTGTAGGAAGGTAACCAATGTATATGATTAGTAACCATCAGTATTAAAAAATCAGTAGAACTCATTTGAAAACTATAAAGTAATCAAATAAACATTATTCACCAAACAAATATATAATAAATAGTAAGCAATTTATATCTATTTAGTATTATGGATTGTTTACTATTATTATATTGGTTGGTTACTATTACAATGTGTTTTGGTTATCACTATATAACCTTGTTATTACTGCTTTTATTTTTTGTTTTTGTTTATATTATGATATGTTCACTTTAATTTGTCCGTTATTGTTCAATTTATATCTTTTTACAACTGTTTGTTATCGCATATATTAGTTAAATGCAGTGTTTATGTGAAAATCTAATCAGATTTGTTACATTTTCTCATCAATTGTAAAAGGGAATAAATTCAAGGCGTAGAAAAATCAGATTTGATGAGATGGTTATGACTACACAGACATAGTTCAAGATGATGAATCGAGAAGAAGCGCTTGATAAAACCAAAGTGAGTAGACCTGTCGCGTGAACACGCAAAGAGTGTTGCTCATGCTGGCTCCATATACTCCAACATTTGGTTCTACTGGTTATCGCCTAACGATCGGTGCTAGTCAAAGAGTTGTTGTTATTTCTGCATTCCCCAAATTTTGCATGGATATGCCGTCAAAATATGAAGAGGCATTGTTTGAACAATGGTTTAAAATAGACTTAACAACAGGAAAAGTTATGTTTTTTTACTTTTAACAATGTTATAGTTTTTTATGAAACAAATAAATTTGTTTTTTGGGTAGTGTGTATACTAATACTTGATTGTTAATGTTAAGCGTTTATACTAATATGCTTTTATATCAAGGACGGACAAATTCCTCGGAAAAATGACATTATCGAACCTGCTTTGATTTGGGTCATCCCAATTTTATCAAAATGTGGTTTTATAAATTAAAAACTCTTTCGACAATGGTTGATTTACGATGTAAGTTTTTTTTTCAAATTATGTTTTTATAGTTATGGTTACATTATTTAGTTGTTTAAGTAACTAAGCGTTAATAAAGTTGTCAAGTTATCGCCATATAACCTGCTTTGTTATCGCTATATAACTGCTTTTGTTTCTATCATATTACTGTTTGGTTACTATCATACAACTATTTGGTTACTATCATATAATTATTTGGTTACTATCATTTATGTTTTATATATGTTTTGGTTACCATCATATAAACTGATATGTTATTATATACACATGTTTTGGTTACTATGATATAAGTGATTGGTTACTGTCATATAACTGCTTTGTTACTGTCATATAACTGTTTGGTTACTATCTTACAACTATTTGGTTACTATCATATAACTGTTTGGTTACTTTCATATATGTTTTATATATGTTTTGGTCGATATCATACATGTTTTATGTTTTTTTTTTCAAATTATGTTTTTATAGTTATGGTTACATTATTTAGTTGTTTAAGTAACTAAGCGTTAATAAAGTGTTGGTTACATTCATTACATAATGTTATTTTTCAAAGAACTATTAATATTTTATGTTTTTTTTGGTTCAAAGACATCAATGTTGCATTATATTATTTTCGTAAATCGCGTACATTCGATAAGGTGCATATAAGGGCAACGACTACGAATTTTGGTTCCATGCCAAGATGAACTCTCTTTTTGAAGAGTATTCAAGTAAAAATGCAGATAAGAGTGTATTGTCTAGGGAGGGTGATGTTGCTGAATACATTCATGGCCTGTTTATGAATGTCAACACACCATGGAGAAATGTTGACTATGTTTGTTCCCCATCCATATGTCATCACCGACCATTGGTTTTTTGTTAACATTTGATGTGCATCGTAGACGTCTAACTGTTTACAATTCTCTGCAGCCAAAAAGGAAATCCATGCAAACAAAAATCATGGATGTTTGTGAGCCTTACATATTTATTCTTCCCACTTTACTGCGCAAGACTGGTTTTTTGAGGGATAGGTGTGACATTGACTTTAGCAGTGAACCGTATCGAAATAAGGAGGAAGATGATATAATTGAGTTGGAATTTGCAGAGACAGTTCCTAAACAAGTCGAGGGGTAAGAGTTACATTGTTTACATTTTTTAAATTATTACATATAGGTTGGGTTTCCATGTATTTGACTAGTATTCATGGTTTAATAAATTGGTTTTAGTGTACATGTTGTTTATGATTAGGTTACCATCATATAAATATTTTGGTTACTATCATATAACTGTTTTGGTTACTATGTTGTAACTATTTGGTTACTTATTTAGTATGCTTTTTTTTGTTACTGCTTGCTTATGATTCGAAAATATTTTTGTTCACTCAATTTTGTTACAATATGACTTTTCATTATAGGTCATTGGATATACAAAGTTGGTTATGCTTTGGTTACTATTAAAATAAGTATATGGTTATTGTTATATACCTATTTGGTTAATTATTTGTTATATTTTGTTGATCGTTATAACAAATAAGTATCCAAATAGGTCAAGTTACCATGTATTTGCCTATTATTCATGGTTTAATAAACCGGTTTTAGTTTACATGTTGTTTATGATTTGTTAACATCATATAACTATTTTGGTTACTATCATATAACCGATTTTGGTTACTATCATGTAAATCGTTGGTTACTTATTTAGTATGTTTTTTGTTATTACTGCTTGCTTATGATTTGGAAAAATACTCTTTGTTCCCTTAATTTGGTATTTTTACTTTTGTATGTTGTTTTGGTTACCATGTATTTTGCATAGTATACATCGGTTGTTCTGGAATCTGGTTCGTCAATATGTTGATCATGTGTCAGTTACCATTAAAACATGGTTTGGTTAATACGATATAATTGTTCGGTTACTTTTTCAATATGTTTTTTGGTATACATGTTTTTGTTTTGGTTACCTTTAATTTATGTTTCGGTTAATTTTATATATAACTGTTTGGTTACTGTATAAACCGATATGTATTATATATAGTTGATTCTAGTATTGATTTTCGTATCTTTTTGTGCATTTGTATGTTGATCATGGATGTTCACAATTTGTTTTTTGATCATGTCATTCATCGTAAGTTTGATGAAATTCTATTCCATTCCCCATCACAAGTAAAGATTTCGGAAGAAGTTATGCACAAACCTATATATATATATGCAAGGAACAAACAATTGGAGGGATATGAGACTGACAGAGAATTTCCAGGAAGATTTATTCCAGATTTTGATTAGTTCAGATCTTGTTGTTTTGTCATTATCAATTGTGTTTTGTGTTTTGTTTTTTTTTTGAATATACACAACAATTTTGTATGGTTTATTAAGGATGATTATTGGATCTTATATAGATGGGATTTCATATTTTATTATAATAGCAGTATTGGAAGTAATTTTGTGTGTTGGTTGGTATTTGATTCGTTTTCGATTGTGTTTGCTACATTATTTTGAAATGTACAGTTGGTAACCAAATATGTATAAAAGGGTAACCAGCTAATGTTTTGATAATAAACAAAGATTTACAATATTGTATCAGGACATATAACTATTGTTAAATGTATCAGGACATGTAACTATTGTTAATTGTATATGTGAGAGTATACATTAGTTAACATAAAAATTTGTTTTGGTGAATGTTATCTAAATATTTGGTTACCTATTTGTTATATTTTGTTTATTGTTATAACAAATAAGTAACCAAATAGTTTATTATTATGGTCACCATATTATGTTTTTATAAGTAAACAAATTGTAATAAAATTTGATAAAATCAAGATATATCGCTTATTTAAGTTGAAATGTTATGTTGGTGTCCAAACATACATATATGTTAACAATATTTGTTTTAGTTTGTAACAAAACAAATATAAATTTGAATCACGTAATGTTATGAACTCGTTAAATGTATGTGTTTTTTTTAGTCTATCATCATGATGGAATAAGAAATTTTAATTAAGAGATTCCATTATTATATATGATGGTCATTTATAAACTCATTAAATTAAATATATTTTTGAGATGTGCAGTTGGTATCCAAATTGTTATATAAGGTAACCATTTGACTTTATGTTAGTAACCAAATAATTTACAACTTATATTTGGAACAATTATCAAGTGCACAGTGTACTTTTGTGGGTTCCCAATTATATTCGCAACTCATAATGAATTCAGAAATCAAAATATTAATCAATTAAAATTTTGGTTACTGTACAAAATCAAAAATGTTACCAACCATGTTGTTTATGGTTAATGATAGTAAACAATTATATATACATGTATTTACACTCTTAATGTAAATGTACTATATCAGGGTTTTTTTGGTCTTAAAACCGGTGGATTATTGCAGGTTTTCCTGTTGTGTCCTTTTTCTTGGCACCTGCTGCATTTGTTTTGAATTTTGATTTCAGATCCGTGTTTGTACCTCCCTACTTTTCTTCTTCCAATTTGGTCTTCTTGTGTTCTATGGTTTTATAACCATGTTTCTTACTTCTTCCGTACATCCCGCTTTTCTTTGTCATCTAACTAAGATGATCGTTTAATACGTGTTTACCAAAGTTGTTTTATAGTATTTTTTTGAGCAAAAATCATAATACTCAAATTTTGCTTGCTTTCATAACAAAGAAGAAGATGCAAGACAAGGCATCTCATGGTATTGAAATTTTCCACATGTGCATGTCTTTTGGTTGATGTCCACAATATATTGTTTGGCGACATTGTAAACAGTGAAAATCACTAAGTTTGATGTCTCAACCTACATCACAAATAAAGTGTTGTTAGAATAAAGTACAACTGAATCATTTTATTGTTTAAAAAAGAATAAATATAGTAAAGTAAACAACTCAATGTTATAATTTCAAAACAAGCAATTCAAAGAAGAATAATTATAATTATACACAGTAACAAACAAGCATCGCTTAAGAAACAAACAAGCATCAGTTATAATTATACAGAGTAACCAAACAAGCATCAGTTAGTAACCAAACAAGCATCTATTAGTAACTAGTATAATGATACATAGTAACCAACTCAGCAGTAACATTATAATTATTCAGAGTAACCAAACAAGAACAAGTTAGTAACCAAAGATAATGATACACAAAACTAACTCAAAGAAGAGTCAAGAACTATCAGTAATGATATGCATTAAGCAATTAAGTATTAATTAATAACCAATATAATATTTCATAGTAACCAAGTTACCATTAGTTAGTAAACTAGTCATTATTAGTCAGTAACCATTATAGTGTAACACAGTAAGCAAGTTAGCATTAGTTAGTAAACAATTTAACATTAATTAGTAATATTAATCAGTAACCAAGTCAGCATTAGTAAGTAACCAAAGACAATGATACACAAAGAACTAACTCAAAGAAGATAAGTAACCATTATAATGTTATGCAATAAGCAATTAAGTATTAGTTAGTAACCAATATAATATTACATAGTAACCAAGTTACCATTAACAAGAAAACAAGTTAGTATTAGTCAAGAACTATTATAGTGTAACACAAGAACCAAGTCAAGATTAACAAGAACAATTCAACATTAATTAATAATATTATACAGTAATCAAGACAACATTAGTCAGTAACAAATACAATATAAAAATTGATGCAATAAATTATAATTTGTATTAGTTACCTTAATTTCTTTTTGATTTAATGAAATTAGATTGCAACCTTTTTTTAGCTGTTGTGGAAAGTGTTGTGAATGTTAATAGGGCTACTTGTTTGTTTGTGAAATACCATCTTTGAACCAGACAACGTAGGCATTCAATCATTGATGCAACTAGAAGATCCCTAATCATCTTGATTGCGTTGTTAATAGATTCGATTCATGTTTGAAGTCATTGTTGAGTATCTCGCATACAATCCCATGGAGCTCGTGCACTTTTCCAAATCACCTCTTTCTCCAAATATGTCCTTATTCAAGATCAATGGCATCAAGTTTAGTCATGTGTTTGTTGAATTGTTCAATATCAGATGCTCTACATGCCTCGTTGTAAAGACCGCTTTAAGTTATTCTCCTCTTTTTGAATCTATTTTTATATTTTTCAAGATATGGTATGTGCAGAACCATGCATGACATCCGAAACACATAATTCAATCCTTGTATATGGCTTCATGTCTATCTCAAAACAATGCATTGCCTTTCCCTAACTCCACAAGCAGCTTCTCAAATTCATGAAAAACTATCTCCAAGATAATTCATTTTCGTTGTCAACCAATCGCAAAAGCAATCGAATAATGTTTCGGCCAGATTTGTGTGCTTATATCGTAGTGTCCCCGTAAGTTGATCAGATGAATGTGCCATCGATTATAATAATTGAAAGCAATGATGCCACGCTTGAATGGATGCTCCAATGGCAAAGAATAAATATTTGAAACGAGCATTTGTTTCCAACTTAAGAGTCGTGACTTTAAACTCAGTATGAAACATCAACATTATCATCATAGAATTACAAGTAGTATAATGTTACAAAGTAACCAAGACAAAGAAGATTAGACAAGAACTAATATATTGTCATACAAGAATTAAGACAACATTAGACAAGAACTAATATATATAGTTACACAATCAAGAACTAATATATTGTTACATAAAGAACTCAAGACAAAGATTAGCAAAGAACTAATAAAGCATTAATCAAGAATCAATATATTGTTACAAAGTAACCAAAACAAGATTAGACAAAGAACTAATATATTGTTATACAAGAACTAAGACAATATTAGATAGTATAATGTTATTCAAGAACTAATCAAGAATCAATATATTGTTACACAAGAATCAAGACAAAGATTAGCAAAGAACTAATAAAACATTAGACAAAGATAATGTTACAAAGTAACCAATAAAGCATTAGACAAGAACCAACATATTGTCATACAAAGAACCAAGACAAGATTATATAGTATAATGTTATTCAGTAACCAAGACAACATTATACAGTAAACAACTTATTGTTATACAAAGAACTAAAACAAAGATTAGCAAAGAACTAAGAGAGCATTAAACAAAGATAACCAACAAAGAACTAAGACAACATTAGACAAGAATCAACAAATTATGTGAGAAGCAAGAACTAATGTATTTGATTAGTAACCATTAATATAAAAAATCAGTAGAACTCATTTAAAAATTATAAATATGAGAAAGGTAACCAATGCATATTATAGCAACCAAATTAGTTGAATTGAGTAACCAACTAATTATGAAAACTAATAATATGTTTTAAAGTGTTACCCGGATTTGTTTTTTTAGCAAGATGTAACCATGATGGGATCAATGAGTAGTCGTGTGGATTTTCTCTTACCTTTTCCAACGCTTTCTCCTTCGATCTCCATGCTTTTTGGTAAGAGATGTATACATTATATTCTCATCATCATGTCCTCGATAATATCTCATTGGTGTGTATATTTTCTTCAAATTTGTTAATTTATGATTATGCATTCACGACCAACTCACTATTTGCTTCGTCTCTCGTGGTCTCCCAAAGAATACATCGATCAACACGTGTGAATGTCATTGAATTCCCTCACTTTGAACAGACTGGTTTTTTGAATACTTGATGCTTTCATCTTCCATTTGCAATTTTCATCATCTACGCATACTAGCACAAAGTCTTTATGACCTGTTCTTTGAACTTTGCGTTGTCTGTTTTTCTTGATTAAATGCAGCCTCATTGATTGTGATAGAATTTTTTTGTCTTTGTAGGTTTGATGTAATTTTACTTCACGTTCATTCGAATTTGTTATTACATCATATCGTTCTTCTGTGTATGATTTATCATGTTGTCTGTCTTGTTGTTGTTCAATAATTTCCATTGCAAGCTGATCAGCATATTATGTTCCAATTTGGCAATCTTGTGTTGCTAGTGGAACTAGTGCTAAATTCCCTTGTGTTGATCTAATTGGCGTTACATCGTGAACAACAGATTCTTCTATATTTGTCAAGTTATGCAAGATTGTTGTGCGACTGCTTCTTTTTTCAATATCTATAATCAGTGGGAATTTTCCTTGTTCATCAAATTTTCTACTGACTTCAATAAAGAATCTCAAGGTTACTTCATCTGATATACAGATCGGTGGAATGTCGATTCTAATGTGAAATTTGATCGACAATGTTGTTGTGTTTGTGTCTATCCGTAATGCAATGCATATCATGTTTTGCATTTCTCTGAACGAACAAGTTGATGGAACTAGTATGCTGGTAACTTCAAAGTTGGTGTAATCGTTACTTATCACCCATGTATTAGCTGAAATAAAGCACAACAGAATCATCTCCATTGTCCTAAAATGTAATAAGTTTTGTAAAGTAACCAAATCAATGTTAACCAAGAATCAAACTATATTATGTTAGTAACTTAAAAATGAAACACATTTGTACATTCATTTTACAATGGAAACAATCAGTTTAATGTTATTTGTTAGCAATTAAATTATAACAGTTGTATGAAGGTAACCAATGTAGCCAATTAATTTCCATCATAATAAAACAAAGCAATATAAAATAAACAAATATTGCACAGTAATCATAACAACATTATAAAGTAACAAAATCCAATGTAGACAGTAACCAACACATGTTTATTTAGTAACCATAGGATAAAAATATTTTCAATTTAATTGTTATAGTAAAAAATAACCAAAGATAATGGGTCTCAGTAGGCGCTTAAATGCTAATTGTTGTAAGAATGTAACCAATGTAGTTAATAAGTAACCAATAATATAAAAATATAAGTATAAGTATAATTAGATTAATGCAAGAACTATTCAAAGACTAATGAGTATACATTATATTTTTACATAGTATCCAAATCAGTATTATTCAGTAACCAATATACTGTTAAACAATAATCAACTCAACATTAGTCAGTAAACATATACATATAATTGTTCATACATAGGTAACTATATACATATAATTGTTCAGTAACCATTTATAACCATATGAATTTGTAGTAACCAATATATTGTTATATAGTAACCTAGGAAGCATTAGACAGTAACTAATAAATTATTAGATAGTATAATGTTATAAAGTAACCAAGAAAACATTAGACAATAACCAACATATTGTCATACAGTAACCAAGGCAACATTAGACAATATAATGTTGTAAAGTAACCAAGGCAACATTAGACAATATAATGTTGCAACGTAACCAAGACAGCATTAGACATTAACCAACATATTGTCATGCAGTAACCAAGATAGCATTAGACAGTAACCAAGACAACATTGAACAATATAATGTTATATCAGAATTCAAGACAATAAGAGACGAGAACTAAAGAGTTAAGTGAGAGACAAGAACCAATATTTTTGATGAGTAACCATTAATATAAAAAAATCAGTAGAACTCATTTTAAAATTATAAATTAATCAAATAAACATTATTTAGCAAACAAATACACAATATACAGTAAATAATTTATATGTATTTAGTAACCATAATCTAAAACATATAAATGAATCAACCAAATGCTATAGGAATTTGTAGTAACCATTTTAAGTGTAAAAAACTTAAGAAAGGTAATCAATATATGAATACCGTAGTAACCATAGGTAACTACATGCATACGAACTTTAAACTCACATACCTCAGTGTTCCGAATTGTATCGAAGTTGTTGTGATTGTTTTTGGTTACTGAACTTGAAGTTGATGATGATTTTGTATGCTATTTCGTCTTCTCCAATCTTAGATGTTTGTCGCGATCTCAGAGATGAGTCCAAAGGCAATCGTCGACAGAAGATTTGGCTTTCTCTGATATCAGAGTTGCATGTTGTGTTCGATTGCTTGAATTTAGGAGCAATTAGTGTTAGATAGGACAGTCGGTAACCGATGTGTGCGTGATGTTAGCAACTTTATTATTGTGTTGTTTTATTTTTGTAATTATGTTGTGTGTGTTTTATTTTTGTAATTATTTTCTATTTGTTGTATATTAGTGTTAAGGACCCTAATAAGAATATGATATGCTTAGAGATAAGTTGCGCCACATATCCAATTATCAATTGTATGGAAGATAGATCTTCGATTAGGCTTAGTAAAAAGTTTAATACATCGGAATCAAAGTTCTGGGCTGTTGGGAGCCCATGATACTAAAACACTGTACTCTTCCACAGAAGCCTATAGTCCAGAAGAGGCAAAAAGGCCAGAATTAGTTCGCACAACAATCGTTGGGCTAGGTTATATAACAATTAAATATTATTGTTTAAAAGTATGGGTGCTTTACATAAGTATACAACAAATAGAAAGTAATTACAAGAAAAGTGCATCAACCAAATAATTACAAAAAGAGTGTAATTAGGACCCATATTACAAAAAATAGTACAATTCACATTAATAAGGAAACCTAAAATCAAGGAGAAATAACTGTCATAATTAATAATTCAAATTCAAATATTTAGGATCTAACAACAAAAATAAATTCAAATTCAAATCTTCATCTCCCTTTCCATATTTTCTCTCTCCTTTGTAACTAAGAAATTCCATCTAGCTCGTTCATGGTGTATGTGTAGCAGATCTGAATCTGCATCTTCCATTCTCTAAAATAACTTCAGATTTCTCTCCAATACTTGATTTGTGTACTGATATATGAAAGACTTTTTCACATTCTGCAACCAATGTAACAGAATTAGCAACTATTCGCAATCACCATATGTTAAATAGCCAGACAAAACACGAACAACCAAAACAAAACAAATAAAAGAAGAAGAAGTCGGAGTTACCAAACCAGCAAGAACAGATCCAAAATGAATTCGGAGTAGCCAAACAAAGAGGAAATCACGAACAATCTTTTTTATGAATATTTGGTTACCCACAAAACTTAAAATGGTTACCTTTGTATGAAGGTTTGGCTACCAACAGCACCATATTGTCGATTTCATTCACTCATTCATCTCTTTTGGAGAAAGCACGAAAAAGAAAAATAGAAAAAGAAACCATGCTTCAGGCGTATAAGCTTTCATGTTCGTCAGTTTTGCGATATCAACCACAAGAAAAATGACCCTAAACATTACAAAGTGGAAAGTGAAGAATTGATAACCCAATTCAGTGTTATAAGAGAGTGATGTGTAATGTAATGTTGATAACCAAATTTTTATACCAAGGTAACAAAATATTTATACCAAGGTAACCAATCTACCTCCACATCTGCAGTATGAATTGGTTACCTTGGTCTGAAAGTTTGGGAACCAACTGCATGAAAGTTTGGCTACCAACTGTATCACATTCAAAAATAAATTGGTAACCTAAAAAACTGAATTGGTTACCTTGGAATGAATATTTGGCTATCAACTGCACTCTGAAAAAATATCAAACAAAGCATGCCTTTTAGCCGACTGAAAAATATCAAATTCTTTTCAAAGCCTGCTTGCTTTTTGCAAATAAGCCTCAGAACTCAGAAGTTGTTGTGTTTCCATAATTAATCTCGCTTTTTAAAAAAATCATCTTAAAAATAAAATTATTATGAATATGGTGCAGTTGGTAGCCAAACTTTCGTACAAAGGTAACAATTCTACTTTTTGTGGGTAACCGAATATTCATAAAAAATAAACCGCGCCTCTGCCACAAAATTATTTTCTGCGCAAGCCTCTCACCAAAACGAATCATTATCAATTGGGTGAGGAAGGCGGTGAGAGAAACCTTCAAACAAAAGAGAAGAATAGAACAAAAAAAAAATCAACCAAAAAGAAAATAAAATAAATAATACAAAAAACTATATGTATTTATGTATATGTTTAATCACAACAAAAAACTATATGTATTTATTACATATAAATAATACACATGCAATTCACTCTACCATGCCAATCTTTAGAATCCATTCAATTAAGTGGTGATGAGAGATCCCAAAACCGTTAAAAACCGCTTGAGATCCCAAAATCCGATATATATATATATATATATATATAATGTAATATGAAAAACAAGATCAATTGAATACTTGATCAATTTTTACATAAACGTGGGCCATCAATGTGTGTGAGAGAGAGAGGTGGGGCTGAAGTGAAGAAGATGAAGATGACAGACGGAAAGTGGGTGTCCTCTGTTTGGTGTAATATTATTTTGAAAATTGATTGTAGTATGTAGATAGTGGCAAAAAAAATGGAAAAAAAAAAGAAGATAAAATATAAATCACATCCCAAAATTAAAGGAAGCATAAATATGTACTAATAATGAAAATAAAAATTTAAAAGCATTAATTGTGTAAATATTTTATGAGTGGACTATTGTTGTAATTATTTTTTAAAATATAATAGAAAATGTAATTGTTCCTAAAAGTATTACTTGAAAAATTCGTGAATATTTATTACAAGAAGAATAAAAAAGTTGTTTGAATTGTAGTCTCAAGTTATTTACTTGAAAGCCCATTAAATATATTTTAGATAGAATCACACACAATACGGATTGGGCCAACAGGCTTTAGAAACTCAAAGCCCAACAGAAGCAACAACCTTCTACCATTATTAGGAAAGTCATAATCGAGACTAGAGCAAACAAAAACTCAAAACACTAAAATTATATTTGTTTGCAATAATTATATTTAAAATATAAATAATTTAGATTTCAGAAAATAGTTTAGGGATTATAAAATGATTTAATAATCTTTGGATTATAATTGTATAATTAATAAATTTCGAGATTATAATCATCAGAAAACAAACATAAATTTCAATCACTCAATCAATGATAATGACTATGAGAAGACATAAATGATTAGTTTAAGAGTATCTCCAACAGTAGTAGCAAAAAAACTCTTCAAATTGAAGTTTGTTGACATACGTGATAATTTGCATAATATTATTTATTACTTTCATATTTTGTGTCTTATCAGTCTCTTCAATTCAATGAGTTGTACATCAAACCCATCAAGCAAAATAAATATTTTTAACCTTTTCATAAATGTTTTGAAGAGAGAGAATGAGGTTGCAGATTTGATGACTAAGATTTAAAAGACTGTTGAAGATAATTTTTCTAATGTGACTCACCTATTTTAATATTTTAAAATAGTTAAAAAAACTGTTTGAGATATTAGTATTTTGCAAAGATAATACACATGAGGATACTTCCACCCATACCAATATGCTCATTTGCTCATTGCAAATTTGAATTCCACCGTCAAAAAATAATCTCTATATGTCAAGGACATTTCATAATGTGAGGCCTCCCATATTGACCAAAATAAATAAATTATACTAGACTAATAAAGTTGAGAATGAGAAAAATAAATTCCAGATTTTCATTAATGAATACCCACGTCATCTTCTTTTAAACAATTGATTTATCATTATAATGAAGGCATAACCCAAATAACATCACCACGCACGTGACTTTGAAAAAAAAAAATAAATTATCGTTATGAATTGATATTTCCGTAATAATTTTTGATATTTTTATATGTGAGGCCTACCTTTTAACTAAACTAATATTAATATTTGTGAAATATTTTTTGATATTTTCAGATATAAAATTTATTTTTTTAAAATTAAATATTAATATTAATTTGATTAAAAGATAGCTACAATATATGCTGTATGTGTTGTTTGTTTGGTCAGTCGAATTATACCATTTTGTTTTGTTACTACTACTACTACTACAGTCTTAAAGGCAGTCAAACAAACATAGGGCAGGAATATAAAAGTAACTGACAAAATGTTAGTCAGCAGAAATAACTGACAAGATTCGAACTCCAGATCTCACTTTCCCTTTCCTTACCAACCCTTCCAAAACACAGAGAAATTTAGGAAACGTTTCATTCGTATATAAATAAATAAGTATATAATTACTGAAGAAAAAAAAACAAAACGAAATAGTAAAAGTGAAGAAAAAGCCGCAATCAAAATGAATGAATAAAACCCCAAAAGAGCTTTCAAACAAATAAACACGCACACACACGCACAGAGTCATTACCATCAAGATCGGGTCTAGGGTTCCTCAATCCTCACTCTCTCTGTCTTTCTCTCTCCAATATCAGTTTCAGATGTCAAAATTCAAAACCTAAAGAGCTCCCGCAGAATCATTCGTAAGCATCTTTCATAATTCAGAGGTATGTAATCCATTCCTAGCTTTCCCAAGTTAGTGCTTATGCTAATTGTTTTAATTTTTGTATCGATTTTCAAATGTTTTGAGCTGCTACTACTGCATTTATTTAGCTGTAGCTGCTAATTAATTGGAGTAATTTTTGGAATCGTCTTTGGTGGGTAGGTGTGGCGTTGTTAGGTGAATATCAGAATTTAGCTGAGGGTGAGTTTGGGTGGGGCAAATGCCGGAAGAAGAGTTGGTAGAGCTGAAGTTCCGATTGTATGATGGATCGGACATTGGTCCGTTTCGATATTCTCCTGCTTCCACCATAGCCATGCTCAAGGAGAGAATTGTGGCTGAATGGCCCAAAGGTTCGTTGGTTGTAATATTTTAAATTTTGTATGTTGTTTGTGCTTTACTTTACTGTGATAAGTGTTGTTCTTGTTTAAACGAGGTTTATATACTAGACTAGTACTAGTAATTAAGAAGTTTCACTTGTTTGAATCTAGAGGCAAGAATTAATGCCCAAAGTTTATGATAAGTTTCCATTTGTTCCCCTTAAAAAACACTGTAACAAGGTTCCAATTGTTGTACGGTAATACCAACATGTATGAGGGTTAGAACTGAGAAAAGCTTCATGTTGAATGATTTACAGTAAATTAATATTTTAGTCGTTTGTAATCTAGGATTTGAGATTACGTTGCTACGTCTGTATGTAATTATATCCCAAGGTTTCAACTATACCTTGGTGAAAAGGGTAATTGTACATAGTACGTAGAATACCTCCCTACTCGGTGTTGGGTTAGCCAAATTTCTATCTCATTCTTATTTATTTTGATTGTTTGGTAATATGAACAAAGTATATATGATATTATGCCAATTGGAATCTCGCTTATTGAAGGTATCCTAATTTATTATCTGAGAACTTATTTGATAAATTTGTGTGATAATATATTGAGTATTGTATCTATGTACCTTCTGCAGTAATTAAACGGCCAATTGCAATGTTTTCGTTTATGGTGTTTACTTGATGTTATGAACATTAATTTTGTATACAATATGAACATCTGTGTCACCCCTGTGGTGGTTGCAATACCCTAATACTCTTTAACTATTGACAGAAAATTTACTTTGTTGAGCCATTCTTTTGTAAAAGCTAAATTTTTTTTTTTGGAGAACTTTGCACACCGAAGTATCTTAATCGAAACAGCTCTTCTATCAATTTGAGGCAAACTCTATTTGGGACCTTTCAGTTTATGTTATTGACCACCTATATTCTGTGTAATTTTAGAGGAATGTTGTGGAAAATCTTTATTTGGTATGGAACCATATAATTACTTGTCCATTATGTTGTTTATGCTTCTGTCATCAAAATCAATGAGTGACCATTAATAAAGCAAAAAAAAAAAAAAAAAAAAAGTGTGTTAGTCGTTAAAAAGGTCCTATCTGATTAACCTAGATGTGGTGGTTCCATGGTTATAAATTTTATGTCAATCATACTTTTTTACATGGAACATATAGTTTCCCTAATGTCCATAATCTCTGGCTATCTTTTAGTATCCCAGACAAGGAGAGCATCATTAAGATAGAACTGACTTCATGGTGCGTGATTGCAACTTTGGTCAAACTAGTATATCATGAATGCAGAAGAGGAAGGCAAATGATATTTTTACGAAGAGCTTTTTACATTGAGAAGTTTTGTTTCTTGTTGAATGCTTCACATATTGTGGAACTGCAAGTTTGAAACAACAAAGATTAGTTTTGGGCTTCTTTGTCCCATATTTTATGATAATGGAAATTTATAATGGAAATCTGTTTAGTACATTCGGTGTTCCAGTCAAAACCTTAGTATATGTTAGGGAAACTTGGACAGAATAACATGTTCCTCTAATATGATATGTGTAGTCAAGGTTTTCAAGGAAACAACATAATCTTAAATCATTTTCTACAAAGATATAGTTGTAGAAATTTAAAACTCTCTCTGGCCACGACACATTTTAAAAGTCATTGGAAGTGTCACTCTCTCTGTCCGTCTCTCTTTCTCTCAAACTCTCTCTATATGTTATATAAGCATCCCCAAATTTAATTGTCAATGTATGTGAGTGTCCATGTATAATGTCTTTAAAGTCGATGTTTAATTGTATAATGACGTTGAAAGTTGTTTGGGTGGTGTTTGGTCAGAATAAGAAAGATTTGTTGTTCAATTTTTTGTGGTAGTCTTTGAATTTCTTTATTGGCCTCTCGTGAGTGGAGATATTTGGGGATATGGTGGTTGGGGGCCTGGGGCCCGTTGTTATGGATGGTTTGACCGTGGGTATTTGAAACTGCAATCCCGCCATGCATTTTATCCTTTCAATTTCTCTTTTACAAGTATATATGTTATATTACTGGATCTCTTTTTTTCCCTCCTTTAATTTGAAACCCTGATTCATGCCCTCCCCAACCTCTATTAAATGCAAAGCTACAGCTCTGACTCTCCCTCATTGAAACTTAATTGTAGATTCACATTATTCCGAAGCTTGTTCATCTAAATTATATACTAACCCTGAATTGTTGTTAATACATCAGCAATCATATGAAAACCGAAATGTGATATTATTCTACCGATTGTCATAAATTGTATTATTTTCTCTTAGATAAGAAAATTGCACCCAAGGCAGCAAATGATGTCAAATTGATAAGTGGTGGAAAGATTTTGGAAAACAACAAGACTGTTTCCCAATGCAAAATGCCTTTTGGCGAGCTTCCAAAAGGGGTCATCACCATGCATGCTGTTGTACAGCCATCTTTAGCAAAAGCAAAAGCAGGTAGGTTCATCTCACTATTTTAATGTATAGTATTAATGTTGTGTTGTGCCTTCCCATATCTTTAAATATCCTGATGTAGAAAACCTAATGCTTGTATTCATAGTAATAGTTGTGCTTGCCTCCTATTTCTATCAGTTGGCTGACGTTTGAGCAATATGATTCCCGTGGAACATGTTGTCTCATTGTTCTATAATGCAGATATCTATCTATTTTAGAACTATAAGGTTTTTTACTCTTAGTCTATATTTGCTACTTCTTGTCTTCAAGTGTTTTCAATGGTATTGTATTACTCAACTTTTTGGGCCTCCATGGAATACGCATGCTACATCTTTGAATTATATTTTTTTAAGGTTAAGGATTATTAAATGCATCTATGTACTATATACACCCAGAGTTCTATGTTTACAGAGATGGATTACGAAAACCTTTCTGTACAGTCTAATCACGGCAACATTCCGCATCAACCTGCATCCTTATAATTTTTGTATTGTCTTAATTGGATAGTTGGGTTTCACTTACTTGAGTTGTGATCTCACTTACAAGATATTTACTGACAACTAGAGAACTAAGAAATATGTTAACAATTGAGATGGAACGGAACATGTGATGTTCCGGTCACAATAGACATAATGTGATGTTCCAGTCACAGTAGACCTAATGTGATGTTCCAGTCACTGTAGACCTAATGTAATGTTCCAGTCACAGTAGACCTAAGCCATGCTCAAGATAAAGTCCTTGTAGGCTTGTACTTTTCCTTTGGATAAGGATTAGGCTGCAAGCATATTAGTAATAGGGTTCACTTGTTTGCTCTTAATTGATAGCATCATTCTACTTGGTACTTACTGCGAGCATAAAAACAAGTAATAATACATAAGTGTGTCTAAATAGTGCATGTTTAGATGAGAATGGGGAAACTGAAAGGATATAATTAATAATAGTGACATTCATGAGACATTACAAGTAGCCTCAATGTGGGAGAAACTAAGATTGAAGAGAAAACTGTCTTAGATTGTCTGGATGCATACAAGACAGATCAATAATTCACCAGTTAATTAGGTCTTAGGAGTGATGCAAATATATTTATTTATGACAATGGTAGGTGAAAGGGAAGTCTAGAATTAATTTTTATTTAAAACATGAGATCTTGTGGTTTAATGGATGATACTCTTGTTTCAGAACTCTGTTAGCAAGATAGGTATCATGTAGCAGACCCCACGTAGGGGGTACAACTTACAAGGCTTCATTGACCTGAAGTTAATCTAATGAATAATACATGGAATATTGCTTTTAACAGAGCACTAAAGTTTAGGATTTTAATAATAAATGATTACATGCTTTTATAGTGTTGGTGTCTTTTAATTCTTATCGAGGGTGCTAGATTTCTCCTTGCCGACGCTCATGGGTATTTGAATGTTTGTGGTCTACTGAAGGGTTCACCCCTATCATTGTTCCATGAGCAGTTCTGAAAGAGGGTGTGCTCCATTTTGTGGTACTCATAATGTGGTGATAGCCACTAGGTAGCTTACTGTTGTGGACTTCTTGTTGTCTTCACCAAATGATTAACAGACCCCCCATCATATAGAAGTAAAATAATTGTATATTGTCTTGCCAAACTAAAATCAGGCCCCCACCCTCCTTCCTCCTCTTCTCTCTCTCTCTCTCTCTCTCCCCCTTTTGACAATTAGATCTCAATGTTTCAACTAACACCCTGATAACAATGTTTGGTTATGTTTATGTTCATGTGTTCATTATTACCGCAGTGGTTAATGTTGTAAGAACAGTGGGTTTCTGGGGACTATGTTTATATTGCATAAACTTGTTTAGTCCATTATAGAATTTACATAAGGTTCTCTGTGCATGGAACTTTGAATTCGTTTTTCATTATACTACTAACAGCAGTGATCGGGTTCAGGGTTCTTGTTAATGAGAATTACACATGTAGAACCCAATATTTATATAATTGCATTTTTCGTTTATGATGCATCAATACAAAGTGAAGTGTTTACTATGATATTACTGTTTATATAATCGTTTTTTCCTTATGTAGCTTCTGAAAGTTATTTAATTTATTTTTTCCCCCATCTTCATTTGTCTAAACAGAAAAGAAGGTTGATGAGGCTCCAAAGAAACAAATCTGTGCATGTTCCATATTGTGAGAGATGTGAAGTATTCAGTTTTAATCTTGTGGGGTTGTTGGGGGATTACCTGTGGTGTGGAATTAAATTGTTGGGAAATGAAATAATTTGTAAACAGTACCATACGTCAGTGTTCTTACATGTTTGTTATAAAAAAAATATTATTCTGTATGTAAATTTAGGTGCAGCAGTTTGGCATATTTATTTATACAGGGTTCAATACCCTAAAAGAACTTGCATCATCTTGCCTTGGTAGTTTATATTAACATGATTCAACCCTTGGATCACTTGGTATGGAAAATGTTATTGAAGCTATGGAATCCGGGTAATTAATCTTTAGGATAACATTTAGATGTTGAGTTACCTTGTTGGGAAATATTGTTTAGATTATTAAGGTTATACTATATTTATATTTAAAATAACAATAATTTTCTTAAGATGTGGCAAATTTATCATAGTATGGAAGATTTAATCTAGTTGGTGGAAGTTTTAAGGGTTGATCATAGTATACCTACCTTGGACAGACCCCGTTCGTTCGTTACATCATCTTTTGAGATCATGCAGATATACTAGGGTTAAATGTTGAAACCAACTTCTACGAGCCTAAAGACCAACAGTAAAATGATATGGCTGAATCATGTATGTATGTATACAATTGAATCTCTGATATATGTCATATTTAAAGACATCATCGATCAGCTTATATATATATAAATAAACCATGTTTATTTGATCTTGACCAAATCCTAATTGATCAGATCCTTTTCTACACAAAAAATACAATAAATTTCTCCCTCGTCGGTCCCCTTTTAGTTTTAGCCTTCTTTTGTTTTTCTGCATGACCATCTCTGAGACAACAAACAGTATAATAGAATCAGATAGATTTAATCAAAACAATAGATATAAAGACACAGTTTAAAATTTTATAATTTTTTTTTAAAACAAAATAAAATTCTGATTTTAAAAAAAAATTGTTAAAATAAATTTTTAAACAAATAAAACTGTTACAAATAAATTTTTAAACAAAATTTTAAACTGTTTTTAATAAATTTTAAAAAAATAAGTTAAAATAAATGTTAAAACAAATTTTAAAATAAAATTTTAAACTGTTACAATTTGCACTCCAAACTTTTGTTACCGCCTTAGCCGGTCACTTTTGACCAATTAAGTGAAGAAAGTGTGCGTTTTGTTACGTATAATAAAGTTTGGGGTGTACTTAGACACATTTTTAAGTTTGGGGTGCAAACGTAAATAGAAAATAAAATTTGGGGTGCAAATTATTTTTTTGTCTATATATATACATACCAGAAATGAGCTAGCTAGCTAGCTAATTAATTACTAGCGTCGCCATGCAGAAGCAGCAAGAATGGCTCTATCTTGCCACCCCAACAATAAGCAACCATTGTCCTCCGTCAACCTATACCCATCACACGAATACAAACCCAACAATATTTTCGACTGAGTCACCGCGTTCCCACTCAGCCCCACTACTTTAAATCCCTTGCCTTCCATAATTTTCCTCCATTTTCCCAACCTCTCGTGCCTCATTACCCTCTCCGGCCCCTCACAGGCCACAATGTTCCTTATCTCCGGCGCAAATATATACTGCTCCACCTTCGCCCGCTGCGCTGAATCTAGCGGAAACGTGGAGTCCAAGGAATCAAAAATGGCTGAATAGTAATGCAACGCCTCAAGAAACCGGCCCAAGAAGTAAGGCCCATTATGGCTTGCTTCTTGTTCCACAATTGTCACTATATTCGGAGCCTGGTCTCGGATCATTGCCAATAGGTTACCGATACAGTTACTCGGTACCCGTTGGAGCCGGTTAACCGAATTAACAGCCAGAGCCTCCCCGACCCGTCTGTTGAACATGTCCGGTTTAAGGTCTTCTAGTTGCTCCCCAACCGGGTGGAATTCGAATGGCACGTGGAGAGAGTGGGCTAGTTCAGTTAAACACCGTCCCGTCTCCATAACGGCCTCTGGGGAGGTGCCGACTCCGGTTATCCGGAGGAAAGGCGGGCCGCCTGGCCGGGCAGCCAGGGCTTGCATGAAAGCTGGCCATTGGTAGCCTTGAAGGATATCCAAGTCAATAACATGTACACGTTCTTCGAATTCAAATGCCTCGAAGATTGCTTGGTTAGCTGTAAAATGTGCAAATTTGATGTAAGGGCAGGCTTGGTAAAGAATTTGGTAAATCTTGAAGATTTCATGGGAGTCTGGAGGGAAAGGAGTGAAGGGTTTTGAATTTGAGGTGGTAGGTTTTGTTGTTAGGGTTGCGGCCAGCCTTGCGCTTAGGGCTTCGGTGAAACAGGAGGCTACACGTTGCATGGAGTCTCCGAGGGGTGTTACTACTCGGTTGAGGTGGTGGAGGTATCTTCTTGCCAGCATGTAGTCCTCTCTTGCAACTGCTTCGGCACAGGCTAGAAGGAGGTGCACCAGTTGGAGCCCGCTGTCATGCTCCTGTCATACAAGTCAATTAAGATCAATGATGTCACAATTAATAATATGTAATTTTATTCTTAAAAATTTGGAACCAAGAAAATATATATAAGAGATTTGGTAAGAAAGTTAAGACTTGTTAATTTTAAGGCATAGCGTTAGCGGGCATGGGAAAATATTGCATCCGAATAGCATATATAGAGGACGACGGAGTTGTGTGGAGCCAAGGGTCAGGCCACTCACAGTTTTTGGAAATTCTTTTTTTAATCCCTTAAAATTCTTCTAACTTTTCCTTTAGGCCCTTTGAAGAAAAATATATAAAGCACTCAACTATATATAGTAACATTACATTTAGTGATTAATTATTTTGTTTTTAGCTAAGCACATATTCTGTTTGGCCGTGAGAAGAAAATTAGTGGTCTCAACCCTGCGCACGATACTCTTTGTAGTTCAATAATGAACTAAGATGCAACCTTCTTCTATAACCTTGACAAGTGTTAAGTACTTGATATATAGTAATATTGTAATGACAATGACATCCTCCGTCATTTTCGCACGTGTTTATCTCGATCTCTTATCATATGGTCAGAAAAATAGGCATCCCATGATAAGTAAGGATGCTATATATAACTGCAAGCAAGCAGATTAAAAAAAAAAAAAGAAGAAGAAAAAGAGAGAGAGAGAGGTTTTACCTGCTCTGGAGCAATGGATAGAGGGATTATCAAGGTATTGTCAATATTTTGTGCTTGCTGCAATTGTTGAGCTGTGTGTGGTGGTGGATGTTGCTGTTTTTGCTTTTCTTGCTGCCTTTCTTCCTGTAATTGCTGTAATAATGGTGCTGGTGCAGTCCCCATTGATCTCATCTGATAAACATCACTCTCTTGACTATGTTGCGAACTCCCTCCATGGGCCGACGTTTCAGGCCCACAAAACCTCGAAGAATTTGGCATCGTCAAGCAGTCCAACAATGCTGGAACTGTTGTTAGAGCATCATAATATTCTGATGATGATGATTTTTTTATCGATAAAAACTCATTTTCTTTCTCGTAATCATCCAAGAAATTCTCAAGAGCAGGCAAGGAAAGGCTCTCCACTTGCATAAATTGGTTATTATTAGGAGAAGTATTAAACACCCTATGCAATGGGCTCAGGCCCTTACCTTTATTATTTGTGCTGCTATAATGCCCAAGCGGAGACGAATCCCGAGGAGGAGACCAGCCATGCATGGGCTGATCATGAACATAGTTGTAATTATAATTTGTTCCTTGTGGGGATGGTAAGGTATTCCTCACCGGTGATGAGATCATGAAGTCGCCGCCGTCGAGCTGATCACAGAAAAATGACTCCCATAATGAATTCTCCGGCGACTGAACTTCCATTTCTTCAAATTTTAGACAAGGAAAATTTAGGCTTGATGGGGTTAAACCGTTTTGCTCAAAACCAGAGGTTAAAGTACTGGTGGTTTTAGATTCCAACACCCACGAATCGTTGGAAGAAGTTGGCAACAGTTTTGAGCAACAACTCTCACTCTTCAAACTCCCCGTGCTTCCACATAAAGAATCAATCATCATTTTTCCCCGGCCCCCTCAGAATTAGAGCAAGTTTTTTATTTTAGCACCAAAAAACTTATAGACAAGTGTGTGTCAGTGTGTGTGTTTTCTAATCTTTATAATGTCCTTTGGGTTCAAAATTCTTGTAGAGTTTGGGAGAAAAATTTAAAGCTTAGGCTTGTGTTTCTTTCTCCTTATATGGTAGAAAAGTTTGTCACTTTGTTCAGATACTTTACAGAGGAGAGAGAAATTGAAAAATGGAGACAAAAAATAGATTTAATTGATGTGTTTGGAGGGTAGTAAAAAAATGAATCACCTCACCTCTGTTGGTTCGCCGCTTCTAAGTTTAGTTGTTTTCTAGGGGCAGAAACTAGTCACCTTTGGGACCTCTTTTTAGCTGTAATTGACCCAAAAACTTGGGGGACGCTGCGGATGGAAGTGAAGTTGATGTAATTTTTTTTATAATCTATGCAAAGAAAAATTATATCAACTTAACTTCAATTTATTTGGTTGAATTCCACTAATTTGTTGGGGACGGCCCAGTTGAGAATAGACCATTTCCGATATAAAATAATGTCACAGCCACCTTCCTTCATGCTCATACCGAACGGTCCATTGGTCGATGGAGAATGATAGGAAGAGGCAGCGCAATTGAAGCGAATAATAAACTAAACATGAAAATTTTATTATACTCCTTATGTTAAACTTTAAATTTAAATTGAGATGATTAATTAAAAGTTATGAAATAATAAAACTTATAATAATGAGTTATTTTTTAGATATTTTATAATATTTATTATTATATTGATTACAATTAAAAAAAATATGTTAATCTCGAATTTAAAAATCTCTTAAGTTGACTTAAAAAAATAACAATAATCAAATGATATAGTATTATTTTGGGGTTATCACTTTTTATTTGGTATATGCTAGCCTCATTTAATATCAATATTTCGATCTAAGTTAATAATTGAAAACTTTTCTCGAGCTAGTACTCCTTTTTGTTTCCAAATAACATATTGAGTTGATTCCCATTTACTAGTTATACTACACATTTATAATTGGTGTCAATATTATTTGAAAATAAATATATTATTATTTATCTTAAAATGGAACTACTAAGTATAATAATAGGAAAAAAGTAAGGGGGAGAGAGTTACAAAAGAAGGTGAGAGGTAGGAACAAAAAAGTGGATATTGGCGAAGGCGTCGGCTAGACTTTGGATTTCCCAAAAGGAATTTGTCCCTTTACCCTTTCCTTTCCTTTCAACATTTTCTTATCAGTCGGCATCTCTCTTTGTAAGTAACTCAACTCGTATACATAAAAAATAAAAATAATCACGCGTTTATTTTATTTTTTAAACTTTCGCCATGCCATAATTCCGTTTCACGTGTAATTCCTTAAATATTTGTCCTTACGACAAAATTATTATAATGTGTTTTTTAATACAACTTTCAAGAATATTTATTATTATTATTATTATTATTATTGTCATTCCACATAATTTATTTAGAAGTTTAAGTTTTGGCGTTCATACTGGTAAATATGCATGTAGCCAAGGCAGAATAACAAGGTCTCTGGATTTTTCATTGGTTCTACTTGGAAAAATAAATTTAAGGGAATTGGTATTTTCGCAGCTCAGACTCAACTCTCCCTCTCTCTCCATCCATCTTAAAATTTTAATTTCAATGAAAACTCAGAAAAAGAGGGCTATTGGGTGGGTTTCTAACAAATTATAACATGGGCAAATTGGACAAAAATAATAATAATGAGTTTAAGTTAAAACACGGTCTCCACTGTGTAAATATCAATTCCTTAAATTAAATTTATTTCATTTTTGTTACATCAATTCTAATATAAAATACTACTCGTATAATTAATTATAAAAGCCAATTTGGATAAGATGTTGTAGATCCACATATATTGTATTCCCAAGGTCGTTGATGGGTAATTCTGATATTGATGTATTTGGAATTGGAAGTAAGATTATGGAATATTTTTTTTATACGTAATCGGAGAGACAATATCTTCTAACTTCATCAGATTGATTCTTCTATGTGGGTATTAATACTATACAAAACATATATAAACATCAAAATAATGAACTTTTTTATTAACTAATTAAATTTTTGAATGGATCTCAACATTAATTATCTGTTAATTTGTAAAAACAAGCAACAGGTTGAGTATGGATATTTATATTGTTTATATATATATATGTATATATATATATATATATACTATCCTGATCACACCTTTATCCAACTCACCCTAAATTTCACCTCCCTTTAATGGTTTTGAATTCAATGACATTTTAAATAAGTCTAGTACTATATATTAGCTTATGTGGATTTTTTTCCTAAAATTACTTTACTAACATATAAATATAGAACGATCTTTCAAACTATATAGGCCATAATTATGTCGGGATAAATAAAATAGTGAAAGAGAGAAAGACAAACGACAATCAAAAATTTAAACTCCACTTCATTTTGGAATTTTACCAACAATTTGCTATGATATTTTCTGAACCCTTGTGGTTCCAAATTAACAAACATTTTAACCTTTGTTTTATACCTTGTTTCATTATGGTTAGACAAGTCGATGATAGCTGCTGCATAAATAAATGATTACCTTGTAACATATTATGCTTGAATTTGATATTATGGCTTACATAGTTACATATGTACGGTAAAGATCAAGAGCATAATCCTTAAATAGTATAACGTCTTAAATAGCATAATTTTATCAAAACAACGTAGTTTTGGAGGGACGCGGTGGCATTTTTGTAAATACGCGGTGGCATGATATTTATAAAAATGCCACCACGTCCCTCCAAAACTACGTTGTTTTGATAAAATTATGTTATTTAAGGTGGGGCAAAGGTGCAAAAAAACCCCTGATGTTTACACGGATGTCTCACTTCCACCCTAAACTTTTTTTTTTTTCAAAAGTGCCCTTAACGTTATAAATTTTAGGTCAATTGTGCCCCTCCCGTTAAAAATTTTCCAACTAGACAAACGGGCGTGACATGTGGCAAAAATAAAATTTAATACATTTTTTTTATTATTTTCTCTTTCTTCTTTTTCTCTCTATTTCTTCTCCCTCTTTTCTCTCTCTCCTTTCTTCTCCCTCTGTTACGAAAATCACAAAACTAAAATTTACGTCAATTGTTGTTTATTTATGGGGTCGAGATTGGAGCAATAACCGGAATTTTTCTTTAACATGCGACATTTTGAGGAAATGGGGAAACCAAGTCTCTAATGCTGCCTTCTTCACAGATTTAATCAAGTCAGGTACGAAACTCAAACAATCAGCTTGAAGCTCCTCACTTAATTCCTTGAAATCAGCCAGGTACAAGAAATCACAATCCACAAACACAGCCCAACCATCATAATTGGCCAAATGCGGTGTCAAGAATCGGGTAAAAGAAAATTCAGTGCTCTCAAGTTTTCCTCTTTCACGCCAATACAAACCATTTTCGCTCAATCCAGATTGTTTGATGGGTATAACCTCAACAGGGATTGAAGCCCTCTTAAAAATTGAATGCCGACAGACTTTATAAGCAATATCTTCGCGTGGATCGTAACCCACGAAGATCTTGAATGGCTTATTTAAGTTAGAGCCATTGTTCGAATGAACATTGCCATTAGCCATTCCAGTTAGTTCAGAAGGGTTTACAGATTTTACCTCTTGACCATTCGCATTCGCAGCGGTGGCTGGTGACGACATTTCAGTCAAAGATTTGATCCTGCAAAAAAAAAAACAGAAAGAAAATATAATAAAGAAATTTGATTAGAAAGAGAAATTGTGTATGAAAGAATTGGGGGAAATGTAGGGCAGAGAGATTACTAGGGGAAGATATCTAGATTTGGGGATCAAGATTTTCGTATAAAGGAGAAAGAGAAAGAGAAGGAGATTGAGAGAGAGAAAAGAGGGAGAAGAAAGGAGAGAGAGAAAAGAGGGAGAAGAAATAGAGAGAAAAAGAAGAAAGAGAAAATAATAAAAAAAAATGTATTAAATTTTATTTTTGCCACATGTCACGCCCGTTTGTCTAGTTGGAAAATTTTTAACGGGAGGGGCACAATTGACCTAAAATTTATAACGTTAAGGGCACTTTTGGAAAAAAAAAAGTTTAGGGTGGAAGTGAGACATCCGTGTAAACATCAGGGGTTTTTTTGCACCTTTGCCCATTTAAGGTGTTATGCTATTTAAGGATTATGCTCTTGATCCTTACCGTACATATATATATAGCAAAGATCAAAAGCATTCCCCTTATCTAGTATTCCTCCTTAAATAACACTCCTTTATTAAAACGACATCGATTTGAAGGTTCTTAAAAGAGAGTGGTCCCACTTGCTTTCCTTTTATTTACAAAAATACCACCCGCGACCCCACTTGTTTTTTAAAAGAACCTTCAAAACGACGTCGTTTTAACAAAAGAGTGTTATTTAAGGAGGAATGCTAGATACGAAAAGTGAACCGACTATATATACGGTCCTCTTCTTCAGCGAAACTTAAATAGTGAACAAAACGATTTTTTGAGTTATTGAGACAATTTATTTTTGGTTCGATGTTTAAAATTCGCTGAAGAAAGAAATCGTGTATATATATATATATATATATATGATAATAATCCATAACATGTATTTGCTAATCGATTATATCCATACCCCCATCAAGTCAATCCATATTAAAAGAGTTCGACCGTCCGCTAGTTAAACTAGCGGATGTAATATCCATAAAATTTATACTGTGGCTAATGTAATAGTTGTACCTTTTCTTCTTGTTTTTCGACCACACTAGGAAACATGAGCTTCAACTTTTGCGTTGTGTAAATAATATAAAATTTTGAACCTGTAGTTATTTATTTATAAATTTCAAATAATTTGTACCTGACATTTTGTAGCAGCTAATGTGTAGTGCATACTCACATTACAAATTTGTGTTTATATATAATATCGACACAAGCAGTTCTCTTTCAGCAGGAAAAAAAAAGGTTCACTATAATAACAAATATAATTATACAAATAGGATTGACATACACAATTATGTCTACAGAAAATGAATCCATGCATACCTACTGGAGGTACTTATCACGATACCCACTCTCGAGAAATACTATATTAAGTTATGTTTGTTTGTAATGATTATAATTTTGAAATTATAATTTCAAGGTTATTAATAATTTTAAAATTATAATTATAATTTCAAGACTATTAAGTTATTTTATAATTTTGCATTAACAATCTCAAATTTAAATTTAAAAACAAACAAGATACTTGAGATTAATATTCTTATCCCAATTATAATATTTGCAAACAAACATATACTGTAAAAAAAAAACGAATAAAACCGAATAACCGAATAGAACCAAATTTTTTTAACTGAAATATTTCGGTTATTCGATTATTTTTTACAATTCGATTATACCCGTTTTAATTTTTCGATTTTTAGGTTCGGTTTGGTTATTGAGTTTGTGTTATTCAATTAACCAAATCATCAAACTTCTATTCTCGTTTAATTAAAAAACACATAATTAACGTATACGGTATACCTCAAATCCTTAAATCATATCATCTATTCAAATCAGGGTGGTAGCCGGACCACAGCTACCAAATAGTATGTATATATGTTCGGATGTTCCTCCTCCCAAGTGGTCCAAGATCTCTCCAGCTAACTGAAATAAATTAAGTACTAATTCTGCACTAAACTATGTAATATATGTAAAATTGAACCATTCACAAGGGAAAGGGTTAAATTTTTTACACTAAAAATTTGGTCACATCTCAATGACGAGACATTATCTTTCTTTATTTATGTCTCATACATACAATCACGTAAGATTTTCTTCGTTTTAATTCTTATTATTGTGTATATGTTATTATGGATTAAATGAAATTCTCTTAGTTTATTTTCCAAACAAAATAAACATGTGTATATATATATATATATATATGGGTTATATGATATCTGAATATGTACAGACACATGAAATTATACGATGAGTTTTTTAAATTTATCGCGATGGCTTCACCCGTCGCTATATCCTCAGAATAAATACATGACGTCGGCTCACACGCCGCCATACTCAAAAAATCTGTCGCCATAATCGATCGCATAATACATGTCTGTTGATAAATTTTTCTCATATATATATATATATATATATATATATATATATATATGACTAACTCAACTCATCCCATCCCAACTGCATTCTAGATATGATGTTATTGGCCAGGAACGAGCTGCAAGGATAAGATAAAAAGTGAGTTCTACCTTATCTCTTTCCTCCCAAAGCTAAAGATCTTCATTTAGCCTCATAATAATAGTAATAGTAATATACCAGCTTATGAGATTGAGCATTATGCCCTAGCCTTATGATCCTTATCTCCTGCTTTTTGGACAATTTAACATCAGACAAGATACATTCCATGAACCAACCAAGTCATGGGTTATGCTGCATATCAAAGGAAACAGAATTTGAGGCAGGCACATTGAGACACAGTATTACTGGGTAACCAATTAATTAAACAAGAATAGATGTAATCATCATGTGTATACTTTCTTCTTCTAGTATCTATGAATGTTAGTCGAGGATAAGATAGTTGTTTCAAAAATGCCTATCGTGGAAACAACATCATGACTGAAATATTTTCTAGAAAAAGTTTTCCATGATACAAACAGAGCAATAAGCTTTAATCAACACATGGAAGCCACATCATGAATATATATATATATATATATATATATATATATATATATATATATCCAAACAAAGTGAATTTACATCTGTTATATACTACTACTACTTATAGTCCACATTCTGCCAGAGGACATTCACATGTCTTTGTTTTTGTTGAATAGGAAAAAGATTTCTCAGATCTTCTGTTAAAGTTGAATCGCTTGGTTCTCCATCAAAGCTCATGTCACTCATTATCCCCCACCACACCATACGCCCACGCCCAATTTTTCCTAATCATTCTACATAATAATAATGTTGTAGCCAACCATAGCTATTTACACAACACCAACAAGCTACCAACAACCATTTCCACCAAGAAATCTCCTCTAGTCTAATATGGATTCAAAATTACTTTTTCTAATATCAGCATCCATGTTATTCATATCACTCCCTTTTCTAGTTGAACCAGCAAAAATTAGTCCCCAGATAACAGTCATGGGCATTGTTTACTGTGACATCTGTTCTAATAACACCTTTTCCAGGAACAGCTACTTCTTACCAGGTAACTAACTAATTCTCATTTATTAATATTAATTTCTGGGTAAGTAGGTAGGTACTGATGGTTTCATGCATGTTTGATAATAATCAGGTGCTGAAGTTAAAATAGATTGCAGGTTTGAAGTAACTTCTCCGAGAACAACAGAACAAATAACATTCTCGGTAAACAGAAGTACAAACAGACATGGGGTTTATAAGTTGGAATTACCGGCCGTGGTGGACGGAATAGAATGTGCTAGAGATAAATCAATAGGGAACTTGTGCAGGGCAAGCTTAATGGGGAGCTCAAACGCTGCTTGTAATGTCCCTGGTTACAAAAGCACCACAGATGAAATCACAATCAAATCAGAACAAGCAAATCTCTGCATTTACAGCCTTAGTCCTATGAATTTTCGACCATCCCAAAGAGATACTGCCTTGTGTGGAAATTAATTAGAGAAGACATACTCTCTCTCGTCTGTCTGTGTTTACTCTTCCCCTTGTTTATTTATTAGTAAAATGTAATCATCTTGCCAACTTAGTTAATTTCTTTTCTCTGTTAGTCTACCAATGTTGTTAAAGATTGTTATTATATATATATATATATATATATATATATATATATATATATATAAATAAATTGAGTTTTATTTTCTGTATGCAGCATAACACTAACACTTCATCATTAATTCATAGCTAGTTTCTTTCTACATCCACTTATTCTCTATCAAATTTCATACATCTTAATGATTTCTTTTCACAGGAGTATTATTTATTGCCTTGTCTTCAACTTTTAATCCTTAGTGAAGATTATCTAATAGTATTTCATAAATCATTATGTAATTGTATCCATCTACATTAAATACTAAAACATCAGTGTGGTGAAGTAGAGTAGAAAAACTGATATTCTTTTAATAATATGCAGAATCAAATTCAAAACATAAAATAGAGCCAAATGACTTCTTAGTAGACCACCATCTCTGTGATTTGTGACTTTTGGACAAATTCGGAAAAACTTATATAAAATTAAAATAAAAGAGTAGAGTTGTCTGTGATTTATTTTTATTTTATTAATAAAACAAAATCATTTTAAATGTTGCTTATTGCTTTAACCTTTTATTCATTCGACTTGTGTTTCTAAATTTTTTTTTTGGGTAATATACGACAAAAATATCTTTCTTTTTCGAAAAATTTATCCATTTATTGAAAATTTTGAAAAAGAAAATGCCAGTATTTTTTTATTAATTTTCTTTTAACTCATAAAACTTACAAAAAAAAATCTCAAATAAGGTAAGTTAAATGGACAAAAAATAAATTTTTCATCTATTCTTTTATTTTTACTTTGTCAAATTTTTTAACAATGAAATTAATCTTTTTTTTTTTTCAAATAAGGCTATATTATCGATAGTATAAAATAAATACATTTTATCCACACATAATTCATTAGTTATGTTTCATGATTATACTATTATTGATGTAAAATAAGTTATTACACTATCAATGCATAAAAGTTTAACTTCTCCTTTTATCCTTTTAATAACAGTAAAATTCTCGTTTATTACAAGAGTAATAAGGTAGTGATGGTAATATGCACAATTTTTTGTAAAATTCCTACTTTAAATAAAAAAAATCAAATAAATACAATTTAAAATATACATTACTTTATATTTTCTGTCATCTCATAAATGAAAATATTCATGATTTATTTATCAAACACCAACATTAAAAAATAGAGGTGATAAGGGCCCATCAAGAACAATACAACCGTAACTAGAAGTGAGTATTTTAGTTTTGGGCCTTGGGCAAGATTGAAAAACATAAGTGTTTCGAAAGGTAAAGCCTAAGCCCAAGCTAAGCGAACCAGGCCTGCAATTAAGTCTAACGAAAACGACATCGTCTAGAAACATCTGGCCGCATAAGTATATATATTTTAATATTTGCTCATTCATCAGGCAGAGTTGTTTTTCAAGTTTTTAGGGTTAGTGTCTCGCCGTTGCTAAACCCTAATATAGCAGAGCCGAGCCGAGCCAAACATCTTCAACAAATGGTGAGCCTCTCATCTCTCTGTATCCATCTAAATATGCTGTAATTATCTTCTTATACAATTGTCTATCTCCAATTACAATTGATAACATGTTTAAAATTATGAAAGTATAAATTTATTTGAGAAATGATATCAAAATGTCACATCTTCCATTTTATTTTGATTAATGTCTCATCTTCACCATAACTCCTGATTTTTGTTCACCGATTTGTTGTAAAGTGGATATATTTATACTTATATATAATTTTGTTCTCTAATTTGAAGGCTCCGAAGAGAGGTGTTAAGCTTCCAGTGCCAGCTAAGAAGAAGACGCCGGTATGAATACCTTTAAATACATATATATATGTATATATATATATATATATATTAAAATTTGTAAATTTACTTTAATCTGAATGATAACGTGTGGGGTTTATTTTTCTAGGAGAAGATCGTCAACCCATTGTTTGAGAAGCGGCCGAAGCAGTTTGGAATAGGAGGGGCGTTGCCTCCGAAGAGAGATCTGCATCGATTCGTGAGATGGCCGAAGGTGGTTCAAATCCAGAGGAAGAGGATGATTCTCAAGCAACGTTTGAAGGTCCCACCTGCCTTGAATCAGTTCACTAAGACCCTTGACAAGAATCTTGGTCAGCTGTTTAACCTTATTTTATTTGTTCATTTGGTTTATTTTAGTGGGTCTGGTTGTAGGAAACTGTTGCTGTAGTGTAATGGCTAATTGTGTAGAATTTATGAGTATTGTGTTATAAGGTCTACATGAAGAATGCTATAGGTTTTGTTGAAATCAGTTTAATGCCAATTATTTAGTTTAAGTATTTGTATAATTGTATTTGAAACATATTCTCAGGCTTCTGCTAGATGTTTTGTGTAAAAGTTCAACAAATTAAACTAGTGCAATGGTGTCTATGCATCTCATTTTTTGTTACTGTGTGGAAGTTATATTTTTTTTCTCTATGAACGCATCTAGCTGATTATAGTTGGACAATCCTTGGTTATTGAATAATGTTGGTGAACTGTTTGATATAAATTTGGAGTTTTTGATACTGAAACTGATTTTTAATTATATCCTATCCTGTGATTCTTAGAATACTACTGAAAAGAATTACTTTATTTCATAGTTGGTGATTTCTTTATCCTTTTGATCAATATAGTCCACAGATGAAGAGTCCATTTAAGATTTAAGTTAATCTTAAATGTAAAACTTTAGCAAGAGGCTTAATTCATCAGTTAATAAATTAAGGTTGCTAGTTTCAGACCTTGCCTAGCTTTAAACTATTCCAAAAAAATGAATATTCAAGCATACCCTTTAGGCTTTTGGTATGGGCACAACTTGGTTGTAATTATATATACTGTTTTAACACACTACTTTTTACGTTGCCCTGTTTAAAGTTAAGGAAAATCTAATAGTCACTGAGCTAACTTGGGGTTTGGCCTGCTAGTGAAACTAAAGTGGCCATTTGTGCTGACAACTTTTTTCTTCATATATTCCAAGTGATATTTTTAATTTCTCATGTAAATTGTCTATTACACATTCTTTAAATGAACTGGCTGAAGTATTGTATTTGCTTCTTCATTTACTTGTATTGAGCATTCATTTGATGTCTACATAAATTGTTATTTCTGTTAAAATATGCAGCAACAAGTTTGTTCAAGATGCTTCTCAAGTACAGGCCTGAAGATAAGGCTGCAAAGAAAGAGCGCCTTCTGAAAAAAGCTCAGGCTGAGACTGAAGGAAAAACTCCCGAGACCAAGAAGCCTATTGTTGTGAAATATGGTCTGAACCATGTCACCTACCTTATTGAGCAGGTTTCCTCCAACACTGTTTTATTCTGTTCATGGGTTATATCTCTTGGATATCTTAATAGTATTTATTTTCCTAATAAGAAGTTGTAATACTCCCTTGCAGAATAAAGCACAGTTGGTGGTTATTGCTCATGATGTGGACCCTATTGAATTGGTAGTCTGGCTTCCTGCATTATGCAGGAAGATGGAAATTCCATACTGCATTGTGAAGGGAAAAGCACGGTTGGGAACTGTAAGTGTCCTTCATTCTTGTATTTTAGAAGATTTCTGGAAAAGAAGGTTTATGGAGCAGAGACTAATATATTGTGGATTATTGCCAGATTGTTCACCAAAAAACTGCAGCTGTTTTGTGCTTGACCACAGTGAAGAATGAAGATAAGTTGGAATTCAGCAAAATATTGGAAGCTATTAAGGTAGCATTTATTATCTACTATGTTTCACTTTTTTGGACAGATTAATACCCTATTATCTTATATTTGTTAGCAATTATATGTTGTTTTGAAAGTTAGTTTAATTTTCCTTTTGTTTTTATTTCAGGCTAATTTCAATGACAAATATGATGAGTATAGAAAGAAGTGGGGAGGTGGTATCATGGGTTCGAAATCCCAAGCAAAAACGAAGGCCAAAGATAGGCTTCTTGCCAAGGAAGCTGCTCAGAGGCTGAACTAGAAGCTTTAGTCATCTGTTGCCTGCCAATCAGGCTATAAACATTTTGAAGCTTTTTAAGTGGTAGATTACTGCTGAGTTTTAATTTTGTTGAGAGCAAATTATGGTATTTGCGTGTTGTTTGCTTTAGACTGATGGATGATTAGCAGTTGGTTATAAGTTATTTATTTTGGTCAATTTTCATGATGTATGTCTTGAAGAGCTGTGATCTTGAGGTTTTCCTTCACAAAGTTGTGGTCGATTGAATTTTTGCAATTGAACATTAGTATCCAGAATTTGTCACTCCTTAAACTCCCTCTCAAACCAAATATCATTTGTAGTTTGTAGTTTTTGGTAACAATTTCATAAACTTTACTTCTGGTCTCCTCATTTCCACGAGCTCTTCATTTACATAAGCTCTTCTCTGGTTCTAGACACTGCAATTCAGGCTCTTTGAAATCTAAATATTAACCCATAAATTTTTGATGAACCAACCAGCTTCTCCCTATAAAGAGAATAGAGCTGAATCAGCTTCCCTAGTTTGAGCGATCTAGGTGCTGGTTTGGTAGAAATTGCATAGAGATTGGTTAGAAGTATTGTATAAGGTGATTTTCAGCAACCACTACATGAATGTAATTTCTCCATTTTAGGGGAAATAACATCCTGAGTATGCACTCCAAGTCCCGGCTAGTCATTAATGACAATTCTAAAATCAGTTGGCCATTTCAGATAATGTGATGCTTGAAGGTAACCAACAAACAAATTTCCTCTTATCTTTGACTTTCAATTATTTTATAATGTCATTAACAAATTTTATTTTATTTTTTCTGGGTGTGAGTTAATAAATACGTGGTTGACTGAGTAAAAACTACGGGTTTTAAATTGAGCTTTTGGATTTCATTAGATATGACTTAGATTTGAAGTGTGTAGAGGAATCAATTTTGTAGCAACTTGTTACCTTTGCGCACTTGTAGGAGGAGCAAATAACAGAAATGTTGGTTGCATTAATAAGGAGGCCAAGCCACATGATCTCTTCTTGATTTATATCCACGAAAAGGCTTTACGCTTATTATTTTTTATATATATATATTGCAATATTACGGTCCTGACAAATATTACAGAGTACAAGCTCTTAATTGTTAGTAACCCAAAAAAATAAAGTATATGGAGCTGAAAAATGCTTCTCTAACTTGATATACATATCCTTAAAATTAGGGCCCCAAAAAATTAATGGAATTTAAAATTTGATAAAAAGAAATAAAACAACACTAGAGGTTGTTAATTGACTGGCTGAGATGGTTTGGGTTTCTTCTGTCCCGTCTCATTCTCTGATCTTTTCTCCCATTCTTCTGATAGAAAATAAAGACTAGTCTAAGTTTTTCCATTAGATGATGGCGCGTTTTCTGTTTTACTAGTCTCTTTCTTGGCCTTGGGTGAGAGATTAAGGATTAAGAAAGGTGTGGTCAGGTGTGTACAAATTTAATTACCATAAAAGGAGGAGGAGGAGGAGAAATGGGTTCGTTATTAATGGAACCGGATGATGTAGCAACTTATGCAAGCATCTTTCACCCACCAGAAGGTAATATTTCAGGTCTGTGCCTCTCCGTTAAAAACATCCACTCCAGAGGCATCTTTCACGGTGCCCGTCCCTTTGATTACGCCGTCCCTCGGCTTTTGGCGCAACTCTCTTTAGCCTCTTCCATCATTTTCTTCACTTCTCGTCTCCTCAGGCCTCTCCACCAAACCACCATGGTTTCACACGTATTGGTATGTACATAATAATCTTGGAAACCACTCTATTTTAATATTCTTTTATTTTTTAAAAGAATTATCAAAACGACGATATAATTTTAATAAAAATATGCTATTTAAGAGAGGTATGCTATTATAACTTTTTTTAATCCAAACTTGCATTCTAATGTTCCCTCCACTTGTAGGGTGGTTTGCTACTAGGTCCATCCTTTCTGGGACATTTCTCAACATTTACAGCAACAGTGTTTCCATTTCAAGGTCTCGTATTGTTAGATGGACTTGCTATATTAGGCTACATGTTCTACTTCTTCCTGATAGGAGTAAAAATTGACATTTCAATATTGAAGAGTTTAGAGAAAAGGGATTTCATTATTGGCATTTCTACAGTGGCACTTGCGATCGTTGTAAGCGTCTCATGGTCAATTCTAATAATGGGCAGTAATATCAAACTAGAGCCAGAGATAGCCAACGGACTTCCTATCGTAGGGACAATATCATCCGTCCTAGCCTTCCCAATGGTTGCTCACTACCTCACTGAACTTAATATGCTAAATTCCGTGATTGGAAGAATGGCCTTAACCACGTCCCTGATCAGCAACTTATTTAGTTTTTCTCTTATATCTTTCACCATCATATCAAACCAACATGGCGGGAGGTACATTATGTTAAGATCAGTTCTCGTCACGGTTGTGATGGCAATCTTTTACCTTTTCCCAGTTCGAGCATTATTTGTGTGGCTGCTTCGGAGGATCCCAGAGGGGCAGCCGTTGAAACGAGGCTTCATCTATCTGGTACTTGTAGGCATCTTGATGTCTGGGCTTTGCAGTCATGCCAGTAACTTGAGCCTATTCTACGGACCGTTGCTTTATGGGATGGCAATACCGGCTGGGCCGCCTTTGGGATCTGCTTTAGTAGAGAAGCTTGAACTTATAAACTCTTGTTTCTTCATGCCACTTTACTTTGTGAAAAATGGATTGGTGGTGGATATATTTTCCGTCAAGTTCAAGAATTATTTGGTTGTGCAATTCATCATCCTTGTGGCCTGCGCGGGGAAGTTTCTTGGAGCACTCATCTCTTCAGTTTGCTGCAATGTGCCCCCCAGGGATGCTATCTCGCTCGGCCTAGTTATGAACATCCAAGGTCTTCTTGAACTTGGCATGTTTAAAATGATGAAGCATTCAAAGGTATGTTCACACATGTTCTCTGTTTTAGTTGCAGTGAAATATCCCAAACTTAGAATAAATTGAAGAATGGAAATGTAGCAAAGCAGATGAAAAAAAAAATGAAGCTAACATATACCAAATATAGCACAGTAGATGATATGATAATAATAAATCAAATGGAGTACTTACTATTACAGTATCAACTTGTAACAAAAGTTTGAATTTCTTGATGCAGGCAATAGACAATGAAACTTTTGTAGTCTTGTGCGTATCATTGGTAATTGTGAGTGCCACAATCACCCCCATAATGAGACACCTATATGATCCTACAAAGAGATACACTGTCTACAAGAGGAGGACCATTTTGCTCTCAAAACCTGATTCTGAACTTTGCATACTAGCATGCCTACACAACGAAGAAAACCTCCCCACCACCATCAACATCCTTGAAGCTATTAATCCGACCAAACGCACCCCTATTTGCATCTACGCTCTCCACCTCGTCGAGCTCGTAGGCCGTCTTGATCCCCTCCTCATATCCCACAAGCTGATGAAAAAGCCCTCTACAAAAGCCTCCACTTCAAAAGGCATTGTAAATGCCTTCAGATTGTTTGAACAAAGCTACGGCCGCCACATTGCCTCGGCACACCCCTTTACTGCGGTAGCAGCTTATCCAACAATGCATGATGAAGTATGCGCAATGGCACTTGACAAGAGAGTTTCAGTCATAATAATCCCTTTCCACAAAAGATTGACCGACAGCAATGTTACTACAGAGTTGAATAAGAAGGCTATTAGGATGATGAATGATAAAATCCTTAAATCCGCGCCTTGCTCCGTGGTAATCATTGTTGACAGGGGACTGCTGCACAGCGCGAGGCCTGCATTGTCAACGTGGTCCCCATATCGGATTGCAGTTTTGTTCTTAGGTGGCGCTGATGATAGGGAAGCACTTGCTTTAGGGGCACGAATGGCTGGACAACCAAATATCAACCTGACAATTGTTAGGCTGCTTGAGAATAGACAAACTCCCGGCGGTCAAAATACTAGCTCTGAAAGGAATGCGGATAATGATGTTGTAAGTGAGTTTAAACGTAATCTGGCCGGAAATTATCAGGTGATGTACTTGGAGGAGGTTGTTATGGACGGGACGGGAACGGTTACCGTTATCCGATCCATGGAGAACAATTATGAGCTTATTATTGTGGGAAGATGTCATGACACGTGGTCACCGCTGGTGCTAGGACTGTCAGGTTGGCACGAGGAGACGGAGCTGGGTGATGTTGGAGACATGCTAGCTTCGGCGGATTTTAGAGGGAATGCCACCATCTTGGTGGTGCAACAACATAACAATGTAAAGCAGTGAAGGAAAAACAAGAACAAAGATGAAGATGATTTTACAGTCCACGCTGATTAAATTTTCCTTACCACATATAAAAAGGTCTAATTTTGGCCAAATTTGTTTAATGATTTACGTTAAAATCAAATCTTGAGAATGCCCAAAAGAAATAAGGTGATGAGATTACATGGTTTTGTGGAAGTGGAATTTATCATTCTATATTCTGCATAACTAAGTGCATAACGAAGGAATGATAGTTACCTCCTGCAGCATCCATTCAGTTTTGACAAAATCATTAGAATTCAACAAATACCAAGTGACAGGTAAATTATATGCACAAAAACACACTATAAAATTCAAATCTGTACAACCATTTGTCTATTTATGTACATCCCTAGTAATATTAAACTGTACACATTTATATACTTTTAGAGCATGACTTTCCACCTGGACTGATTTTTTACAGTATAAGGAGTACCCCAATATCTTCTATCAAATATCAAGACAAACACTAGCAAAACCCTGCACAATATTCACAGTGCTATCTAGTTCTGTGGAAGAGTTGACGTATTTACCCTGTTTCTAATTCTCAAACTAATATACACTTCAAGATATCAGGAGTAGGATCTTATCAATTTGAAATTCTGGAAAGTTCGTGCTTTAAAGAGGTTCCCAAAGAGGAAGCTTTTTGTTTTCTCCTGGGGTGGATTTGGTGAATTACTTGAGTTCTGTCTTACATGCAGTACTGCTTGTCCAATCTGTCGCCGAATGGACTCAATTATCTTGGGATCAACTGGATTACCTGTCACATCAGTGACATAGAATGTATCTTTGGCTTTCCCACCTTTAGTCGAAATTTCTGCTCTTTTAATACACAAGCTATTCTCCCTGAATATCCTGGTAATATCTGACAAAAGTCCAACTCGATCTTCTGAAAACAATTCTAGCTCCAGTGCCTGCAATAACTAGCATAAACACTTTAGAGCAGGATCAACCAATATTCTTACTGGAACATAAACTCTACATTTATTTCATTTTTCTATGAGAGTTGTCAACATACCTCAGATGCTCGCCTTTCAATGGCCGCTTCAAGGCATTGCCTGACACGCTCTCGTTCAGCCTCAGAGCTTATAGGGAGCCCATCAACATGCCGGATATAGTATTCCTGCATCAAAGAAACAGTTCAATTATATTCCAAAGATACTATTAACTGAGCATACTCGATGCACTGTGAAGAAAGTTCAGATGCACCCATCAAAAGTGGAGTTCAATAACAGTGGAACATGTAGTGAGCAGAAAATCGATGACATCATCTAAAGTTTCAGAAAATATCATATTGTGATGCATACGAGATCAAATCTTATTGATAAAAGAATCAAAATCAATTCACTCATAGAATCAAACTGTCCAATCCAATTTCCATTTTTGTATCAACTGCCGGTTACATAAAATGAATTTTACCTGATATGCTTCCATCCTCCCAGTGTGGACTACTCCATGAAAAACTACATATTGCATGTCAGTTAGGGTGCAGAGAGCATCAAACAACAGCTTAGGCCGGTCTTTGGATCTCATAGTAATCACCGTGTAGTCCTTTTCAATACAATCCACAATAGCTACATGCGGTCTTGAGCACTTGTCATCAACTTTTCCTTCTCCAGCTCTTTCAACCTGTTCATAGTCGCGATCAGCAAACATAATTTGATGCAATCTTCTCTCCCTATGCGTGACTCCAGGTGGTGAAAGTGTCATATTTGCTGTCTTCAAGTCATTACTTCCTTTAAGAACATTGCAAAGGAGTTCCTTAATAGTTGAGAGCCTTTTTGGGTCTTCAATTGCACATCCTGTGGCATCATCTGTCACATGAACCACAGCTGCAGCTCTAGCATTGTGAGTCCATATCTCAGCATTCACCACATTACAGTGAAGGCCAGTAAGAACCGCACATACTTCAGACAATAGACCGGGTCTGTCCGTTCCGGTTAGTTCAATTGAGGTGTGATTTTCAGAAGGCATCAGTCCAACAGAACCCCTCAATGGAGATACAAAAAAGGCATCACTTTCAAGTGTCTGCAAAAATTAGAGTGACAAGAACCGCTTGAAGGATTTGGAAAATTTTAGTCAATTAGATAGAAATGTACATGACAATTGGATTACTTTCACCCTATAACACCAAAAGAAAGGCGGGGTGGGGTGGGGGAGGGTTGAAATAGAGCATGGTAGGCTTGCTGATATTCAAGAGAGCCTAAAAATCTAAGATGCAAGTTAAATAAATGCAATTCCAATTCCCCCCACCCCCATCTCCACCTCCACTCTCCTCCCTGTTTCATTATTTCCTCTGCTTAGTGAAAGAGGTACTTGGGACTACAGGTACTTCAACTAATTTCAAGAACTACAACTTTTCAGGTTAATGCATTCTTTATGTTAAACAAAATCTATAGCAATTTGCTACCTCAAAAATATTTAAAAGAAGAAAAGAAAGATTAAACAACAAGGAGTTGCTTACCTTTTGAATATATCTGATGATTTCTTCATCTCTAATTTTGAATCCTTCACGATCAATCACATAAAACACTGTAATATTACATTCAGAGTTATGAAGATAATGGAGAAACATGTTTTTGTCTCTTTTTTTTGTTTTCTTTTTTGGTTTTGTTTTTTTAACCTTTTACTTATTATACCAATTAGATTTGAGCAGTTAAGCAGAAACAATACCATCCATGAACCATCCCCCATCAGATGAGATGTATGCTTTGGTGATAACAAGGTCCAAATCTGTAAGAACTTGAACAACTTCCAGCAGGATACCGTGTTTGTTGACACTGTCAACCTATAAACGATGGACCATGCATATCATAATTAGAAATTTGGAGAAACTAGCAAACCAAACTGAACCCAGCTCTGACCTATTCCTGAAATATTTGCGCAACAAGTTATAAATTAGAAGGCACAAATCATACCTGTATAATAGTTGTATCCACACTAGAATTGTTGTCAATTGTGACCCTGTTTCAACAAGAGGAAACTAAGAACATCAATTAAATATCCAGAAAGGAGCCCTAAAAGACTAAAAATGGGCATTAATCTGCAAATATCCATAAGTACTGTACAGTAACTATCTGAATCAAGCTAAAATCATAAAAACCAGAAAGAGGGACATCACGCCCACAAAACAAAGCAAAAAATATATATATATATATATATATATATATATATATATATATATCATAGTCAAAAAACATTGAAAGCTAGCTGCTCCTCGGAATAAATTTTCTCTTAACCTACTAACAAACCTTAATTTGAATATCAAAATTTTTTTAGAAGAACAGTTAAACGTCAAACACCATATCCATCAAACTTTCGAGATCATAATAGCAATTTCTTTGCAAGGAAAAAACGATAGTTTTCACAAGAACATTTCAAAAAACAACCCAAAAGCTAAAATTAACTCCAAATAAGCTATAAAACTAAGAACCCAAAACAGGTGAGAGAAATTAAGAGGGCAATAACTTTCTATTAGAAAAAAGGGAAAAGAAACCTGGGTGGGTTCAGCCTCCTGATAAGCTTTGCATATTCATCATCCATTTCTGTTATGTAGAAGAAAAAAAAAACTTTCTTAAAAAGAGAAAGAAAGTCGAAACGATAGGTATGAAAACCCAGATGGATTAAAAAAAGTTACGCTAGAAATATAATGATTGCCTCCAAAATGTGCGGAAGAACTAACTATAAATGAGACTCCAATTTCAACGAGGAGAGAGAAAATAGAAATAGAAAGGAGGAGACTAGTAGTCCTATTGGCTAATACCGCATTTGACGAACTGTTAAGCTGACGGAAGAGTTAACTACGCCGTTTCATTTCTGTTAAACTTAGCCCTACATTCTTGAGGTGAATTAGAAAGAATAAGTACATTAAGCTTAATCTTAATTCATAATTTATTTATTTTATGTTACATGCCCTAAAAAAGGCTGAGCAATTTTATTTAGGAAACTAATATTTTTATGTGATATTTTGATATTTTCACATAAAAATTATCCCTGTAAAATTTATAGCAATAATTTTTATCGTCGCTATACATCTATAATGACACTTTTCATATAAAAATATTAAAATAAAAAAAAATATCAATTTTTATTTAGAAAATTGATATTTACAAGCAACATCCTTCTCAACAAAGGGAGAATATACGAGAGCAGATTCTCTGTCCCAAATTTTTTTGTCCCTTTGTGTCCCTCCACTTAAATTTTCACACATAATCTCTTACTTAACATTAATTAATTTTTAAATTAAATAAAATGACATATGTCAAAATTTAAGTGAGAGACACAAAGAGAACAGAGAATTTGGAGACAGAAAATCTGCTATGAGAATACACTCCCTATCTTATGCCTCTATTAAAATTAAATTTCCGTTGGTGTATTATGTCTCTTGTTAAATAAATGGTCTTAGGTTTAATTTTTGACGGTGACCAAATTATGGTGTGTTTAAATTTTAATTAAAATTAACAAAGCTAACCCCGTTATTTAATGGACTGCTCTATTGAAATCGAATTTGGTGTTTTGGATAAGGAGAATATTGTGAAAGACGTTTACATTTTTCATTTTATTTGATATTTTTATAATAAAAAAATTATTTTATGACATGAATATAAAACTTACTTACCATTCATCTGGTGATAAGGTTACGAAATTTATAATTATTTTATAAAATTCATTTTCTTATGTAAAAATATATATTTTTCCTTTGGAAGGATATTATTTTTATAATGAAAACTAAATTATTTGTAAAAATATCACTTTCGTCTATTGAATTCTCACAGTTATACTATGTTTGTAATTTATTTTTAGGAGAAATGAAGGGAAGTTTGGGGAAATAATTAAAATTCCTTCAAATTTTTTGTTTTTGAGTTTTTTTAGGGAGGAAAGAAAGATATTTGAAAATAAAATTGATTTTATTTTTGGCTCAAAATTTTTTAGGATTTGGAGGAATGATAAAATTAGATATTTGAGTTCGACTCTCACTCGAAGCACTATAGGGGTCACGAACACCAAGTTTAGGCTTGTTTCTAAAGTCTTGTTCGGTTAGAAAAGTCTGAGTCGTTGTAAGATCAACTCCTCCTCTAAACAAAAAAAATAGATATTTTATATTACCTAAAATAATCTTTTAAAATAAATCAGGTAATTTATTACATTAATAAGTAAGGTTATTATAGTAATAGTATAGTTTAAAAATAAAAATATTTTTCCTTCTCTTCTTCTAAATTCACAAACAAAAAAAAATATAATTAAAATATTCGTATTCATCCTCCCTCTTTTTAAAACTCACAAATATAATAATAAAAAATTATAATCTATTTTTATTCTATATTTTTCTTTTTTTATTTCATCTTTCCAAACTCACACACAACATAATTAGTTTTTTAAAGGTTTGGTAATTTTTGTATAGCTTTCCAAATCTATAATTACCCATCTTTTCATTTGCGTGGGTATTCTAAGGTGACGATGGACACACTGGAGGCACGTGTCTTCTGCAAATTAGTCGGTGGCTTGCCGCTATTTTTTGGCGGCAATTCCCGCGTGGTTTACTGGTTTTCTCCCCCATGTAGTACAAATGATGCGTAACTATCTCCTGCCTCCTGGCCTCTACTTCCTAAATAAAGTAAGTAAAACCGTCTCGAAATAAATATATTTATTATTATTTTAGATAATTCTAAATTAAATATTTATTTATTTTAAATAATTTATTTTTTATAATAATTTATCTATAATAGTCTTATTATTAATTGTTATATTTCTATTTTTTATACATATTTATAGAGCATCGTGTAAAAAATTATGTAATTAAATGAGAATTTAAATATAAATAATTTATCATTTTATTATTTTTTTTAATATGCGCAAAAAATCAACCAAAATTTTTATCGGGAGACGAATGGAGTACTAATAAGAATGCTCTCAACTCTATAGGTTAAAAAAATAATACCTCTTAATTCCGTCTCACAACAATGATTTTTTTTTTGTTAAACATTTTTTATTCAATTCAAATAAGTTCACTTATTAGTGATATTAGTATAAATTAAAATTTTAATATCTTATCATACAATTAGATTAGACATTATTTTTTGAGTATACATAGAACAAAATATATTCTTAACATTTGCGAAATTCGTAAGTAAAACTTTTTTATTTATATATTTTTTCTCATTGGTTATTTACTTATTATAGCATAAATTTAAAGGTCGGCTTTACATATAAGATACAACAAATAAAAAATAATTACAAGAAAAATGCATCAACCAAATAATTACAAAAAATATAATTATTATAAAAATAATATAATTTACATTAATAAGGAAACCTAAAATCAAGGACAAATAACTAACTATAATTAATAATTTAAATTCAAATATTTGGATCTAACAACAAAACTAAATTCAAATTCAAAATAATAATTCAAATTTAAATACTCAAATTCAAATCTTCATCTCCTCACATACACTTTAAAATAAATTTAAAAGTCCGCCACACCGCCGCTTACACCTCACATACTCATGCCTTCCACAAATCATAAATCTCTCCGCTGTCCAAAACGCCAACGAGAATAAGAAGAAGATTCGCCCTACAAAAAATTTAAAAATAAATAGATGTTTTAATGTTCTGAAATTTTTTTTATAACTATTTTGTTACTCATAAATAATAAAATGGTTACCTTTGTATGAATGGTTGGCTACCAACTGCATCACATTCAAACGAAATTGATAACTTAATAAAATTGAATTGGTTACCTTGGTCTGAAGGTTTGGCTACCAACTGCACTATGAAAAAATTGCAGGTGTAAATGTGAAAGTTACTTTGATATGAAGGTTTTGTTACCTTGGTACAAAGGTTTGATTACCTTGATCTGAATATTTGGTAACCAACTGTACTAAAAAAAATTAAAGTATGGAGGTTGATTGATTACTTTGATATGACAGTTTGGTTACCTTGATATAAAGGTTTGGTTACCATCATCCAGTATTCATATCCACCGCCACCTCCATTTTAACCCTTCATTTTAAGAGATAAGCTACTGGAGATATCCAGTCCCCATTCCACTGAATCTTCCTCCAACAATGTCATCCATATCATCAAAACAATGTCATCAAAACCTCCTTTCTCTCCAATCGACAACCCCATCAACAAATATTATCTCTCTGGTACCAAATTTCTCCTTCCCGCATACGATTTACAGAGATCACTTTATTCTCAGCCGATCTTCTTCCAATTTATCGAGTAGTCCGCCCACCCGGAATATTTATATAATAAATACGAAAGCCTTAATTTATATATAGAGAGAGAAAGTGTGGTGGCGGAAGTCGAAAGTCGAATTGAGGCGACAGAAATCATCGTGGAGAGAGAAAGTATTTGAGTGGGGGATAGCTTATATATAGATGAATAGGGTTTTGCTTTGAATTGAAAACACTGGAGACAAAGTTGGGAGATTCCAGGTGTACGACTAACTAATATATATATATATATATATATATATATATATATATATAAAGAAAAAATACGTTGAATTGAATGAAGAAGAAGGGTGACTAACTACAGTTGTTATAGATGAAGAGAGAGAGAAGAAGTCATGGGTATAACTAATCCATAAATTAAGAAATTTTAATTGAATACTAATTCCTTAAATTAAGGAATCCAAATTACACAAATATTGTAAATAAAGTGGGAAGTGTATTAGTTGTGTAAAAATTTTATGAGTGGACTATTGTTGTAATTATTTTTAAAAATATAATAGAATATGTAAATCACCCTAAATTTAATTTAGTTGGTGTTTGTTGGGTCATGATATTTTTCACATTGGGCCCACTTGTTTAGTTAGTCCATTGAGTCCTCATTATTGAGCCTTAAAAGTTATGGGCCTAATCATTATATTATTCATATTGGATCCCTTTAAGACTAAGATTGGGATCAATGGATCAACTTGCTAGATATTTTAATATCTATTACTTTGACTTGTAATGATAAAAAAACATGACAGTTGATTAAGATACCTGCAATGCATTAATGTGGATGGGATTATAGCCGGCCGACGGCATAAACAGTGAAAGAGAAAGGTGACAACCTGCAGGCAGTCGGCAGAAATCACTGAGGAGTGGGTGGCACGGTAAACCGGGCAAGAGAGTATAACCTAACAAGGAAGTCTTCAAGAAAAAGGTACGTACACACACACACACACATTCAACTAGAATTTTCTCTCTCTCAATACGCTAGAGATTATATCCTCCATTGTTAACCCTTGTGAACACGGATACTGACTCTCACGCCTGAGCTATCCCCGACGGTCGAATCCGTCAAGCTTTTGGTGTTTATCGTGTTTACTGTGCAGGATCAGGGCGTCTTACGAGATTGGGACGTTGGAGAAGATCTTGGCGTTAAAATTGGCGCTAGAAGGAGGGCAGTTCTAGTGTCATTGAGTTTTCAATCACATTCATTAAACCTACTTCGGAAGATGGTGAGGAGTAGAGATAATACGTCAGAGGGGAAAGCGATGGTTGTGAGCTCATCGTTGCCTCGTGTTTCAGTAAAGGATCGTCTGGGTCCTTCCAAAAGTGCTCACGAGAGTACGGCATCTAAGCACGAATCAGGGAGTCCTCGTCCGAAGACTCATGACGGAGCCAGACGGAGGTTGGTCTTTGATGCAGATAAGGAGCGTGATCATGGTCGAAGGCGGGTAGAAGGTTCACCATCTAGAACTCACCACCGGCGTGGTCGAGGATACGTGAGTCGCCAAGTTGGTAAAAATGGCAGAGAAGGCAGATAAGGCTTTAGATGTTCTTCTAAAGCAAATGGAAGATATAGCAGAGCAGATGCTTCGGGTGGATGAGTTAAGAGACGAAGCGTCTAGTCATGTTCAATCCGAAAGACGAAGCAGGCATAAGGAGGTACAAAGGCGAGAGGGGAAGGAGCGGAGCACTCTCAGATATTTGTCTCGAGATCGCTTCTCGATCAAGAGAGATCGAGGAGCCAGAACTCCCGTAGCTTCAAAGAAGGCACTTATCATCATTGTTCTCAAAGATCGAGACGACGATGCATTTAATGAGCAAAGTCGAGAGAAGTTGTGCCAGAAACTAGGAAGAGAGAGCATAAACGTGAACATTCTTGTCATGAGGATAGAGTTGTACGTCGGAGTAGATCCAGAAGTCCAATAAAGGTAGTGGGGTCAGCTGGAGGAGGTCGATCCACTCAAAACAGAACGTCGTTCAGGAGAAAGAAGTCTCCTCGTAGCCAGAAGGTGTGTATTTTCTGGTGAAAGAATTGAAGGAGCTCAGAAAGCAGATGGTTGAGGTACAACATGTGAAAGATACTCCGGGAAAGAAGGCGTCCCCGTTTTTCTCGGACATTCTTAAGGAAAAGGCAGACATTACCAAGAAGTTTCCGCGCATGGAGAGTTATGATGGGTCTGGGGACCCTTATGACCATAGCCAGGCGTTCGACCGGCTGATGGATTATTATTATTTCACTGATGCTGCCAAATGTCACACGTTTGCCACAACGTTGAGGAAGGATGCGAGGCAGTGGATGGGGACTTTGTAAGCGGATTCAGTATCTTCATGGATCGAGCTTTGTGATAAGTTCCATGCCCGTTTTGGGAGCAACCGAAGACGAGGGAAGCCTACAGGTTCTTTGGCACAGGTCCGACAGTTCACCAATGAATCCTTAGGTCAGTATGTGAAGAGGTTCAGGGAGGAAGTTGGTCAGGTGTCCTACCTTAATGATTTTCAGGCTGTAGGGTTGTTTCAAAACGGCCTGGATCTGGTGAAGTCTGAGAAACTGGTGAAGAAGCTGATGTTTCACCATCCGAAGAGCTTAGCCGAGGCTTTTGACAAAGCAGAAGGCTATATTGTAGTGGAGGAGGCTATGAATAGGCTGAAACGTCCTTCTTCGGACCGAATAAAAGAGGTAGATACTCATAAGACTGAAGGTGATCAGAAGAGGGCGGGAGGTTATAGTGATCGGCCAGAGGGCAGTTCGAAGAAGTACAACAACTCATTGCGACAGGGAAGTAGTCGTCCACCTGCTCCTACCCCGAAGGTGAATAAGGTTTACACCAAACTGAATACGGATAGGTCGGTAATTTTGGACCAGATCAGGAACCAGCCATTCTTTGAGCCACCTCGTGATAACTATAAGATAGGACATGGCAACTCTCAGAAATATTGTGGCTATCATCAAGCTGCAGGCCATGATACTAATGAGTGTTGTAATCTGAAGGACTTCGTGGAGAAGAAGATTCAGAGCGGTTTGCTGGTTCAGTATATGGCCGGGATGGACCAACAAGATTAGCATAATGTCGACCGTATTGTTCAGACGGTTCAAACGATTCCACCCGTCCAGAATGCTCCAACACCACCACCGAGGCACGTCGTTGATGTAATAACCGGTGGGACAGCAGAGAAATTGGTAGGGAAAAGGAGGAGGGGTACCTAGATTCGGTCATGTCCGTGGCGGGTGCTCCCCCGAAGACCGACAGACCGTTTTCGGGAACAACTATATCTTTCAGTGATGTTGATTATCCTTCGGAGCCCATCGAACCCCATGAAGGAGCCTTGGTGATCACAACACAAGTGGGTTCGGTAGACATAAAGCGAATGATGATTGATAACGGGTCTTCCGTTGATATTTTATATGCCCATGCTTATCAGAGGATGCATCTTGATGGGCGAAAGATGGAGGTCGGGCAGAGGCTCCCTATACGGCTTCAAAGAATTCATCCACCAAAGTTACGTAGCACTATTGAACTTCCAAAGGTCTTTAGCACGTACTCCTCACAGTAGAAATAACTCAGTAAATTTTATGTTGTGCATATAGATTCGGCTTACAACGCCATATTGGGACGACCTACCTTGACTGCTCTCCAAGCAGTGACCTCCATTCCTCACTTCAAGATCAAGTTTCCAACGGCACACGGAGTTGGAGAGGTGGCAGGGGACTTGGATCCGCCCGTCATGTTATCGAATGTCATTATTTCCTGGGAGTAGGGTCAAGATGGCGAGAAGCAATGTAAGACCCGACTTTTATAAATAAAGATGAATTTTTCTATAAATATTATTTTTGAATATTATGGAATAAATTTGATATAATGTTATAGTTGTGGGTAATATTTATAAATTTTGCAAAGTATGCAAGTTGTTATAAAATATTCGTTTGGTGGGGAATATTCTTTTGTTAGGGAATATTCGTATAATGGCTCAATCATCAGTGGACCCTACAACATTATTGTCGGATTGAGAAAACGATAAAAATATTTTTATAAAAATAACTACGGAGGTTTTATTGTTAAAACCGTTGAACTACCCGTTGGTAAAAATACGATGTCTACGCGTGGTTGCATAAGAAGACACTTGCAGATTGATTATTGATGCTTACGTGAGAAGTCACTCAAATTATGCTCAATTATTGCTACAATAATTCACGCATCATATCTCTTATATTATTGATTCAATTATTGTCACAAAAGATTATCATCAGATAATATGTTATAGTATTAAATCAATAATTGAGACGACAAGTTATAAATGATTAATAATTATTGAAAGATTAATTATGTGTTATGATTTGTGGTAAGTTTGATTATTTTATGGGGGCTCATATGTCATCATCTAAGAGTCTCTTCACCAATAATAGTATTTACCTTCGTCAATAGTAATTACCCTTGTGAATAGTATTTACCTTCGTCAATAAGTAATTACCCTTGTGAATAGTATTTACCTTCATCAATAGTATTTACCTTCGTTAATAGTAATTACCTTTACCGGACGTCGAACCACTTGTCGTTTCACATTACAGCGTCCGAACCACTTGTCGCTTCACATTACAAAGCGCCAAACCAAATCGTCGAAGCCACTTGCGCTTTTCACATCTAAGAAAAGCTAAGCTAGAAATCTTCTATAAATAGAGGCCTAGGGCTTCATTATTTTCACTTAATTCATTCAAGCTATAGAGAGAAAGTATAGAGAATAAGAGAGAAGAAGAAGAGTATTTTGTTACTACACTCTTTGCAGATTCAATCTCCTACCAAATGTAAGGGTGTTATTCTTTCTTATTCATGAAGAGAACTTATGTTGTTATTCCATTGCTTATTATTCTGCTGGAATAACTCAGATACGTGCCATTACCCTATACTTGGTGACATTCTTCTATGATTCATTGGAACATCCTGTGCATGTGTTTTTACACCCGGACCGGTTCCGCTCTTTATTATTCTCATTGGAACATCCTGCATGCATGTTTTACACCGGACTGGTTCCGCTCTTTATTATTATTCATTGGAACATCCTCATCATGTGTTTTACACCGACTGGTTCCGCCTTTTATTATTCTGCTGGAATATCCTATCTCGTGTTTTTACACCGGATCCGTTCCATCTTTATTATTCTGTTGAACATCCTGTCTTGGTGTGAATTTCACCCCGACTTCCGGTTCCGTTATTTATTATACATTGGAATAACTCGTGCATGCGATCTATCGCATGCACGGTGATTTCTTTTGTTATTCCATTCTTTATTATACCCAAATAGTTAAAACTTTGACTTCTATACTCCATGAAATTATTAGAATATCCTTGATATTTGCGTTTCATCCAAATATCTTTTCATGGAAATATTCTTCCGATCATTCTTGAATTTTACTCTACAAAATAGTATCATGTTGACAATTTGACGTTAATAATTCTGGATAAAATAATTCTTGAACTTATTTTATTGAATTCTTATATCATTGTCATCATCCTCATGTTTATATTTTTTTTTGAAAGTCATCTCAGTGGCTCAGTAGTGCATAGATGGACTTGGTATGATTATGACCGAAGACTATTCGGTGTAATCATGGCCGACCGTAATGTTACAAATGATGTGATAAAAAATCCTCGGTGGTAGTAGTGCATTGATGGACAGCTTGTTGGCATGATCATGACCATTAATGAATACACAAATATTCTCGGCCGTGAGTGCATGAATAATTGTGGTCGCGATACTAAAGAATATCCTTGGCCAGTAGTGTGGGGTGATTCGATGATGTGGAATATTTATTAAAGTCGAGTCTCAAATTATAACAATGATGAAAAAAACCTTTTAAACCCTAAAAGATAGTAGACTTTATTTTCTACTGACTCTTTTAATGGATTGCGATATTCACCGCAGCTTAAACCGGTTGTCTATTGTATTTTATCGCTTTAACATTATTGAAGACTATTGATAATTTATTCGCATTATCTTAGTCATAATATTTCTTCTTTGGGCTAGTTGAGCTCACCCTTTCTTTCACCGTTTCTTCGTGAAATGATAATATAAATTTGACGAAGTCGGAAAACGAGTGATGGTCCTCAAGATAGCATTAGTAGTCCTCACTATTCGTAAAATAGTGTGATAATAATCTTGTAATGAGGACTTTTGTTTGAGTTTGTATAATATCTAGTAGACTATATTTGTATTTAAACTCACGCTTTTATGTCGTATTGCATACCTACAGCTTATGTTAATAAGTTGTATTTAAATTCTGTACCATGTAAGTGGCGACTCAAGATGGGTGATGTATACCTAATTTTGGGGGCGTCACAAGCAAACTATGGCAATTGAGATTGAGCCCTTCACTGAAAGTAGTTCAGAGCCATTGGTTGTCCCTGCAGGAAAGATGGAGGAGTTCGAGCTGGTCCTGGGAAAGAAAGACAAAATAATGAAGATTGGTTCGGGTCTTCAGGAACCTCTTCGGACAAACCTTATGGAACTTCTTCGCTGCTATGCAGACATCTTCGCACGGGAGCCACAAGACATGCCTGGGATCAGCCGAAAGATTGTCGAGCACTGACTGGATGTGGATCCATCAAAGAAGCCAGTTCAACAGAAAAGGCGAATCTTTGCACCTGAGCGTCAGAGGATCATTGATGAGGAGATTACTAAGTTGATAGCTGCTGACTTCATCTTTGAGATCTACTACCCGCGGTGGATGACTAATGTAGTGTTGGTGCAAAAGCAGAACTTGAAGTGGCAGGTTTGCATCGACTACACGGACCTGAACAAAGCTTGTCCGAAGGACTTTTATCCTCTGCTCCATATTGATCAGCTCATCGATGCCACTTTGGGGTATGCATTACTAAGCTTTATGGATGCTTTTTCAGGTTATCACCAAATCTCTATGTGCAAGGAGGACATTTCGAAGACAGCTTTCATCACACACCGTTCGGTGTATGCTTACAAGAAGATGACCTTTGGCCTGATCAATGCTGGAGCGACCTATCAACGAATGATGAACTTTATTTTCCAGAAACAACTGGGAGGAATATGGAGGTATACGTGGATGATATAATCGTGAAGAGCATGCATGTTCAGAAGCACTTAGATGATTTGGAGGAATGCTTTCAAACAGTTCGTCACCATAAGTTGAGGTTCAATCCTGCAAAATGTACCTTCGGGCTCGGTGCAGGGATGTTCCTGGGCTATCTAGTCAGTCAGAGGGGGATTGAAGCCAACCCGGAGAAAATCCAAGCTATTCTCGACAGGTAGGATTTCAGCTTTGAGGAGGTTCGTGTCCAAGTCAGCAGAGAGGTGTTTGCCGTTCTTCGACACACTGAAGGGAACGAAGAATACGAAGACGTTCCAATGGACTTCGGAGTGTGAAGACGCCTTCCAAGGCATAAAGACATATCCGCTTCTCTACCCTCTCTTCTAGTGAAACCTCGCTTCCTACAGAGACCTTATATTTATACCTTGCAATGGTTCATCAAGCGGTTGGAGCGGTGTTGGTTCTAAGGTCGAAGAAAGCGAAGATCCGGTTTATTATATCACCACGCCCCTACAAGATCTTTGAAACAAGGTACCCAAATATTGAAAAATTTGTCTTTGCTTTAATAATTGCTAGTCGAAAGCTTCGGCAATATTTTCAAGGTCGGCTCCTGATCGTCTACACGGATCAACCACTAAAGATGGTAATGGGCAAGCCAGAAGTCTCGGGGAGATTAGCAGCATGGACTATGGAGTTGTCCCAATTTTTTATTGAATATCATCCCCGAACTGCTATCAAAGGTCAAGCCTTGGCCGATTTTATGGTGGAGTGTTCGTTCACCGAAGCAGATGTTGAAATGTCGAAGTCGAGACGCTCGATCGATCGGTATTCTGATTTTTCAAAGACGGTCGAATGCATGGACGCTTATATGCGTATGGGTCTTCATACGTGGATGTCGATGGAGCGAGGATCATTTGACAAGCCTTGGAGGTTCAAGGTACAAAGAAGCCATCCGATTTGGGTTCAGAGCAACAAACAACGAGGCCGAGTATGAAGCAGTGCTGGCAGGAGTTCAACTGGCGAAGAGTCTAGAAGTTCAGAAGCTGATCATTTACAGTGACTCTCAGTTGGTTGTCAAGCAGTTATCAGAAGATTATGAAGCTCGTGGGACAAGAATGATCAAGTATTTGGCAGAGTTGAAAGACCGGCTTCAGTATTTCGTCTCTTATGAGTTTCAGGGCATAGAACGTAACGATAATTCCATCGCCGATGCATTGTCAAAACTGGCCACTACGGATGCTGTCGTTTTCAATGGGTCTGTTTATCTGGAGGTTTTACAACAGCCGAGTATCCAGCATGAAGCGGTGATGTGTATCGAGTGATCTAACTGTTGGATGGCTCCCTACATTGAATATCTGGCAGATGGCGTCCTTTCTTCGGATCAGATGCTGGCAAAGAAGATCAAGTACAAGAGTGCCAACTTCGTTCTTATTGATGGGGATCTATATCGAAGGGCATTTTCGTCACCATTGCTAAAGTGTTTGGTCCCGACCGAAGCTGAATATGCTCTTCGGGAAGTTCACGAAGGCATCTGCGACGATCATATGGCTGCTAAGTCATTAGCCTACAAAGTACTTCGGCAGGGGTACTACTGGCTTACGATCTTCAAGGAAACTACGGAATATGTGAAGAAATGCGAGAAGTGCCAACTTAACAGTCCGATCCCACATCAGCCACCAGAAGAGCTATACTCAATCTTATCTCCTATACCCTTTGCTGTCTGGGGGGTAGATATACTTGGTCCGTTGCCAAAAGTGAAAGGTTAGGTTAGTTTCGTCATAGTGGCTATTGATTATATGACCAAGTGGGTAGAGGCGAAACCACTTCGGCTGATAACGGAGCAAGAGTGTTTGAAGTTCATGAAGGAGTCCGTAGTGTTTCATTTCGGAATTCCTAAAGTGATGATATCGGACAACCTGGACGCCAACCAGGGATCAAAATTTGAAGGATTTCAAAGAGTGGGTTTCAAAGATAAGAAGACTTTGGGCTCATCCACGATCGAATGGGAAAGTTGAAGTGACCAACGGAATGACGTCATTGAATGGGATCAAGCAGACCGGACGGGCGAAGCTAAAGGAAGATGGCCAGAGGAGCTACTCAGCGTGTTATGGGCTTATCGGACCACACTGAGGACTACCACAGGGGATTCACCTTTCAGATTGGCCTATGGTACTAATGCCTTAGTCCAAGTCGAGATTGGATCTCCAAGTCTTCGGGTCAGTCAATTCAAAGAGATCTACAACGACGAAGGACTGAAGGCCAACTTGGATCTATTTGAAGAAGTCAGAGAGGTGGCTTTGATCAAGTTAGCAGCCTACCAGCTGGAGAGTTTCCAAACACTACAACAAGGGAGTTAAGCTTCGCAGATTTGAAGTGAGGGACTTCGTCCTCAGAGAAGTTGAAGCATCTACGCCTCAGAACATGGGAAAGCTGATGCCGAACTGGGAAGGACCGAATGAGGTGATCGAAGTACTAAAGCCAGGGACTTATCGGTTAAAGGCATTGGACGGATCCGAGATCAAGAACACTTGGCATGCTGGCAGGCTTCGGAAATACTTTCAATAGAGATCGAGTCAGTTTACCGGAAGTCTATACATGATTGTTCACCATCAATAAAAGATTCACTTTTTCACAACTGATCTTCTTCGTATTTGTCCTAAGTTCACAATGGTGTAAGGAGGTATGGTCGGATTCGCTGGCCATTCGATGACAGCCTTTTTGTCAGGTGTGTCCTTATGAATTTGCCTTACCGCGAGTGGTAAACAAATTCCATGGTCCTCAATGGTGTAAGGAGGTATGGTCGGACTCTCTGGCTATTCGATGGCAGCCTTTTTGTCAGGTGTGTCCTTATATACTTGTTCTACCCCGAGTGGTGAACAAGATTTTGATGGTGCAAGAAGAATCAGCCGAATTCACCTTATACATGACCTGCTTCACACTTCGGAAACGATAAGTATATGTGACGCCCCCAAAATAGGTATACATCACCCATTCGAAAGTTGTCAATACATGCATGCGAAAACAACTACAACTTTATTATAACAACAAGAAATCTGTGAGTTTGAATACAAATATTATCTTCTAGACAATATCTATACTCAAATAAATCCTCATCACATTTATTGATACATTATTTTATAAAATGGTGAGGACTACTAAACAACTCTCTCTAGAACTTTCATTCCATACCCCACTGTACTCTCGCTATATTCTCGCCTCCCGAGAAGAAAAATGGAACAAAAAGGAAAAGGGTGAGCTCAACTAGCCCAAGAAAGAATATTATGACTAAGATAATATACAACAAATTATCGTTAGTCTTCAACAAGGAAAAATCTAATAGAATACAAAGATAACAAATTTTAAATCAATATTCACAATGAAATAATAATTCATTAGAAAGAGTTAAGTAGAGAATGCAAACTACTATCTTCTATGTATGAATTTAAAAGTTCATCGCCTATCTTTTATCCCCAGTAACATCAATCAATATATATCTCGAATCAAATATTCATCTTTGCACTACAGGGCCAAAGATATTCATCACCGGTCATGTTCATCTAAACACCTGGTTCATCTTAGCACTACGGGCCAAAGATATTCTTCAAATCATTCATCTTTGCACTACTACGAAGCCAAAGATATTCCATAATATCATCATTTAAGACCAAGATGATGAAAAATATTTTTAAATAAACGAATCCAAAGAAACAAAATGACAAGGATTAAGGATTAATGATTCGTACTTTGTTTTATCCACGTCCAAAATACCTCAAAAATAATCACGGTGGTGTAAAATTCAAGAATGATCAAAACATGGATACAATAAAAGCTAGTATCCGAATAGATATTTTGACGAAAAAAAAAAATTATCATTTTTCGATGAATAGTGTTGTATTAAATGAATAATGTCGTATACGTTAATAGTCTTGAGATATCGTGAATAGTAACTCAGACACCAAAAGTTCCAAATTTGATAAAAACTTCAGATCAATATTTCAACATAATGATATTGAAGAAATAATATCATTACAAAAAAAATAATATCCCTTACCTCGAAAACAAGATTTAGTTGAAACACCTGGATATAGATTATGACTTGAACTTGCATCAGTATAGCAATACTCAAAGTATACTCAAAATACTCACAAGAATACGCTCGATAATATAGAGAGAAAACTTCAGTTTACGGTGTGATTTTTAATTCTAACCTAAGCACCTATTTATAGAAATTGCTTAACACACAAAGCGAAAATTTAATATAATAATATTATATATATTACAAATTCTCTACGCGCACTTAGCATTTGAAATCAGCAATCTTAACACATGTTAAATGAGTCCCAACAATGTAAAAAACGTTTTTGTAATTAAAAATATTTTAAACTTCCAAAAATTAATTATTTCGGAGCTTCAGAACTTCAATAATTCATAATAAATAGCCCTTTTATCAGAAAATTCGAATCTCGCGACTTTTTATAGGAAATTCAATTCTCTACAACTTTGCAGAAGAAAGTTTTTCCAAATTCCAAATAGAAATTGATCGAAATCCAAAAACGGGCGATTTTACAGGCTATAATCAAATTTCAGTCAATAAATGGGGTCCACCGACATGTTTAACATGTTTTAAATATTTATTGCAACAAAAATACTTTTCCTCCTCGTATACTCATATATCCCACATTCATTGTAAAAATATCACCATTATTATATTATTAAAATATAATAATACATTTTAATGAATTATCTTATCGTAAAAGATAAAATTTCAATTTTCAACAATTGTCACATTAAAATTTTTCTCCATCTATATCCACATAAAATCAATATTTTCCTCATCATATGAATCAATAATTAATTATTCACAAATAATATTACGAATCACAATATTATGAACCGAGCGGTTCTCGGAAAGAGGGGCTTTCCAATAAGAATTTCTCCTCATCTTGCCAAGTGATTAGGTGACCAAACCTCTCCTTAGATGTAACTTTCTAGACATTGCCAATAATGTTATCTAATAATATTATTCAGATAATATGAATTATTGCATCGATAATGAAAAATACGTTGTAATGACAATTATTGAAACAATGAAGAATATGAAATATCAACGCAACAATTATTAAATCAATAAAATCTTTTGAGCGAAGAATTCATCGTAACCATTATTAAGTAGTGCCTTCTTACGTAAGAATCAATAATTGGTGCAATACTGGTGTATTCTTGTGTTTTAACCAATTAGTATTTTAACAATGATAATCGGTAATAATTACGCTAGTTATTTTTAAACCACTTATATTTGTCGTTTTCTTCATCCAATCGCTTTCAGTTATGGGGCCCACAAAATACTCACCGTCGTATTTAATATTCCCGACAAAGAGAATATTCCACGACCAAACGAATATTCCCCACAACAATGAATATTTTATAACCACTTGCTTATTTTGAAATATTTGCGTATTTTACCCATAACTATTCACATTAATCAAATCAACCCTTACTATTTCAAAATAATAAATAGAGAAAATTAAATTTCATTAATAATAAATTGGGGTCTTACAACCTCCCTCCTTATGAAATTTAGTCCTCGAAATTGACGTACGTACTGGTGTTTTCAAAAGGTGAGGATACCTCGCTTTCATTTCCGCTTTCTAATTCCCGTGTCATTTCCTCTATAAGCATGATTCCTCCACAAAACTTTAACTTGTGGTATGACCTTTCTGCGTAGGGACATGCTCCTTCCTATCCAAGATCTTGACAGTACCTCCTCATACGTTAAGTCTTGGCTATCTCGTCCGGTTTCTAACTCTATAACGTGGTTCGGTCTTTCACATATTTACAAAATACGATATGTGAAACACATTATGAACACGAGACATACTTTGAGGTAACGCGAGTCTATAGGCTACATTTCCTACTCGGTCAAGAATTTGAAATGGACCAATAAATCGTGGATTGAGCTTTCCTCTCTTCCCAAATCTTGTAACTCCTTCCATGGAAAGCAACTCGCAACACAATACATGATCCCCTATACTAAATTCCACGTCCTTTCGATGAAGATCCGCATAACTCTTTTTTGTCGATCTTGTGCCGCTTTGTATACGTTATCGAATCATTTGGATCTTTTCGGTGTCATACGTATTTAACTTCGGGTCCCAACAATGTTGTTTTCACCCACCTCATCCCAACATATTGAAGAGCGACACTTTCGTCCCATATAATGCTTCAAATGGAGCCACACTTTATACTTGCTTGATAATCTGTTGTTGTAGGAGAATTCCACCAATGGTAAATACTTATCCCAACCGCCTTTGAAGTCTAGGACACAGAGTCTTAATAGATCTTCAAGAGTTTGAATAGTCCTCTCTCGATTGTCCGTCCGTTTGGGGATGGTATGCGAACTAAATCGCAAATTGTGCTCCATAGCTTTTTGCAAGCTAACCCAAAATCTTGAAGTAAATCTTGGGTCACGATCCGAAACTATGGATATCTTGGCATGCCATGAAACCTCACAATCTCATTCACGTCATATACTAGCAAGACGTTCAAGGAATAAGTCTCTCGTGTCGGCAAGAAATGAAGCGAGACTTGGTTAATCTATCAACAATAACCCAAATAGCATTGATGCCTTGAGAAACCGTAGGAAGACCATAATTAAATCCATGGTAATGTGTTCCCACTTCCATTTCAGAATCTCAAGTGGTTGCAACGGACCCTTAGGTACAAGATGCTCCGCCTTTACACGTTGACAAGTTAAACACATCGAGATAAACTTTGCAATTTCTCTCTTCATATTGTTCCACCAAAATGTATGTCGAAGATCACGATACATTTTAGTACTTCCAGGATGGATTGCAAATGGTGTATTGTGTGCCTCCATCATAATCTTGTACTTCAAATCAGAGTCGTTAGGAACACAAAGTCTAGAGTGGACTCGAAGTATTCCTTCTTCATCAATTCTCGCTTTCGGAATAGCTCCTTCTTGTACTTTCTTCTTCATACGCATCGACTTCAAGATTGGCTGGCTTGAGCGACCTTAACTTTTTCTATTAAAGTTGGCTCTACGCGTATACTTGACATCATCGCACTCATTCCGCGTATGATCTTCTACTCAACGCGTCACCACCACGTTAAGCTTTTCCGGGATGGTATTGAATAGTGTGGTCGTAGTCTTTCAATAGCTTTCGAGCCAACGTTGTGACGCCCCCAAAATAGTATATCATCACTATTCCGAGTTGTTAATACATGGTATGTAAAAACAACTACAACTTTATTATTACAACAAGAAAGCGCAAGTTTGAATACAAATATTATCTTCTGACAATATCTATACTCAAATAAATCCTCATCACATTTATTGATACATTATTTTACAAAAATGGTGAGGACTACTAAACAATCCTTTCTAAAACCTTCATTCCATACCCCACTCACTCGCTTATATTCTCGCCTCGAGAAGAAAATGGAACAAAAAGGAAAAGGGTGAGCTCAACTAGCCCAAAGAAAGAATATTATGACTAAGATAATATACAACAAATTACCGTTAGTCTTCAACAGGGAAAAATCTAATAGAATACAATAGACAACAAATTTTAAATCAATATTCGCAATGAAATAATAATTCATTAGAAGAGTTAAGTAGAGAATGCAAACTACTATCTTCATGAATGAATTTAAAAGTTCATCGCTCATCTTTTATCCCCTCAGTAACATCAATCAATATACATCCGAATCAAATATTCATCTTTGCACTACTGAGGCCAAAGATATTCATCATCGGTTAGTCATGTTCATCTAAACACTGTTCATCTCTTTGCACTACTGACCAAAAGATATTCTTCGAAAATCATTCATCTTTACTTCTAAAGCCAAATATATTCAATAATATCATCATTTAAGACCGAGGATGATGAAAATATTTTTTAAAGAAACGAATCCAAAGAAACAAAATGACAAGGATTAAGGATTAAGGATTCGTACTTTGTTTTATCCATGTTCAAAAATACCTCAAAAATAATCATAGTGGTGTAAAATTCAAGAATGATCAAAACATGGATACAATCAAAGCTAGTATCCGTAATAGATATTTTGACAAAAAGAAGAAATTTTATTTTTTAAATGAATAGTGCAGATATCGTGAATAGTCATAGTATATCGTGAATAGTAACTCAACACCAAAAGATAGAAATTCCACAAAAAACATCTTCACGCTTATTAATAATAGTACTCGTGAATAATAACTCGTGAATAGTAACTCATGAATAGTAACTCGTGAATAAGAACTCATAAATAGTAACCCCGACATGAAAAAGTTCCAAATTTGATAAAAAGTTCCAACTAATATTTCAAAGATAATGATATTGAAGAAATAATATCATTTGAGAAAAAATAACATCCACTTACCTCGAAAGATTAAGTACTTACAATTTGGAATACCGGATATAGTCTTTGAAGGAACTTGCACCATCTAACAATACTCAAAGTATACTCAAAATACTCACAAGAATACACTTTCGATAATATAGAGAGAGAAAACTTCAGTTTCTGGTGTGATTTTCAATTCTAACCTAAGCACCTATTTATAGGAAAATCTTAGAACACCAAAAGCAGAAAATTTAATAAAATATTAATATATATTATAAATTTCCTTAGCCCATCTTTGAAGATCTGATTTCAGCAATTAATATCACATGTTAGCCCACTTAAATGCAAAAAAACGTTTTTCTTTAAAATAATAATTAAAACTTCCAAAATCAATTATTTGAGCTTGAACTTCAATAATTCACAATAAATAGCCTTTTATCAGAAAATTTGAATCTCACGAGTTTTTATAGGAAATTCAATTCTCTACAACTTTGCGTAAGAAAGTTTTTCAAATTCCAAATGAAAATTGACCAAAAATCCACAAACGGACAATTTTACAGTTATAATCAAATTTCGATCGATAAATGGGGTCCACCGACATGTTTAACATGTTTTAAACATTTATTGCAACAAAAATACTCTTCCTCCTTGTATACTCATATATCCCACATTCGTTGTAAAAATATCACCATTATTATATTATTAAAATATAATAATATATTTAAATGAATTATTTTATCGTAAAAAGATAAAATTTCAATTTTCAACAATTGTCACATTAAAATTTTTCTTCATCTATATCCACATAAAATTAATATTTTCCTCATCATATGAATCAATAATTAATTATTCACAAATAATATTACGAATCATCAATATTGACAACCAAAAGCGGTTCCCTGGAAAGAGGGGGCTTCCAATAAGAATTTCTCCTCTTCTTGGTAGCGCAATTAGGTGACCAAACCTCTCCTTAGATGTAACTTTCTAGACATTGCCAATAATGTTATCTAATAATATTATTCGAGATAATATGAATTATTGCTTCGATAATGAAAAATATTGTGTAATGACAATTATTGAAACAACAATGAATATAAAATATCAACGCAAAGAATTATTAACTCAATAAATATCTTTGAATAAGAATTACATCGTAACCATTATTGAGTAGTGCCTTCTTACGTAAGAATCAATAATTGGTGCAATACTGCAAAGCTTCTTGTGTTTTTAACCACCGAGTATTTTAACGATAGATTAATTTGTGAATAACTACGTAGTTATTTTTAACCAACTTATATTTGTCGTTTTCTTCATCCAATCACTTTCTCATTATGGGGCCCACACATGGTCATTCTTGTCAGTCATTTAATATTCCCTGACAAAGATTTAATATTCCACGACCAAACGAATATTCCCAAACAACAATGAATATTTTATAACCACTTGCTTATTTTGAAATATTTAGTATTTTACCCCTAACTATCCACATTAATCACATCAACCCTTACTATTTCAAAATAATAAATAGAAAAAATTAAATTTCATTAATAATAAGTTGAGGGTCTTACAAACGTCATTTGCAAGATGTTTGAGTTCTTTTTTGAGTGAAGAAATATTTAAGGCTTTTATGGTCTCAATATATCTCCACTTTCTCCCATATATAGATAGTGCCTCCATATCTTTAATATGAAATGATCACGCTTAACTCTAGATCATGAGTAGGATAATTCCTCTCATACTCTTTAAGTTGTCATGAGGCATAGGCTATGACTTTCCCACGTTGCATGAGAACACATCCTAACCCTTTGCACAAGCATCATTTGTAGATAACAAATCCATCCGAACCGGATGGTATTGTTAGAATAGTGCCTTAAATAAGTCTCCTCTTAAGCTCTTGGAAACTCTTCTCGCATTCTTCTCTCCAACGAATTTTGTATCCTTCCGAGTTAGTTTGGGTTAATGGAGTAGCGATTCGAGAAAACCCTTCCACGAATCTCCGATAATAACCAGCCTAGACCCGAAAAACTACGTCTTGATCCACCGAAACTTGATTTGCTCCCAACTTTGTATTGCTTCAATCTTGGCACGTCCACGGATACTCCATGTTTTGACACCACGTGCCCAAGAAATGCTACTTCCTCAAGCCGAACTCGCATTTCTTCAATTTGGCATATAGTTTATTTTCACGAAGCCTTTGAGTACCAAACTTAAAATGGTGCTCATGATCTTCACGACTTTTGGAATATATGAGGATGTCATCAATAAAGACAACAACAAAAACCGATCCAAATATTCCTTGAATACTCGGTTCATCATATCCATGAAAGCGCAGGAGCATTAGTCAATCCGAAAGACATGACTAAGAATTCATAATGCCCATCTTTTGAGTTTCTAAAGGCGTCTTTGAATATCCTCGGTTAAATCTTCAAATGATGATATCCGAATCGAAGATCGATTGTTGAAAAGAATTGTGCCCTTAGAATCGGTCAAACAAGTCATCAATACGAGGTAGAGGATACCTATTCTTGATGGTGACATGGTTCAATTCCGATAATCAATACAAAGTTGCATACTCCCGCCTTTCTTCTTTCTGAATAATACAGAGGAGCACCCCAAGGAGATGTCTTAGACCAATGAAACCGATGTCCAACAATTCTGTACTTAGACCTTTAACTCCTGAAGTTCAATAGGAGCCATTCGATATGGGGTTTTAGAAATGGGCTTTGTACGGTTCAAGATCAATAAAGAATTCAACTTCACGTTACGGGGGTAGGCCAAGGAAGTTCTTCAGAAATACGTCGGGAAAGTCAATAACAACAGAATATTATTCAAATTTGGCGTGTCTTTATTCAAATCCATAACATGGGCTAAGAAAGCTTGACATCCGTTTTTCAATAAACGAATAGCTTTATGATTAGATATGACGGTGATCGATTTTAATGGTTTAGTTGCTTGAATTAAATACAAACAGAAGTTGGTTAGAATATGAAAACAAACAACCTTACGAAAATAATCAATTTTGGCATGATGAGTAGTTAACCAATCAATCCCTAAAATCACATCAAAAGCAAGTATCTTTAAAGAGATAAGGTCAACGGTAAGGTGATGGTGCCAACTTGAATCAAACAAGATTTATAAACAATGGATGTGATGAAAGTTTCTCTAACGGAGTTTCCATAGATAGGTCAAAGTCTAATTTCTCCTGAGTCAAGTTTAAACGTTGAGCACATGCGGGAGAGATAAATGAATGGGTAAGACCCCAGATCAAGTAAGGTATAAACTTTGCAAGAATTTATAAATAGCTTACCCATGATCACCTCATTTGGGTTCCTCGCATTTTGACCGATCCACAACAAACGCTCTTCCGGAACCGTTGACTTTGACTTTTACGGGATGATCTTTTGAGTCACCGTCCCATTGAACTAGGTTTCGCTCTCAAATCTAATCTCGAGCGATATGTCCTTCCTTTCCACAATTATAGCATACCTTGAACTGTTGTGGGCGGTTTGACCGATATGTCCCTCTTTTCCGTGTTTGTAGCATATAATGGGTGGTGGTCGTTCTCCTCCCTTAGAACCGATTCTTTGCAGAAGACTGCATCGTCTTCACATGGTCGTTGTTAAATCTCCTCTTTTAAAAATCTCCTCCCGACACGCTTCTTCTATTTTCATGGCCATGATTACCACCAGAGTGGTTACCATTTTGTCCGTCTGCTTTTCTTCTCCATTTGGTTATCATTATTACATTGATCGCTATCTCCGGTACGATCCTCGTTATGGTCCCTCAATTGAATATACTGCGTTATCTCGCTTCTAACAATTGAGCCTCTAACAACATCTGAATAGAGAGAAAATTTATGAGAAATGAGATATTGTCGTATCGCCGGGTTTCAAACCTCTTAGAAACATCCGCGTATCGTTCCTCATTCTCCACCAAATGAGGTGCAAACTCGGATAACTCTGCAAATTTTGCCTCGTCTTCGAGACACCGCCATGTTGTTCTTCCCTCAATCTAATAAACTCCACTTCCTTCATATAGATTTAACACTTTCGTGGAAAGTATTTGTCATTAAATAGTTTCTCAAAGCGTCTCCCAAGACATCTTTGAAAGTCGGTTTGGATGGGTACGCTTCACGACTCTCCACCGAGAATATGCGCCGCCACGTAACATAAAGGTGGCGAATGGAACCTTCTGTTCCTCCGTGCATCCCAAGACATCGAATATCTTGGTAATTTGCTTGACCCATGTTTCCGCCATGATCGGATCTGGCTTTCCCTTAAATTCGGTGGTCCCAACTCTTTGAATCGCTTGTTGTGACAACCCGTGAATTATTATCATTTCCTCCTCAGTATTTTGAACACGAGTCTCCTCGTCGATTTTGCATGAACCGCAAAAAGCTTCTAAACATCCCTCGTTCATCATCTGCTCGGTGGTGTTGTTCACAGGAGGAACATTGCCACTGTTGCATCGTTCCCCTCGTTGGTGAGTCTGAGCGTCTCCACGGTCTCATTTCCATTGTTAATATTCTCAATTAACATTCTCGGATCATCATAAAAACAAGGGTTAATTAAGGAAATCAATATATCACATAATATCCTTATATATCTTGACTAACTAAAAAAAAATAAGCTTAGGTAGGACACACTAGCGAAAGGATTTACGTCTCTCCCCTCCTAGTTATTCCCCGATCTCCGCTGAGATCATATCCTAAGCTCGATACCAACTGTGACGCCCCAAAATAGGTATACATCACCTATTCGAGAGTTGTCAAAACACGGCATGTAAACAACTACAACTTTATTATTACAACAAGAAAAGCTGTGAGTTTGAATACAAATATTATCTTACAGACAATATCTATACTCAAATAAATCCTCATCACATTTATTGATACATTATTTTACAAAAATGGTGAGGACTACTAAACAATCCTTTCTAAAACCTTCATTCCATACCCCCAGGCTCATTTCTCGCTATATTCTCGCCTCCCCGAGAAGAAAAATGGAACAAAAAGGAAAAGGGCGAGCTCAACTAGCCCAAGAAAGAATATTATGACTAAGATAATATACAACAAATTATCGTTAGTCTTCAACGAGGAAAAAATCTAATAGAATACAATAGACAACAAATTTTAAATCAATATTCGCAATGAAATAATAATTCATTAGAAGAGTTAAGTAGAGAATGCAAACTACTATCTTCTATGTATGAATTTAAAAGTTCATCGTCATCTTTTATCCTTGTAACATCAATCAATATATATCCGGAATCAAATATTCATCTTTACACTACTGTGCCAAAGATATTCATCATTTAATCATGTTCATCTAAACACCTGCTCATCTTTGCACTACTGGCAAAGATATTCTTCAGAAATCATTCATCTTTGCTACGGGCCAAAGATATTCCATAATATCATCATTTAAGATCAAGATGATAAAGAATATTTTTAAATAAACGAATCCAAAGTGAAACAAAATGACAAGGATTAAGGATTAAGGATTAATACTTTGTTTTATCCACGTCCAAAAAATACCTCAAAAATAATCACAAGTGGTGTAAAATTCAAGAATGATCAAAACATGGATACAATCAAAGCTAGTATCCGTAATGGATATTTTGGACGAAAAGAAAATTTTTCATTTTTCGAATGAATAGTCTTAGTATTCGTGAATAGTGTCGATATCGTGAATAGTCAGTATATGTGAATAAAGAACTCAGACACCAAAAGTTTCCAAATTTGATAAAACTTCAGATCAATATTTCAACATAATGATATTGAAAAATAATATCATTACTTAAAAAATAATATCCTTTACCTCGAAAGACGATGAATTCTAGTTGAAACAGGATATAGGTTATGACTTGAACTTGCACCGTATAGCAATACTCAAAGTATACTCAAAATACTCACAAGAATACGCTCGATAATATAGAGAGAAAAAACTTCAGTTTCTGGTGTGATTTTCAATTCTAACCTAAGCACCCTATTTATAGGAAATTGCTTAGAACACCAAAAAGCGAAAAAATTTAATATAATAATATTATATATATTACAAATTCTCTACGCACACTTAGCATCTGAAATCAATAATCTTAACACATGTTAAATGAGTCCCAACAATGTAAAAAAACGTTTTTGTAATTAAAATATTTTAAACTTCCAAAATTAATTATTTGAGAGCTTGAACTTCAATAATTCATAATAAATAGCCCTTTTATCGAGAAAATTCAATCTCTAGACTTTTTATAGGAAATTCAATTCTCTACAACTTTGCGGAAGAAAGTTTTTCCAAATTCCAAAAATAAATTGACCGAAATCCACAAACGGACGATTTTACAGTATAATCAAATTTCATCGAATAAATGGGGTCCACCGCATGTTTAACATGTTTTAAACATTTATTGCAACAAAAAATACTCTTCCTCCTCAGTATACTCATATATCCCACATTCGTTGTAAAATATCACCATTATTATATTATTAAAATATAATAATACATTTAAATGAATTATCTTATCAAAAAAAGATAAAATTTCAATTTTCAACAATTGTCACATTAAAATTTTTCTCCATCTATATCCACATAAAATCAATATTTTCCTCATCATATGAATCAATAATTAATTATTCACAAATAATATTACGTAATCACAATATCGACAACCGAGGCGGTTCCTGAAAAGAGGAGGTTTTCCAATAAGAATTTCTCCTCATCGTCAGCAATTAGGTGACCAAACCTCTCCTTAGATGTAACTTTCTAGACATTGCCAATAATGTTATCTAATAATATTATTCGGATAATATGAATTATTGCATCGATAATGAAAAATACCGTGTAATGACAATTATTGAAACAACAAAATATATAAAATATCAACGCAGAATTATTAAATCAATAAAATCTTTGAGCGAAGAATTACTGTAAACATTATTAAGTAGTGCCTTCTTACGTAAGAATCAATAATTGGTGCAATACCGGTGCTACTTGTGTTTTTAACCATCGAGTATTTTAACAATTATTAATTGAATAACTACTGCCGTTATTATTTTTAAACCACTTATATTTGTCGTTTTCTTCATCCAATCGCTTTCAGTTATGGGGCCCACAAAATACTAACCGCTGCATTTAATATTCCCCGATGGCAAGAAGAATATTCCACGACCAAACGAATATTCCCTAAATAACAATGAATATTTTATAACCACTTGCTTATTTTGAAATATTTACGTATTTTACCCATAACTATTCACATTAATCAAATCAACCCTTACTATTTCAAAATAATAAATAGAGAAAATTAAATTTCATTAATAATAAGTTGGGGTCTTACAGTATACATCACTTTATTATGTTCAAGTGTTGAGTTCGGTTCATTCAGTTCAGTTCATTTAATTCAGTCCATTTCATTTCTTAACATTTATATACCTTATCTGATTCATGGCCTAAGTTAAGTTCATTCAAGTTCATTGATGCTGAATTATTGACAAGAAAAGTATTAGACAGAAGCCACGATAAAGAAATTTGATGATTCGTTCATCCATTCAACCATAATATTAAACTATTATATAAAATTAAAAATTTTTATTCTGATAAAGTTCTTAAAAAGCAATTCCGAAAAAGATAGAAATTTTCACGAATATTCTTAAACAATTCCAGAGAAAACAAGAGTATTCATTTCAGACACTATCCTCGCCCTCTGAAGAGTCGAGCAGAGCTAGGTCCACCTTAGCTGATATCAGTTTTTCTTTACCACGACTTCGACAAAGCTCATAGCCTTCAGAGTATATTTTCATGATCTCTCCATTGATCTCGTCTGATTTTCGATACTCTTCACAGATCTGCTTGCGAAGATCATCAGTTAAGGGAGGTCCCAGATCTCGAAGAGCCCGGAGTTCTCTGATTTCCTCTTCGAGCTTCTGACGCCTATTCAGATGGAGAGTCTCTTGTAACTCCAGCTTTGAAATCGATTTGGTCAGGATCTTAGTGTTAGCCTTCAGTTCTTTGATCTTCTCCATCCTTATTTCACTCTTCTGAACCAAGTCAACGTTCATCTTGACGATCTCTTGGTATTGGGCCTTGGTTGACTTCAATTCTTCATTGGACGATTTCACATCTTTCTTGGTTTGGGCCAACTCCTTTCGTAGACCTTCATTAGTGTGGAGAACGCTTTCACGTTGAGCCCTTTCCCGAGCCAAAGCCGACTTTAGGATGGTGTTCTCTTTTCTTATTGCCTCTTCTTCGGCTTCAGCTTCGATAGATTTTGGACGCAGATGTCCGAATACAGCATTGGCCTACACATATTTCGCATTGATTGATCAATTTCAAATATCTAAGCTTAGAGATAAATGCAGAAATTAAGGAGAGACCCATTTACCTTCGCCAGATAGCTCATGCCTTCGTTAAGCAGATCCATGTTCGAACTATTACCAAATTGATGGTCATCAGTCTCACGGACGAAGGCGTCAAACAGTTGAAAGGGGAAGTTGGCATTAAACCGAGGCCACATGGTTGGAGAGGCCATAGCATCATGCTGAAACTCGGAAGTTGACTGTTTTGGAGGGGAAGGTATGGGCTGATCGCGAGTTGGTGATGGATTCATATATATGTTTTCCGGAGAGGGGGATCGAGCAAGATTAGATTCATGGACCGGTGAAGGGATAGAAGATGAGCCTGGATAACTGTCTGTTGGTTGTTTCCTTTTTCGAGAAAGTGTGGGGATGGGTTCGATTGGCTCGTCATCAGGCACTTGGATTTCAGTTGGGATTATTGGGGGAATACCAGTCGAGGACGGAGGAACTCGAAGCTCATCAGCGTTTAAGGGTGTAATCTTTGTCCTCAACTTTTTGACACGAAGGACCTTCGCCCGTTCGTGCAGAGGTATGTCAAAAAGACTCCTTTTGGTTGGAGGGGATTAAAGAGGTACAGAAGTAGGATTGGATGAGGGGTTTGCTTCTGGGTTTGCTTCTAGATTTGTTTCTGGATCTATCTCAGGATTTGTATCTGGGAGGATGGATTTAGATCTCCTAGAAGCTCTTTTTCTTCGTCGGGGTTTAAGGGATTCTTCAGGTATAAGGGACTCATCAATTTGTGGATCATTAACCGGAGGGTTGACAACGGGTGTTTCAGTGGTGGGAGGATTGGCTTGAGGAAACTCTTCTGTTGGGAACTCTTCATTTGCATCTGTAATCTTCCCAGCCTAAAAATCTTCAAATTCTTTTACCTCTGAAGAGTTCGGTCTAATCAAAGACACTACAAAGATTATATAACAACAGATTAGAACCAACATTATCAAAGGCTTCACATAAACATGCACGAAAATAGTTTGACACTTACGTTTATGATCAAACAGTCATGCCTGTTTGGAAAGAAGTCCGTGTTTCCATGCTTCCTTCGGGAAATTCCCGAAAAGCTCTATCATCTCGTTCACTCTTTCATCGGAGATGTCACCAAAGTCTGCAGAAATTTTCTCGTCAGTGGCCCAGTTCGGTAAGGAGGCAATTTCTGGTCCTTTGACGAAAAACCATCTCTCGTGACACCCCCTGTTTCTCGAAGGAGTGTTTATTAAAGACCGCCTCTCAAATCTTTCACCTTCCTTTGGTGTTTGCTTACCAAAAACTTTAAACCCTTTTTCCCTATACTGGGCAACTTTGTAAACAGTAAAGAAGAAATCAAGGGTGGGTTCGACACCCAATTCATGGCAGAAAGCGATGAACGCTAAGATATGGATATATGAGTTTGGGACTAGTTGGGCGAACCCAACACCGATAAACCCTAACAGGGTAACCAAAAATATGTGAAGAGGGAAACGAACCCCCTTTTCAAGCAGAGTCACCGGGACAACCGTCCACCCATCTGGACGTTGATACATCTTTTCATCAGATTTGGGGGCTCTTATCAAGTGAGTATCGGGGATGTGGTAACGAGCTTTAATCTTTCGCAATTCATTTTCGGAAACAGAGGAGGGAGTGTTGGCATGAGGATATTGTTCTTTGTTTTTGAAGAAATCGGAGGGGTTAGGCATGGGTTTCGGAGGCAGAGGTTTTTCACTGGGATTGGTGGCCTTAGGGTTAGAGCTCGAGGCTCCTTCGGTAGGATTGGGGCTAGGAGGGACGGTGTTAATTGGAGTCACTCAAGAGGGGAGCTCTGGTTTGTGTTTAGGACCACCATTGTTGTCAAATTGCCAGCAGAGAATAGGAAAGATCGAGAGAGAGAAGAAAACTCAAGAGTCCGAAATTTCAAATGGGCGAGTAAAAGCACAAAATTGGGGAAATTACTTTTTATCTTGATGGTTACACGATTGTCTGAGGCGGCACATTAAATCTTTGGTAATGATTTAGAATTTGAAAGGTTAAGCGTCTATTCAAGCCCCCCATACATTAACCGGGTCTAGTTTCAAATATTCTTCAGATTGGGCCTCTCATATTAGACCTCCCGTCTCTTTCTATCTTGTCTTATGGATCCTACCGGCTGAATTTTATTTTCATTATGGGCCTTTAGTAAGTTCAATCATATCATGCATCTTTTATAGTTTCCTATTAGACCCCCTGTTTAATAAAAAACTAGGGGGCAATGTTGGGTCATGATATTTCTCACATTGGGCCCACTTGTTTAGTTAGTCCATTGGGTCCTCATTATTGAGCCTTAAAAGTTATGGGCTTAAAAGTTATGGGCCTAATCATTATATTATTCATATTGGATCCCTTTAAGACCGGGTCGGATCAATGGATTGACCCGTTAGATATTTTAATATCTATTACTTTGACTTATAATGATAAAAAAGTATGACAGTTGATTAAGATACCTGCAATGCATTAATGTGGATGGGATTATAGTCGATTTACGGAGATAAACGATTGGAAGAAAAGGTGACAACTGCGAGCGATCGGCAAAAAATCAGCGAGGAGTGGAAATTTGTGTCGGACGGTGGTGGTGGGTGGCACGATAAACCCAAAGCGAGAAAGATAACCTAATGAAGGAAGTCTTGAAAAAAAGGTGCGTCTGTGCACACCACACACATTCAACTAGAATTTTCTCTCTCTCAATAAGCTAGAGATTATTTCATCCATTGTTAACCTCATGAACACGGATCTTCGACTCTCACGCTTTGCCTATCCCCTGATGGTCGAAGCCGTCAAGTTTTTGGTGTTTATCGTGTTTACTGTGCAGGATAAGGACGTCTTACGTGATTGGGATGTTGGAGAAGATCTTGGCGTTAACAATGTTAATTGAATAAATTTTAATTAAATTTTAATGCTATAATGCATTTGATAACTTTGTATAATTTGTTGATTGGGAAATTGAAGAAGAAAAAACATATAAGAAAAAAAGTGATTAGTGTTGGACAAAAAAAATATGAACTTGCATTGTTGCGAAAACGAATGTAAAATTTCAGGTGCTGAAAAAGTAATTTTCGACTTTAGGTGATAAGACTTGTCAATTTAAGTTAAAAATTATATAATTAATTAAAATCACTTGAATCTAGTTTAATTAGTTTTGATCCATATTAATTTATAATAATTTTTTGCACTTATAAAGTTAACAAAGAATTCACCCACCCCACCCCCACCCACCCCCACCCCCCCCCACCCCCACATGATTTTTCGACTATAGGTGATGGTTCAAAAATTAGTATAATTAATTAATTATAAATCAGATGTTTTTTGGATTATAATCAGATGAATTTTTCACATTATACATTTGATTTCAACATTTTTTATTTTAAAATTATAAAATAACATTATATTTCTAATATATTATTTTAGATAACACAACCAATCTACTCTCTTCTTTATTTTAAAATTATAAAACGACATTATATTTTTAAAGATGCAAAATAAATGTAAAAATGGGCGAGTAATTAAATAAATCAAGACAGAGGAGACTTGCACAGCTTGATTTGATTTCTTATTAATTCCAACTTCTCCGCAACTGAAGGGCCGAAAATGAGGCACAGACATATAATTGAAATGACAGTTCAGTCGGATAACGATGTAACAGATATGTCATTCTAAATTTAGTACCTTCAATAATTTATCAAACAAAACAAGTACTCTTTAAGTGATGAAAACTGATATTTTTATATACTAAAATAATATTTTTATATGAATTTCTTTAATATGAAGATGGGATTGTAACAATTCGGGTCAATTTCGAGTCTGGAATAAATTTTAGGTCAAATTTTAAGTCCGAATCAAATCAAATTCATCAAAATAAGACCTCAAACCATCTTGGCCGATAGTATCTTCTTGGGTTGACTTAGCATATGCAGCATCACCTGAGTCCATGATTTGAAGGTATTATTGATAAGAACTTATTTCCTTATATCGCATAATTTTTTCCTTTCGATATCTTTCGATTTGGGACACTTTAAATTCGGCGTCCGTCGAAACCGTCACACACACAGTAAAAGATCTTTGTCTCTCTAGCCATCATGGACAATACTGCATTTGAAACAGTGTCCCCACCTCCCGACCTCCATCTCCATTGTGGGACAATACCACCAGACTTCGTGGATGACCCGACCTGAAGCTTTCGAGAGTCGACCTCCGGACCTCCATCTCTCCATCAGGGGACAATACCACCAGACTTAGTGGATGACCCGACCCAGGAGCTTTAGAGTGGGTTACGATACTATATGTAACAACTCTCGGGTCAAATCCAGAAGTCGGAACAAATCTTGGGTCAAATTCCAAGTCAAATCAAATCAAATCCATCAAAATAAGGCCTCGAACTCTTGGCCCATAAGTATCTTCTTGGGTCAACTTAGCCCACCATGCGCTCACCCAAAAGGTCACACTTGAAGATCTTATTGGTAGTAACTTATTTTCTTATATCTGCACAAAATTTTTCTCCTATCTTTCGATGTGGACCCAAAGATGTTCTGAGACCCACTTATTATTTATAGGAAATAGTTATATATACTTATTTGTTGTACACTAAACTTGAAATACGAGAAAATTAATATGTCAAGACAATTATAACATACTTATTGGTGCTTAGAGTTAGCGACACTTGTCTCCCATGATACAATGATAACGTGTGTTATAACAACACTACAAATAACACACACTACGAACAAAATCTAATGCTCAGAACTAAGGGTGTAAATGAATCGAGTATTAAATTGCTCAAATTTGGTTCACAAAATTTACCGAGTATAAAATATATAAGGTCTAATTGAGGCTTGTTTAGATACCGAGTCGAGTACGATCTCAACTCGAGCCTGAACAGTTTGAACTTTTCGAACGAATATGATCCGAGTATCAATAGAAAATTATAATTTGAAGAGGTTCGAGTACTTTATAGAACTTTAAAATTTGCTCATATTTGAGTCATTTATATTTCTAGTCGAGTTCGAATCGAACTTTTAGTTGAGCGAGTACGAATTGAGCCCGAACTGTTTGCTCATTTTACAGCCTACTGAGAACTCTCTCTCAAAATAAACTATGAAATACTTGTTAAATTGAAGACTCAAATGACTTAATAATGCTTGAAGGCTTAGAAATGCTATGAATGAAATGGTTGTCCCCTAGGCTATTTATAGGAGGGTTTAGTGATCCATTGAAAGGGAAACAACTCCTTGAAAAAGCATGTTTAGCCAAAATGATGTAATTTTTGGTCTTAACAGAAAGGACGCGTCCATTCGGACACAAAACAATGCAGTTTTGGGCTAACGTTATGAAAGCCCAAAACAACACAGTTTCATTCACTTGATAATAAATAAAAATTGAAACTAAGAAAACAAAAAAAAAATTATCCAAAAAATATATACAATGACCCGGAACCTTGAGCCACAAGCCTGTCTGGTCAGTCGGCGACGCGTGGGTTTAAACCATGCCTTTGACTAAATCGTGTGGGTTTAAACCAAGTCTTGACAAGGTTCTCTCCCTTCCATAAAAGTGAAGTGTCCCTTAGGGCCCAAATCTAATAGCAACTTTATTGTATATAAATTCATTCAAATTTTAGTTCTTAACCGATGTGAGACTTAACTTTTTACAAATATGTATTATCATTTTCAAAGGTGATATTTGAGAGTTAATTTTCCATTCACACATTAATATTTTGATTTATTTCAAATAATTAATGAAACCTGTTAACGCCAAGATCTTTCTCCACGTCCCAATCACCAAGACGCGTCCGATATCCAGCACAGTTCAACAAGTCAACACCAAAAGCTTGACTACCGACCGTCGAGGATAGCTCACGCGTGAGTCGATGTCGGCGATCACAAGGTTAACAATGGAGGGAAAATAATATCTAATGCCTAAGAGAAAATAATCATATGAATGTGTGTAATATTTTGATACTTACCCTCTTTTGTGATCCTAGCCCCATACGTACTCCAATCTCGGTTTACCGTGCCACCCATCACCTCCTGACACCTTTTCCCCACTCCCGATCATTTCACCAGAAAGTATGTAGCCTACTCTCTCTCACTCACTACCACTCTTTTGCCACCACCAGGTCATCCGAGTCCCATCCTCATTAATGCCATGCGAAAAGGTGGCGTACATAGTAATCAACTATCGTTTGGCGTAATGATTACCGGTCAAAGTTGGGTTAAGTGACAATTTGTATAATGGGCCAATTCAATTACTAAGCCCAAATAATGGAAATGACCCAAACGAATTTGGATCCAACCGAAAGGACCCAATGAAATAATCAAATAACTAGGCCCAAACCATTCGGACCAACCAGATTAACGTAACATGATCCAAGGAGAGGCCCATTAAGTCCGGCCCAATAAGGAAAAGGATTATGGCTCAATATTGCCCTTCTAGTCTTTTATTAAACAGGTGTTTAATGAAAGACTATAAACAAAGATAGGCCCATGATATAAACGTAATTATGATAAATCACAAGAGGTCCAAAGTGAAACTCACCAAAGCCCAACAAAACCGGTCCAAATTGATATCAGGAATAGAAATGGGAGGCTCAATAAACACAAGTCCACTCGGTGAAGATATTTAGACCTAAAAGCGGATGAAACCTCTTCCCATTCACCATCATCATTGTGAATTAAATGTGCCGCCTCGACATCGGTAAATCACGGTAAAAAGGTCTTTACAAGATAAAAATTTGAACCTTTGAGCTTTCTTCATCTCCTCAACTTCCTACCTTCAATTCATCTCAACAATGGTATTTGTAATTCCAACAAAACTCTCCAATTTGAAATTTCGAACCTTTGAGCTTTCTTCATCTCTCCACCGATCCCCTCTTCCTTTCTTCTTCACGCCAACATCTCAACAATGAGATACGTGTCCTTGGAATTCCAACATGTGCCAAAGGCTCTCTCTCAACCCAAACCCTCGCCATGTCACCAAAAAGAGGGGTTCCTCTCCAGTTCCAACCCCAGGGTTCAAGGAGTGGGCTTTGGGTGCCCAAATCCACCGATCCCGATCCCTACTTTGTGCACTGTCATGAATTAGGGATTTCTCCGACATCTTCTTCAGGGATTCGGGAACAATTCCTCATGCCGATCTCATCCCTTCCCTTCACGGAATCGAGAGTGGTTTTTTGAAATCACGGGACGAGAGATCTTCTCTTCCATTAGATACGATCGGTCTCTGACTTTGGAGACATCTCATAAGGTGAGGAGATCCTTTTGAAGAAGATTCCTCGAAGAATGGAGTTTTACACTTGACGACCCTGAAATGTAAGTTTGAACAACTTTGTAACAAATTTTGAGATATATAAATAATCTGGGTTACGATATGGTTTTTGGTTCTGATCAAACCAACTTCTCGATTTTTTTGGCGGGGATGTCATCCACCTTCCACCGGAAAGAATCCCTCGGACCCACTCAGAGAAAAGAAATCTAAATCCGACATACACAATGATCCAGCTTGAATTCGATGCTTTTATAAATAAAGATGAATTTTCTATAAATATTATTTTTGAATATTATGGAATAATTTGATATAATGTTATAGTTGTGGGTAATATTTATAAATTTTGCAAAGTATCACAGTGGTTATATTATATTCGATTGGTGGGGAATATTAGGTTTAGCGAGGAATATTAAATACAATGGCTCGATCATTGGTGGACCCCTAGCAAAATTATTGTCGGATTGAAAAAGCGACAAAAATATTTTATTGAAATAACGGCGGAAGTTTTCTGGTTGATCTTTGTTGAACTACTTTCGGTAGTAAAAAATGCGATGTCGTGTGGTTGCGTAGTAGCAGCTGCGGTATTGATTATTGATCTTATGTGAAAGTCACTTTCGGTTTGATTCCATTATTGTCGATTAATAATATGAATTATTATAGCGATAATGACGTTTTGTTTTATTATTATTATTAGCGTAATAAAAGCGAAACATCTTTTATATAAAAGCAGAATACTTTATTAAAGTTATTACATAAATAAAATATATTATATTTTATTATGCATAGTGTTTTAGTGTAGTGTTTTTGCATAGTGTTGCATAGTGTTTGCATAGTAAAATGTTTTTATATAAATAGAATATATTATATTTTATTTAAAAGATTTTGCTTTAAATATGGATAGTCAGTTAAAATGTAAATCAATCGGGATAGTTCATGGATTAATTACTATGCATTCTATTTTCTATAAATAGAAGCTCGTTCCTTCATTATTTTCTTACGAATTCAACTGAAACTACAGAGAGAAAACTATAGAGAAAAGAAAAAAGTATTACTGCTACTTCACTTTGCCATATTGGTTCTTCTAAGGTAGGGAATATTATTTGTTGTACCGTAAGGGTGTTATTCTTTTGTATTCATGAAGAGAACTTTTGTTATTCCATTCATTATTATTACATTGGAATAACTTTTGTAAAAAGTGGCATACCTATACATAATAACTTTTGTATCATGGCATACCTATACTTGGTGAAATCCTATGTTTGGTCCATTCTTATTATTACATTGGAATAACACATGTCTGTGTGTTTTACCTATACTTGGTCCATTCTTATTATTATTACATTGGAACATCACATGCATGTGTTTTACAGGGACTGGTTAAAATCTTTATTATTACATTTGGAACATCACATGCATGTGTTTTTTACAGGACTGGTTAATCTTTTTATCATTACATTGGAATATCTATCATGTGTTTTACACAGGATGGTTCCATCTTTATTATTACATTGGAACATCACATGGGTGTGAATTTCACGACTGGTTCCGTTATTATTATTACATTGGAATAACTTTTATACATCTTGATCTGCGCGTGCATGGTGATTTCTTTTGTTATTCCATTCTTTATTATACCCGGTTGGTTAAAACTTTGACTTCTATACTCCATGAAATTAGTAGAATATCCTTGATATTTGCGTTTCATCGATATCTTTTCATGGAAATATTCTTGATCATTCTTGAATTTTACTCTACTAAAAGCGATATCGTGTTGACAATTTGGATGTTATTAGTTCTGAATAAAATAATTCTTGAACTTGTTTTATTGAATTCTTATATCATTGTCATCATCCTCATGTTTATATTTTTTTTTAAAGTCATCGTGGCACATGTAGAGCATGGATGGACTTGGTATGATTATGACCGAGGGATTATTGATTGTAATCATGGCCAGTAATGTTACAAATGATGTGGTAAAAATCCTCGATGGTAGTAGTGCATTGATGGGCGATTGTTGGCATGATCATGACCATTAATGAATACCTGACTATTCTTGGCGCGTGAGTGCGGGAATAATTGTGGTCGTGATCTTAAAGAATATCCTTGGCCGTAGTAGTGCGGGGTGATTCGATGATGTGGATTATTTATTAAAGGCGAGTCTCGGCTTTATAATGATGATGAAAAACCTTTTAAATCATAAAAGATAGTAGATTTTATTTTCTACTTGACTCTTTTAATGGATTGCTTGTTCATTGCAGTTAAACTTGATGTTTATTATATTTTATCGGTTTAACAATGTTGAAGGCTATTGATAATTTATTACGCATTATCTTAGTCGTAATATTTCTTCTTGGGCTAGTTGAGCTCACCCTTTCTTTCCTTTATTCTCTTGAGAAAATGAGAACATAAATTTGGAGACGAGTCGGGGAGCGGAGTAATGGTCGAGAGGATAGCATTAGTAGTCCTCACTATTACGTGAAATAGTGTGATAATAATTGTAATGAGGACTCCTTTTGAGTTTGTATAATATCTAGTAGACAATATTTGTATTCAAACTCACGATTTATGTCGTATTATACCACAGCAGTTATATTAGTAAGTTGTATTTAAATTACATACCATGTATCGACTACCCAAGATGGGTGATGTATACCTAATTTTGGGGCGTCACGGTTAGTATCGAGCTTAGGGATATGATCCACAGGCTAAGATGTGAGAAAAGTACTAGGAGGGAGAGGCAGGGAATACCTTCGCTAGTATGACCTACTAAGTTTATGTGCTTTATTTTATTGGTCGGTCGAATATAAAGATAATTTGTTACATGTCGATTAACCTTTTTGTTTTGTGGCGATGTCTGAAAATGACATCGAGAATGTTGAGAATAGCAATGGAGCACAGGCGATCGTTGATTCACCACATATCGATAATCGGGATAATGTGCATCGAGGAAGGCGACAATCCTCATGCAAACAATAACAACGACCAAATGATGAATGATCAAATGTTCGGAGGCTTTATCTGATTTATCAACGCAATGAGGCGAGGCGACTCTGTCCAAAAGCGTGGGTGGAAACACGGAAAACTCTCGGTGGTCACTGCATTAAACAATTCGGAGCTGGGACCACCGGGAGTTTAAGGAGAGCAAAACCACTTACGGCGGAAGCATGGATAAAGCAGATTACCAAGATATTTGATGTCTTGGGATGCTCAGGAAGCAAAAGGTTCCCTTTCTTGCCTTTTATGTTGCGTGGAGGCGATTCTTGGTGGGAATCGGTAAAAGCGTACTCGACTTCTTTGTCTTGAAGATATCTTGGGAGAAGTTCGGGGAGGCATTCAGCGACAAATACTTTCACGAAAGTATTATACATGAAGGAGGTGGAGTTTATCAAGTTGGAACAAAACAATATGGCCAGGTGTAATGTGATCTGAGGCAAAATTTGCGGAGTTATCACGGTTTTCGTCCCACTTGGTGGATAATGAAGAGAGAATGGCGCGAATGTTTTTAAGAGGTTTGAAGTCGGAATCGTCGACATCTTATTTCTCATAAAGCTGTGTTTGTATTGGATGTTGTAAATAGGGCTCGATTAGTGGAGTAGCGATAACGAGTCAACCTTGACTAAAAGAAGCGGTAAGGCAAAATTATAATACCGGTGAGTAGTCGTGAAGCGGTGACAACAAGCGTGGAGGAATCAACGGGCGGATATGGTAACCACTTGGTGGTAATCGGGGCCAAAACAATAAGAATGGACATTTCAAAAGCGAGATTCAACAATGATGGAAAGAGCGTCGGCACCGACACCGTTGTTAAGGAAGGAGAAAGACCACTATCGTATGCTTCAAATGCGGAGAAGAGGGACACATCGATCCGAAGCGTGCCATCTTAGTCAAAGCGTGTTATAATTGTGGAAGAGAAGGTCAACAGCTCGATTTTGTCGTTTCTGAAGACAAATTCAACTAGGATGGAGGCACCAAAGGTAGTCGAAAAAATCAAAACCGTTGGTCTGAGGAGGCGTTTGTTGTGACCTCCCGGAGAAGCGAGGAACCGAATGAGGTCATCACGGGTAAGCTTATCATAAACTCTAATGAAGTCATACTTTATTTGATCTGGGTTCTACCCATTCTTTTATTTCTCTACTTGCGCTCATCGATTAAATTTGACTCAGGAGAAATTAGACTTTGACTTATCTGTGGAAACTCAGTTGGGAGAAACCTTCATTACATCCACTTGTTTATAAGTCTTGTTTGGTTCAAATCGGTACCCTCACATTACACATCGATCTTATTTCATTAAAAATACTTGCATTTGGCGTGATTACAAGGATTGATTGGTTAACTACTTATCATGCAAAAATTGATTGTTTTAAATAAGGTTGTTAGCTTTCATATTCCTAATCAACCTATTATCTTGAATTCAAACGACCAAACCATTAAAATCAATCACGGTCGTCTCGAGCCCATAAAAGCTATTCGTTTATTGAAAAATGGATGTCGAAGCTTTCTTAGCTCATATCACATTTAAACAAAAATAAATCGGTTTTGAGCGATATTTCTATTGTTAATAAATTTCTGACGTATTCCCAGAAGAACTTCTGGCCTACCCCCGGCGTGAAATTGAATTTTGTATCGACCTTGAACACGGTACAAAACCTATTTCCAAAGCCCATGTCGAATAGCTCTATTGAACTTGAGGAGTTAAAGACCCAGCTGCGAGGAATTGTTAGACATTGGCTTTATTAGTCCTAGTACTTCTCCTTGGGGTGCTCTGTTTACTATTAAGTGAAGAAGAAAGATGGGAGTATCGACTTTGTATTGATTATCGGGAGTTGAATCATGTCACCATCAAAAATAGGTATCCATTGCCCGCGTATTGATGACTGTTTGACCCGATTCTGAGGAGCGAAATTCTTTTCAAAGATTGATCTTCGTTAGGATATCACCAATTGAAGATTAGAACCGCGACATTCGAAGGCGGCTTTGAGGAACTTCGATGCGGGCATTATGAATTCTAGTCATGTCCTTTGGATTGACTAATGCTCCTAACGCCTTCATGGATATGATGAGCCAAGTATTCAAGGAATATTTAGATCACTTTGTGGTCGTCTTTATTGATGACATCCTTATTTATTCCAAAAGCCGTGAAGATCATGAGCAACACTTGAAGTGACACTCCAAAAGCTTCGTGAATATAAGCTTTATGCGAGTTGAAGAAATCACGAGTTACGGCTTGAAGAAGTAGCATTCCTTGGGCGCGTGGTATCAAGTCGTGGAATATCTGTTGACCCGACAAAAGATTGAAGCTATTGAAAGTTGGGAACAACCTAAATCGATGGCCAAAATCGTAGCTTTCTCGGTTTAAATTTGGTTATTATCGGAGATTAATGGAAGGATTTTCTCGAATCGCTACTCCGATTATTCGGTGACTCGAAAAGATCTGAAAGTTCGGTTGGAAGCGAAGAATGTGAGAAGAGTTTTCAAGAACTTCGAGAGGAGACTTATTTATTTTGTTACGACAATACCATCGGCTCGGAGGATTTGTCATCTGATGATGCTTGAGCAAAGGGTTGGGATGTGTTCTCATGCAACATGGAAAAGTTATAGCCTATGCCTCGCGACAACTCAAAGAATATGAGAGGAATTATCCTACTCGTGATGCGGGTTAGCGGTTTTTTATCTTCACTTAAAATTTGGAGCATTACTTGTATGGGGAGAAAGTGGAAATCTTTACGGATCATAAAAGCCTCAAATATTTCTTCACTCAAAAGGAACTCGACATGCGACAACGGCGTTGGCTTGAACTATTGAAAGATTATGATCGTACCATCGATACCATCACGGAAAAGCGAGCGTGGTAGGCGGCGCGTTGAGTAGAAGATCGTATCACAAATCAGTGTGCGTTATTGTCAACCTGAAGGCCCATTTTGTGTGACTTGCAAAGGATGGAGATAGAGTTAAAGACTCGAGGGGACGCGTGTGATGATAGCGAATATCTGAGTAGAATCGCAAACTTTAATCGATAAAGTTAAAATTTGCTCGAAGCTACTGACACAGGTGATCGTATGAGGAAAGAAAAAGTCTGAGAGGGTGCTATCTTAGGAAGCAAGAATCGATGAAGAAGGAATACTTGAGTCGACTCCGGACTTTGTGTTCTAACGACCACGATTTAAAGTATAATATCATGATGGGCGCCTGACACACCATTTGCAATCCATCACAGGAGTACCAAATGTATCATGATATTAAATTCGTACACATTTTGGTGGAAGCAATATGAAGAGAGATATAGCGTTGTTTATCTCAAGGTGTCTAACTTGTCAGCGAGTTAAGCGGAGCATCAAGTACCAAAAGGTCCATTGCAACCACTTGAAATTCGAAATGGAAGTGGGAGCACATTACCATGGATTTAGTTCTGGGTCTTCTAAGGTTTCTCAAGGCGTTGATGCGATTTGGGTCATTGTTGATAGATTGACCAAGTCTGCTCATTTCTTCTGCGTCTGAAACTTATACACTTGAGCGTCTTGCTCGTATATGTACATAAGCGAGATTGTAAAGCTGCATGGTATCTGGTATCCATAGTTTACGATCGAGACCAAGATTCACTTCACGATTTTGGGTTAGTTTGCAAAAAAGCTATGGGCACGCAGACTTACGATTTAGCTTCGGCATATCATCCTCGAGACGGACGGACGATCGGAGAGGACTATTCAAACTCTTGAAGATCTATTAAGACTACGTGTCCTTGATTTCAGGGGTTGGGACAAGTTCTTACCATTGGTGGAGTTTTCCTACTGAAGCGATTATCAAAGCAAGTATTGGCATGGCTCCATTCGAGCGTTGTATGGAAGAAAGTGTCGTTCTCGGTATCTTTGGGATGAGGTGGGTGAAACAACGTTGTTGGGGCCGGGAGTTGATGCACGTATGACTACGGAAAAGATTGAAACGATCAAACAGCGTATAAAAACCTCACAAAATCGACAAAAGAGTTATCTTGATCTTCATCGAAAGGGCGTGGAATTTGATATAGGAGATCATGTGTTGTTAAGAGTTGCTCCATGGAAAGGAGTTACAAGATTTGGAAAGAGAAAAAACTTAATCCTCGATTCATCGGTCCATTTTAATCCTCGATCGAGTAGGGCGTGGCTATATAGACTCGCTTTTCTGCTGAAATATGTCTAAATGTTCATAACGTTTTCACATATCCATATTACGTAAATATGTGAAAGACCGAACCATATTATTGAGTTAGAACCAGGACGAAATAGCGGAAGATTTGGCGTATGAAGAGGTTCTGTTCAAATTTTGGATAAGAAGGAACATATTCTACGCTCGAGGTTATACCTCAAATCGAAGTTTTGTGGAGGAACCACGATGTTGAGGAAATGACTTGGGAGTTAGAATAAAATGAAATCAAGGTATCCTTACCTCTTGACATACCGTCGTACCCTAATTTTGAGGCAAAATTTCATAAGAAGGGAGGTTGTAAGACCCGACTTTTATAAATAAAGATGAATTTTCTATAAATATTATTTTTGAATATTATGGAATAATTTGATATAATGTTATAGTTGTGGGTAATATTTATAAATTTTGCAAAATATGCAAGTGGTTATATTATATTAGATTGGTGGGGAATATTAGGTTTAGCGAGGGAATATTAAATACAATGGCTCAATCATTGGTGGACCCTAAATGAAATTATTATCGGATTGAAAAAGCGACAAAAATATTTTATTGAAATAACGGCGGAAGTTTTACTGGTTGATCTTTGTTGAACTACTTTCGGTAGTAAAAATGCGATGTCGTGTGGTTGCGTAGTAGCACGGTATTGATTATTGATGCTTATGTGAGAAGTCACTCGGTTTGATTCCATTATTGTCGATTAATAATATGAATTATTATAGCGATAATGACGTTTTGTTTTATTAGTATTATTAACGTAATAAAAGCGAAACATCTTTATATAAAAAGCGAATACTTTATTAAAGTTATTTTATAAATAAAATATATTATATTTTATTATGCATAGTGTTTTGTATAGTGTTTTGCGTAGTGTTGCATAGTGTTTGCATAGTAAAATGTTTTTATATAAATAGAATATATTATATTTTATTTAAAAGATTTTGCTTTAAATATGGATAGTCAGTTAAAATAAATCAATACGGATAGTTCATGGATTAATTACTATGCATTACTATTTTCCTATAAATAGAAGCTCGTTCCTTCATTATTTTCTTACGAATTCACTTTGAAACTCTGAGAGAAAAACTATAGAGAAAAGAAGAAAAGTATACTACTACTTCACTTTGCCAATATTCGGTTCTTCTAAGGTAGGGAATATTATTTGTTGTACCGTAAGAGGTGTTATTCTTTTGTTATTCATGAAGAGAACTTCTTTTATTCCATTCCATTATTATTTGGAATAACTTTATAAAAAGTGGAATAACTTTAACTTTGTATCTGTGGAATCCCTATACTTGGTGAAATCTTATGTTATTCCATTCTTATTATTACATTGGAATAACTCACATATCATGTGTTTACCTATACTTGGTGACATTCTTATTATTATACATTGGAACATCACATGCATGTGTTTTACAGGACTGGTTAAAATCTTTATTATTCATTGGAACATCACATGCATGTGTTTTACACAGGACTGGTTTAAATCTTTATCATTACATTGGAATATCTGTCATGTGTTTTTTACAGGATGCAGTTCCATCTTTATTATTACATTGGAACATCACATGTGATTGTGAATTTCACGACTTTGACAGTTTATTATTATTATTACATTGGAATAACTTTGTCTCTGTCATCTCATCGCATGCGTGGTGATTTCTTTTGTTATTCCATTCTTTATTATACCCGGTTGGTTAAAACTTTGACTTCTATACTCCATGAAATTAGTAGAATATCCTTGATATTTGCGTTTCATCGATATCTTTTCATGGAAATATTCTTACGATCATTCTTGAATTTTACTCTACAAAAAAAAGATGTCGTGTTGACAATTTGGATGTTAATAATTCTGAATAAAATAATTCTTGAACTTGTTTTATTGAATTCTTATATCATTGTCATCATCCTCATGTTTTATATTTTTTTTAAAAGTCATACATGTGGCACATAGAGCATGGATGGACTTGGTATGATTATGACGAGGGATTATTGATTATAATCATGGCCAGTAATGTTACAAATGATGTGGTAAAAATCCTCGATTAGTAGTAGTGCATTGATGGGCGATTGTTGGCATGATCATGACCATTAATGAATACCTGACTATTCTTGGCGTGTAGTGCGTGAATAATTGTGGTGCGTGATCTTAAAAGAATATCCTTGGCCGTAGTGCGGGGGTGATTCGATGATGTGGATTATTTATTAAAAGTGAGTCTCGGCTTTAACGATGATGAAAAACCTTTTAAATCATAAAAGATAGTAGATTTTATTTTCTACTTGACTCTTTTAATGGATTGCTTGTTCATTGCTGATTAAACTTGATGTTTATTATATTTTATCGGTTTAACAATGTTGAAGGCTATTGATAATTTATTACGCATTATCTTAGTCATAATATTTCTTCTTGGGCTAGTTGAGCTCACCCTTTCTTTCTTTTGTTCTCTTGAAATGAGAACATAGGCGGGGACGAGTCGGGGAGCGGAGTAATGGTCGAGAGGATAGCATTAGTAGTCCTCACTATTACGTGAAATAGTGTGATAATAATTGTAATGAGGACTCCTTTTGAGTTTGTATAATATCTAGTAGACAATATTTGTATTCAAACTCACGATTTATATTGTACGTATATATTTAAATTACAGTTATATTAGTAAGTTGTATTTAAATTACATGCCCATGTATAAGACTACCCAGATGGGTGATGTATACCTAATTTTGGGGCAAGAGTTAGCCCAAGCCAAGGGAGATGTGAAGGCTTCCAATGAAGAACTAAAGTCAACCAAAACACAAAGACGAGGAGATCGTCAAAATGAATATTGACTTGGTTCAAAGGAGGCGAGATAAGGATGGAGAAGATCAAGGAATTAAAGGTCGATGCTAAACTCCCGACTAAGACCATCCAAAACTAGAGTTGGCGAGAGACTCGTCATCCGAATAAACGACAAAAGCTTGAAGAAGAAATCAAAAAACTTAAGGCCCTTCGGGACCTTGGGCCTCCTACGGCCGATGATCTTCGCAAACAAATCATGAAGAGTATCGAACTCGGATGAGATCAACGGGAAATAATGAAGATATATTACGAGAGTTACGAAGCTATGTCGAGTCGTGGCGAGGAGAAGGCGATTGCGAAATGAACGTGGATCCATCCGTTGCTCACTCTTCGGATGATTTGAGGATGGCGCTGCGAAGTTGATTTTTCCTTGGTTTTATTAAAGAATATTTATGAAGACTTCTGTTATGTTTCTTTCTTTAATTTATAGGACTTGTAAAAATTATCTAATATTGTAATTAGATTGAATATCAATGAAAAAAGTGGTTTCATTCCTTATGACTTCGGTGCATTTACTTTCTGTCAATACTCCAATATTAATTTAACTGGAAAGATGCACAAATTCTTTCATGGATCGAACTTGAATCAGTAACAACTAAACATGTCATATAACAGATAAGATGAAGTTAAAGAATGAGGCATTTCGAACTCAGCACTTAGAAAAAAATTTAGGTAATAAAGTAAAGGGATACTTATTAGTTACCGAAGTGTAAGACAGATCTGCTTCATTAGGAATTTGTTTACCCCGAAAGGCTTAACAAAATCAAAAGATGACATTTGCCTACCACGAAGGGCCTGACAAAGTCTAAAGGACAACGCTTGCCTACCACGAAGGGCCTGACAAGGTCTGAAAGATGACACTTGCCTACCCCGAAGGGCCTGACAAGGTCTAAGTGTCGATAATTTCCTACCACGCAGGGCCTGACAACATCTTAGGGATGACACTTGCCTACCACGAAGGGCCTGACAAGGTCTAAGTGTCGACAATTGCCTACCACGCAGGGCCTGACAACGTCTTAGGGATGACACTTGCCTACCACGAAGGGCCTGACAAGGTCTGAAAGATGACACTTGCCTACCCCGAAGGGCCTGACAAGGTCTAAGTGTCGACAATTGCCTACCACGCAGGGGCTGACAACGTCTTAAGGATGACACTTGCCTACCACGAAGGGCCTGACAAGGTCTAAGTGTCGACAATTGCCTACCACGCAGGGCCTGACAACGTCTTAGGGATGACACTTGCCTACCACGAAGGGTCTGATAAGGTCTAAGTGTCGACAATTGCCTACCACGCAGGGCCTGACAACGTCTTAAGGATGACACTTGCCTACCACGAAGGGCCTGACAAGGTCTAAGTGTCGACAATTGCCTACCACGCAGGGCCTGACAACGTCTTAGGGATGGCGTTTGCCTACCACGAAGGGCCTGACAAACCCATAAGGTCCGTCTGCCATTAAAGCTACCATCGAATGGTTAGCGAGTCCACCCGAACCTCCTAACACCGATGACGTTTGCCTATCACGAAGGGCCTGATAAACTCATAAGGACCACCTGCCGAAAAGGCTACCATCGAATGGTCAGCGAGTCCACCAGAACCTCCTAGCACCATTGAATCGATCAAGAACGAAGACAAGATTTGTTTGAGAAAAAGGGAACTTTATTGATGATGACATAAATATTTACGAGACTTCGATGTCTTGACATCATTTTCTTGAAAGTACTTCCTAAGCCTGCCCGCGTGCCAAGTATTCTTAATTACTGACCCGTTTAATGCCTTCAACCGATAAGTCCCCGGCTTCGGCACTTCAGTGATTTCATACGGTCCTTCCCAGTTTGGCATCAACTTTCCCAGATTCTGAGGTGTAGATGCTTCGGCTTCTCTGAGGACAAAATCTCCTACTTCAAACCTGCGAAACTTTACCCCCTTGTTATAGTGCTTGGCCACTCTTCACTGATAGGCGGCCAATTTGATTAAGGCTATTTCTCTGACTTCCTCAAGCAAATCAAGATTGGCCTTAAGCCCTTCCTCATTGTAGATCTCTTTGAATTTGCAAACCCGAAGACTTGGAGATCCAATTTCAACTGGGACTAAGGCATCAGTACCATAAGCCAATCTGAAAGGTGAATCCCCCGTTGTAGTCCTCGGAGTAGTTCGGTAAGCCCATAATGTAAGACCCCAACTTATTATTAATGAAATTTAATTTTCTCTATTTATTATTTTAAAATAGTAAGGGTTGATTTGATTAATGTGAATAGTTATGGGTAAAATACGCAAATATTTCAAAATAAGCAAGTGGTTATAAAATATTCATTGTTGTTTGGGAATATTCGTTTGGTGGTGGAATATTCTTCTTGTGTCGGGAATATTAAATGCACGGTAGCGATATTTTTGTGGGCCCCATAACTGAAAGCGATTGGATGAAAAAAAAAGCGACAAATATAAGTGGTTTAAAAATAACAGTAGTAGTTATTCTGAATTAATCTTGTTAAAATACTCGGTGGTTAAAACACGATAGCACACCAGTATTGCACCAATTATTGATTCTTACGTAAGAAGCACTACTTAATAATGGTTACGATAATTACTTTATTCAAGATTTTATTGATTTAATAATTGCTGCGTTGATATTTTATATTCTTTGTTGTTTGAATAATTGTCATTACGTTATTTTTCATTATCGATCTGCAATAATTCATATTATCCTGATAATATTATTAGATAACATTATTATTGGCAATGTCTAGAAAGTTACATCTAGGAGAGGTTTGGTCACCTAATTTGCTTGGCGTCGATGAAGGAGAAATTCTTATTGAAAGCCCTCTTTCACGAGAACCGCACTCGTTGTTAATATTGTGATTACGTAATATTATTTGTGAATAATTAATTATTGATTCATATGATGAGAAAAATATTGATTTTATGTGGATATAGATAGAGAAAAATTTTAATGTGACAATTGTTGAAAATTGAAATTTTATGTGGATATTGAAGTTCTGAAGCTCCGAAATAATTAATTTTTGGAAGTTTAAAATATTTTTAATTACAAAAACATTTTTTACATTGTTGGGACTCATTTAACATGTGTTAAGATTGTTGATTTTAGATGCTAAGTGTGCGTAGAGAATTTGTAATATATATAATATTATTATATTAAATTTTCTGCTTTGGTGTTCTAAGCAATTTTCTATAAATAGGGTCTTAGGTTAGAATTGAAAATCACACCGAAATCGAAGTTTTCTCTCTATATTATCGGCGTATTCTTGTGAGTATTTTGATTATACTTTGAGTATTGTTAGACGGTGCAAGTTCCTTCAAAGACTATATACACTATTCCAAATAGAAGTACTAATCTTTCGAGGTAAGGGATATTATTTTTTTGTAATGATATTATTTCTTCAATATCATTATGTTGAAATATTGATCTGAAGTTTTTATCAAATTTGGAACTTTTGGTGTCGGATTTACTATTCACGTCTACTGACCTTATATAATGATCGACACTATTCACGAATACGGCCTTATTCATCAAAAAATGAAAAATTTTCTTTTAGTCCAAAATATCTATTACGGATACTAGCTTTGATTGTATCCATGTTTTGATCATTCTTGAAATTTACACCACCGTGATTATTTTTGAGGTATTTTTGACGTGGATAAAACAAAGTACGAATCCTTAATCCTTAATCCTTAATCCTTGTCATTTTGTTTCAATTGGATTCGTTTCTTTAAAAATATTTTCATCATCTTCATCTTAAATGATGATATTATGGAATATCTTTGGCTTTTGAGTAGTCAAAAGATGAATGATTTCTGAAGAATATCTTTGGCCGTAGTCTGCAAGATGAACAGTGTGTTTTAGATGAACATGACCAATCGATGAATATCTTTTTGGCACCGTAGTGCAAAGATGAATATTTGATTCCAGATATATATTGATTGATGTTACAGGATAAAAGATGAGACGATAAACATTTAAATTCATACATAGAAGATAGTAGTTTGCATTCTCTACTTAATTCTTCTAATTAATTATTATTTCATTGCGAATATATGATTTAAAATTTGTTGTCTATTGTATTCTATTAGATTTTTCCCTGTTGAAGACTAACGATAATTTGTTGTATATTATCTTAGTCATAATATTCTTTCTTTGGCTAGTTGAGCTCACCCTTTTCCTTTTTGTTCCATTTTTCTTCTCGGGAGGCGAGAATATAAGCGAAGCGAATAGCTGAGGGTATGGAATGAAAGTTCTAGAGAGAGTTATTTAGTAGTCCTCACCATTTTTATAAAATAATGTATCAATAAATATGATGAGGATTTATTTGAGTATAGATATTGTCTGTAAGATAATATTTGTATTCAAACTCACGCTTTCTTGTTGTTATAATAAAGTTGTAGTTGTTTACATACCATGTATTGACAACTCGGAATGGGTGATGTATACCTATTTTGGGGCGTCGCAGTTGGTATCGAGCTTAGGATATGATCTCTGGCGAAGATCGGGGAATAGAATTAGGAGGGAGAGACGAGTAAATCCTTCGCTAGTGTGTCCTACCTAAGCTTATTTGTTAGTTAGGTCAAGATATAAGGATATTATGTGATATATTGATTTCCTTAATTAACCCATGTTTTATGACAATATTTGAGAATGTCGATTGAAAATATTAACAATGGAAATGAGATCGTGGAGCCGCTTTGTACTCACCAACGAGGAGAACGTGTAACAGTGGTAATGTTCCTCCCGTGAACAACACCAATGAAAGCGATGATGAGCGAGGGATGTTTAGAAGCTTTTTGCGGTTCATGCAAAATCGAGATCAGGGAGACTTCGTGTTCAAAATACGGAGAAATGATAGCAATTCACGGGTTGTCACATCCAAGCGCTTCAAAGAGTTGGGACCACCAGAATTTAAGGAAAGCGATCCGATCATGGCGGAAACATGGGTCAAGCAAATTACCAAGATATTCGATGTCTTGGGATGCACGGAGGAAACGAAAGGTTCCATTCGCTACCTTTATGTTCCGGCGAAGCGAACTCTCGGTGGAGTCGTGAAGCGTACCCATCCACCCGCACTCACTCAAGCATGTCTTGGGAGACGCTTTGAAACTATTTAATGACAAATACTTTCACGAAAGTGTTAAATCGTATATGAAGGAAGTGGAGTTCATCGATTAGAACAAAACAACATGACGGTGTCTCGATGACGAGGCAAAGTTTGCAGAGTTATCCGTGTTTGCACCTCATTTGGTGGAGAATGAGGAACGTATGACGCGGATGTTTCGAGAGGTTTGAAACCCAGATACGACAATATCTCATTTTTCATAAATTTTCTCTCTATTCGGATGTTGTTAACGAGGCTCAAATGTTAGAAGCGAGATAACGAGTATGTTCAACCGAGGGACCATAACCGAGGATCGTACTGAGAGATAGCGATCAATGTAATAATGATAACCAACGGAGAAAAGAAATAGACGGACAAAAATGGTAACCATTACGGTGGTAATCATGGCCATGAAAATAGAAGAAGCGAGTCGAGAGGAGATTTTAAAAAGAGGAGATTTAACAACGACCGTGTGAAGACGACAGTCTTGTCGTGAAGAATCGGTTCTAAGGGAGGAGAACGACCACCCATTATATATCTTCTAAATGCGAAAAAGAGGACATATCACCAAACCGCCCACAACAGTTCAAGGTATGCTATAATTGTGGAAAGGAAGGACATATCGCTCGAGATTGTCAGATGCAGAATAAACCTAGTTCAATGAGGGACGGTGACTCAAAAGATCGTCCCGAAAAAGTCAAAGTCAACGGTTCCGGAAGAAGCGTTTGTTGTGATTTGGTCAAAATGCGAGAAACCAAATGAGGTGATCATGGGTAAGCTATTTATAAATTCTTGCGAAGTTTATACCTTACTTGATACCGGTGCTACCCATTCATTTATCTCTCTGCATGTGCTCAACGTTTAAACTTGACTCGGAGAAATTAGACTTTGACTTATCTGTGGAAACTCAGTTAGGAGAAACTTTCATCACATCCACTGCTTTATAAATCTTGTTTGATTCAAGTTGGCACCATCACCTTACACATTGACCTTATCTCTTTAAAGATACTTGCTTTTGATGTGATTTTAGGGATTGATTGGTTAACCACTCATCATGCCAAAATTGATTGTTTTTCGTAAGGTTGTTAGTTTTCATATTCCTAACCAACCCATTGTTATGCAATTCAAGCAACTAAACCATTAAAATCAATCATCATCATATCTAATCATAAAGCTATTCGTTTATTGAAAAACGGATGTCAAGCTTTCTTAGCCCATGTTATGGATTTGAATAAAGACACGTCAAATTTGAATAATATTCCCGTTGTTATTGACTTTCTGGCGTATTTCTGAAGAACTTCCTGTCTACCCCCGGAACGTGAAGTTGAATTCTTTATTGATCTTGAACCCGGCACAAAGCCCATTTCTAAAACCCCATATCGAATGGCTCCTATTGAACTTCAGAGTTAAAGGTCCAACTACGAGAATTGTTGGACATCGGTTTCATTCGGCTAAGTACATCCGCTTTGGGTGCTCTGTTTTATTCTTAAAGAAGAAAGACGGGAGTATGCGACTTTATATTGACTATCGGAATTGAACCATGTCACCATCAAGAATAGGTATCCTCTACCTCGTATTGATGACTTGTTTGACCAAATTGCAAGGCACAATTCTTTTCAAAAATCGATCTTCGCTTACGGATATCATCAAATTGAAGATTAGAATCGAGGATATTCCAAAGCGCCTTTAGAACTTCGATGACGGGCATTATGAATTCTTAGTCATGTCTTTCGGATTGACTAATGCTCCTGCGCTTTCATGGATATGATGAACCGAGTATTCAAGGAATATTTGGATCAGTTTGTTGTTGTCTTTATTGATGACATCCTCATATATTTCAAAAGTCGTGAAGATCATGAGCACCATTTGAAGTTGGTACTCCAAAGGCTTCGTGAAAACAAACTATATGCCAAATTGAAGAAATGCGAGTTCTGGCTTGAGGAAGTAGCATTTCTTGGGCACGTGGTGTCAAAACATGGAGTATCCGTGGACCCGGCGAAGATTGAAGCAATACAAAGTTGGGAGCAACCGAAGTCGGTGACTGAAGTACGTAGCTTTCTGGGTCTCGCTGGTTATTATCGGAGATTCGTGGAAGGGTTTTCTCGAATCGCTACTCCATTAACCCAGCTAACTCGGAAGGATACAAAATTCGTTTGGAGCGAAGAATGCGAGAAGAGTTTCCAAGAGCTTAAGAGGAGACTTATTTCGCACTGTTCTAACAATACCATCCGGTTCGGATGGATTTGTTATCTGACGATGCTTGAGCAAAGGGTTAGGATGTGTTCTCATGCAACGTGGGAAAGTCATAGTTGGGCGCCCCAAAATAGGTATACATCACCTATTCGAGTTGTCAATACATGAATACGTAAATAACTACAACTTTATTATTACAACAATAAAAGCTGTGAGTTTGAATACAAATATTATTTTCTAGACAATATCTATACTCAAATAAATCCTCATCACATTTATTGATACATTATTTTACAAAAATGGCGAGGACTACTAAACAATCATTTCTAAAACCTTCATTCCATACCCAGACTTCGTACTCGCTTATATTCTCGCCTCACGAGAAGAAAAATGGAACAAAAGGAAAAGGGTGAGCTCAACTAGCCGGTAAAAGAATATTATGACTAAGATAATATACAACAAATTACCGTTAGTCTTCAACGGTAAAAATCTAATAGAATACAATAGACAACAAATTTTAAATCAATATTCGCAATGAAATAATAATTCATTAGAAGAGTTAAGTAGAGAATGCAAACTACTATCTTCTATGTATGAATTTAAAAGTTTATCGCTCATCTTTTATCCCCGTAACATCAATCAATATACATCCTAATCAAATATTCATCTTTGCACTACAGGCCAAAGATATTCTTCTATTAGTCATGTTCATCTAAACACTGCTCATCTTTTGCACTACGACAAAGATATTCTTCGAAATCATTCATCTTTGCACTACTGTGCCAAAGATATTCAATAATATCATCATTTAAGACTGAGGATGATGAAAAATATTTTTTTAAAGAAACGAATCCAGTGAAACAAAATGACAAGGATTAAGGATTAAGGATTCGTACTTTGTTTTATCCATGTTCAAAAATACCTCAAAAATAATCATAGTGGTGTAAAATTCATGAATGATCAAAACATGGATACAATCAAAGCTAGTATCCAGAATAGATATTTTGGACAAAAAGAAGAAATTTTATTTTTCTATTGAATAGTGTCAGATATCGTGAATAGTCAGATATCGTGAATAGTAACTCAACACAAAGATAGAAATTCCACAAAAAATATCTTCACGCTTACGTGAATAGTACTCATGAATAGTAACTCGTGAATAGTAACTCATGAATAGTAACTTCGTGAATAAGAACTCATGAATAGTAACCCCGACATGAAAAAGTTCCAAATTTGATAAAAAGTTCCAACCAATATTTCAAAGATAATGATATTGAAGAAATAATATCATTTGAGAAGAAAATAACATCCCTTACCTCGAAAGATTAAGACTTCTATTGGAATAATAGGGTATAATCTTTGAAGGAACTTCAGACCGCCTAACAATACTCAAAGTATACTCAAAATACTCACAAGAATACGCTTCGATAATATAGAGAGAAAAACTTGAGTTTAATTGTGATTTTCAATTCTAACCTAAGACCCTATTTATAGGAAAATCTTTAGAACACCAAAGCGAAAATTTAATAAAATATTAATATATATTATAAATTTCCTTAGCCCATCTTTGAAGATCTGATTTCAGCAATTAATATCACATGTTAGCCCACTTAAATGCAAAAAAAACGTTTTTCTTTAAAATAATAATTAAAACTTCCAAAAATCAATTATTTGAGACTTGAACTTCAATAATTCACAATAAATAGCCCTTTTATCAGAAAAATTCGAATCTCATGAGTTTTTATAGGAAATTCAATTCTCTACAACTTTGCAAAAGAAAGTTTTCCGAATTCCAAACGAAATTGACCAAAATCTACAAACGGGCAATTTTACAAAAGTATAATCAAATTTCAAATTGATAAATGGGGTCCAATGACATGTTTAACATGTTTTAAACATTTATTGCAACAAAAATACTCTTCCTCCTCGTATATACTCATATATCCCACATTCGTTGTAAAAATATCACCATTATTATATTATTAAAATATAATAATATATTTAAATAATTATTTTATCGTAAAAAGATAAAATTTCAATTTTCAACAATTGTCACATTAAAAATTTTCTCCATCTATATCCACATAAAATTAATATTTTCCTCATCATATGAATCAATAATTAATTATTCACAAATAATATTACGTAATCACAATATATTATTGACCGTGGCGGTTCCCGAAAGAGAGGGGCTTTCCAATAAGAATTTCTCCTTCTTGGCGCAATTGATTAGGTGACCAAACCTCTCCTTAGATGTAACTTTCTAGACATTGCCAATAATGTTATCTAATAATATTATTCAGATAATATGAATTATTGCTTCGATAATGAAAAATATTGTGTAATGACAATTATTGAAACAACAAACAATATAAAATATCAACGCAAAGAATTATTAACTCAATAAAATCTTTGAGCGATAATTACTATAACCATTATTGAGTGGTGTCTTCTTACGTAAGAATCAATAATTGGTGCAATACCGGTGCTAATATCTTCTGTTTTTAACCACAGAGTATTTTAACAAAGATAATTGATAACAACTACGCCTGTTATTTTAACCAACTTATATTTGTCATTTTTTTCATCCAATCGCTTCAACTTTCCCATATTATGGGGCCCACACATTTAATATTCCCCGACAAGCATGCGAATATTCCACGACCAAACGAATATTCCCGACAACAATGAATATTCCCATAACCATGATGAATATTTTATAACCACTTGCTTTTTTTGAAATATTTGCGTATTTTACCCTAACTATCCACATTAATCACATCAACCCTTACTATTTCAAAATAATAAATAGAAAAATTAAATTTCATTAATAATAAGTTGGGGTCTTCTGATAGCATATGCCTCGCGATAACTTAAAAGAGTATGAGAGGAATTATCTTACTCATGATCTGGGAGTTAGCGTGATCGTTTTACGCTATAAAGATATGGAGGCACTATCTATATGGGGAGAAAGTGGAGATATATTCGGACCATAAAAGCCTTAAATATTTTTCACTCAAAAGAACTCAACATGCGGCGTGACGTTGGCTCGAGCTATTGAAAGACTACGACCACACTATTCAATACCATCCCGGAAAAGCGACGCGTGGTAGGTGGCGCGCGTTGAGTAGAAAGATCATATCATACGGGGAATGAGTGCGATGATGTCAAGTATACGCGTATAGAGCCAAATTTAATAGAAAAAGTTAAGGTTGCTCAAGCCACCCAGAGCCAGAAATTGATGCGTATGAAGAAGAAAGTCTGAAGGAGCTATTTGGGCGAGAATTGATGAAGAAGGAATACTTGAGTCCACTCTGCACTTTGTGTCCCTAAGGACTCGATTTGAAGTACAAGATTATGATGGAGGCACACAATACACCATTTGCAATCCATCCTGGAAGTACTAAAATGTATCGTGATCTTCGACATACATTTTGGTGGAACAATATGAAGAGAGAGATTGCAAAGTTTATCTCAATGTGTTTAACTTGTCAACGTGTAAAGGCAGAGCATCTAGTACCTAAGGGTCCGTTGCAACCACTTGAGATTCCGAAATGGAAGTGGGAACACATTACCATGGATTTCGTTACGGGTCTTCCTACGATTTCTCAAGGCATCAATGCTATTTGGGTTATTGTTGATAGATTAACCAAGTCTGCTCATTTCTTGCCGATCGGGAGACTTATTCCTTGAGCGTCTTGCTAGTATGT